>JXTB01000017.1:36288-151010 GCA_002914805.1 Parasponia andersonii
TTTGATCTAATGGACGACCCAATCTCCTCACAAATGTTAATGATGCATGTGAATGTGTGGATCCTGAATCTATTAATGCATGAGCTATGATGCAAAAAATAAAATCTCACCTGTGATAACAGCTGGGTCTGCCTTAGTCTCATCTCCAACAACTGTCTCAGACATAGTATACAGCTTTCCACCAAGTTTTTTCTGATCATTTTTCATTTCAGAGCAATTCTTAATAAAATGATCACTTTGACCACATTTGTAGTATAATCCTGCACCGTTGCAACACTCCCCAGAATGATTCTTTCCACATGATGGGCAAGGTGATATAGTGGTAGTTGTAGTCCACTGGTCAGTCTTGGGATGCTTACCCTGATCAGGTTGGATCTATTGAGTTGGAGCTCCCTTCCTTTTCGTATCCTGAGGACGTTGAATTTGAGTCTGTCCTCCTCTATTTCCTTGAAAACCGGGTCTGAAACCCCTTTGCATTTCCCTAGCCAATCTTTCTCTCTTAATCTTTTCCTCATCCAAGACATCTTTCTCTGCTTGCTCAGCATCCAATGCCCTATCTACTATCTGAGCAAATGGTACACCTCGAATTCCACCTAATTTCAGATCCCTAACGATAGTCTTCCTCAGACCTTGCATAACTTGATCTACCTTGAGCTCATTGGTGGCAACCATATGAGGTGCATATCATGATAACTCGTCGAACTTGCGGATATATTCCGCAACAGACATCTCTCCCTGTTTCAGATTGGCAAATTCTACCCTTCTGCTGGCTCTCATGGCATCAGTAAAATACTTTTTATAGAATAACTCTCTAAATCGTTCCCAAGTCATAATAGTAACATCGTGAAAAGTGCTCATAGTATCCCACCAGTATTCAGCATGATGTCTCAGCATAAAACTAGCACAAGGAACTTTATCTACATCAGGGACCTTGGCATAAGCTAGCATCCGCTCAGTGGTCCTGATCCACTGCTTAACTTCTATTGGATCAATCCCACCATCAAAAGTCAGAGGCTGGAGTTTTCTAAATCTTTCTCCAGCACTTTCACCAGTATCCTGCCTCTGTTGAGGTGACAGAGGTGAAGGGTTAGGTTGATTTTCTTGTCTCATATGTTGCTCCAAAATATTTTGTATCAAAGAAGCCAACTGTTCAACCTGATTAAAACCCTGTGAAGAAGATGCACCTCTCTCAAAATTATCTTGACCCCGAGTAGTCACCATACTGATATCCTGACACCCAGATTCCATAGTTCCAATTATAGCCAATAATAATCATCACCAGAATATAAATCCAACGAAAAAAAATGAAACAGATATCAAAATGCATATCAAACACTTACAGAGAAGTGAGGCTTCCTTTCCTTCCCGACGTGTATATATAAGCAGTCTTCAGAATCATTTTAAAACATAAGCTCTGATACCAATTGTAACACCCCCCATCCCACACACGTACATAAGGGTATTTGTATAAATATTTAGTGAGATCGGGAGACACTACTCGACTTAGAACTGATAAAATTGGGGAAAATTAAAACTTTTTAGAAGGAAAAAGGAAATTTTCACTCATAATTATACATACTCTAATGTATACATATACACACCCTCGGTAAGTGGGCCTCTCATGAATATTACATAATGTACACACACAAAATAAGTACAAAATCGTCTATCAGAAAACCACAGCGTCAAAATGCTCATATACACAAGCCACAGTCAGAAACTCAGCACTCCTCCTCTAACTCATATATCATCCGTAACTTCTGCAAAGTAAGAATATTAATGAGTATAAAACTCAGTAAGTAACGTATGCAGATGCAGAGTACATATAACATGAAACAAATGGTCATATGGTTGGGATCCCTGTGTATATTATATTGTCTGACAAGACCGTGAATTGCATACTGAGCCACTCAGAGAACGTATAACATATCATGAGCTATATAGAGGTCTCGAGCCCCAGAAAATCCCCTCTGTGTACATCAGAGGTCCACCCCATACCGCCATCAAAGTGTTCCCGTAGGAACCATAATGTCCCCGAGAGGACCAAAGTGTTCCCGAAGGAACCATATCATATATTTGGGCGCTGGCCCGCCACACCCTATTCATCAATACTTGTCAAACAATATAAATACACCACGTGTTCATGTCTCATGCAAAACTGAATGACAGTTACGTATGTACACATATCCACAGATTCTATATCCACAAATTCACAGAATAAAGAATTTCTTACATTGCAGGTGTGACATTACTTACCTTATGTCCGACAGAAAAGATAGTGAAAAGGGTCAGTATCCTCAGTGATAAGGTGTGTGGAAGACCTGATATCAATTTCATTACTAGAATGATTACTATAATGTAAAATGCTTAAAGAAAGCAACCACAAGCATAAATCACAACTTTCACAAAATCAGGAAATCTAATCACAAAATGAACTAAAATGGCACATACTTTCATAAAAACTAGTTCATTTACTTCTAAATAGTACCATTTGGTTTTAAAAATATTTGGACAGCACCTCTCCTATTTTTAGGACATTGCCACATGATTAAAATCATGGTTTAAGATCTGCAATAACAATTCACAAGCCAATTCCCACATATACACCTCAAAGAGGATCATTTATAACAACCTAGGTGCACTTGAATTCTTTTCAGTTTAAACAAAGTTTAAAACTTCTTTTACACTTGTATATCATCATAACCAGCCAGTATATAGGTGTAATCTACATAAAAGGATCAATGTCTTACACATTCCAAGTAATGAATTCAAATTACAAGTGTAGACAACTTATTCCAACAATAAAAACACTTGAATCCACAAATAGCAAACTTTGGGGCTTTAAGTCTAACTTCAATCCTCCACTTAAATTATATGTTTCCAGCCATATATAAGGTTTTCTAGGACCTTTATTCATCAAATAAAATCTTTGATTTAAGGGCTAATGCAATAGAAATAAATTACCAATTCCAAATTCCATAAAAATCTTACCTTGACTAGTTTGAACCTTTGTTGAATCTCTTGCCTTTTTCTTCTACAAAACTGATTTCTATGGCTTAGAAATTGATCTTAGGACTCAAGAGGACCTAGAGGAATCATTATTTAAGTGGTATCAAGTAGAGAATTGAAATAATAAAACAAAACCTAGGAAGGAGAATTAGTAGAATTACCTTGACTAGTTTGGATCTATCTTGCTTTCTTGAGCTCCAAATTGAGTTCTACTACTTGGAAACTCTTGGAAATGGTTAATAGGAGCTGAGAGAAGTCTAAAAATGAGTGGGAGAGTTTCAGGTCGTGGCTGGAGAGAAAGGAGAAGAAAGTGACCAGATTTGGTCCAAAAGTGATACTTAATAACTAAGAAATGGCATAACTTAAGTTCTAAGGGGTATTTTCGGAATTNACTACTTGGAAACTCTTGGAAATGGTTAATAGGAGCTGAGAGAAGTCTAAAAATGAGTGGGAGAGTTTCAGGTCGTGGCTGGAGAGAAAGGAGAAGAAAGTGACCAGATTTGGTCCAAAAGTGATACTTAATAACTAAGAAATGGCATAACTTAAGTTCTAAGGGGTATTTTCGGAATTTTGCACCTTACTTTCCATGTGTTTAGCTCTAAAACATCCTTAGCATACTGACCACGTTGCTGGTCAATCCTATACACCCAAGTGTAGACCAAAATGGTGAAACCTAGCTTAAGAGGTGAAAACTAGTCATACTTTGACCTATAATTCCATATGGCCAATCTTATTGTAATCTAGTGAAACCTAGCCCCATAACCAATCATTAAACATAAAAATAATTCAATTAGACTCCAATTAATAATGCAAAAAAAGTATCAATGCCTAATTATTAGAGTGCACAAAGATGACATTACGCGATTAAGCTTAATCTAAGCTAGCTTAGTATAATTAAACAGAGTTCAGTACAGTAACTGCTACCTCGTGCTTACCTGAAACCAGCATTTTGGAAAATACTAAAAATGGTTTCTATACATTAAATAAAAAGCTATTTGAAGTTTTAAACTCACAGTCAATTTGGCTCCGAAAAGCGTGAAAAATGTATTTTACCGAAAAACTACTATTTGACCAAGTTATCAACAGATATGATTTTAATGCATGTTCGTATAGTATTACTATTCATAAATGTATTCTTTGTCCCTTTCACACTCCAAGCTCTCTCTCTCTGAGGGTACTGAGCCTTTACACTGCATGGGAGCCCTTCCACAAATATTAGTACAATAATACAGATCATTTAATAATCAGAATGAGTAATTTACCATGAAAGTGATACTAGTTGCTTGATATGTCTATTATGCAATATGAATATGTTTATTATTGGCTTATTATGTATGTGAGAATCTTGGGCATCACAAGCATAACTCTTCTGGCGACTCTGAATCTCTTTGAGTCTCTCTTGGATATCCTTGATCTTCTCAGTAATCTCTTCAATCAATACAGGTCCAAGAGTAACATGCTCTTCAGGCTATACCCAACATAAAGGCGATCTACACGGCCTCCCATATAATACTTCATATGGAGCCACACCCACAACTGGTCTGGTAACTGTTATTATAAGCAAATTCCACCAAAGGAAGATGATCATCCCAGTTCCCACCAAAATCCAGTATGCAATAACGTAGCATGTCCTCAAGAATCTGAATGGTCCTTTCAAACTGACCGTCTGTCCCAGGATTGTGAGCTGTACTGATATCTAACTGCGTACCAAACGCTTTCTGCAAGGCTCTCCAAAACTTAGAAGTGGACCTTGGATCTCTATCAGATACTATGCTTGAAGGCACACCATGCAAACATATGATGTTCTCCATATACAGTCTATTGAGCTTAGTAAGTGAGTAGTCTATCCGGATCGGTGTAAAGTGAGCACTCTTCGTCAACTGATCGACTATCACCCAAGCTGCGTCGTTCTTCCTCAAGGTCTTTGGCAAACTAGTCACGAAGTCCATCGTGATCTTGTCCCACTTCCATTCTGGAATTAGCAATGGCTGAAGTAATCCAGCTGGCCTCTGGTGTTCAGCCTTGACTTGCTGACAAGTCAAACACTTAGCCACAAAAGTAGCTACATCCTTCTTCATCCNTTATTATAAGCAAATTCCACCAAAGGAAGATGATCATCCCAGTTCCCACCAAAATCCAGTATGCAATAACGTAGCATGTCCTCAAGAATCTGAATGGTCCTTTCAAACTGACCGTCTGTCCCAGGATTGTGAGCTGTACTGATATCTAACTGCGTACCAAACGCTTTCTGCAAGGCTCTCCAAAACTTAGAAGTGGACCTTGGATCTCTATCAGATACTATGCTTGAAGGCACACCATGCAAACATATGATGTTCTCCATATACAGTCTATTGAGCTTAGTAAGTGAGTAGTCTATCCGGATCGGTGTAAAGTGAGCACTCTTCGTCAACTGATCGACTATCACCCAAGCTGCGTCGTTCTTCCTCAAGGTCTTTGGCAAACTAGTCACGAAGTCCATCGTGATCTTGTCCCACTTCCATTCTGGAATTAGCAATGGCTGAAGTAATCCAGCTGGCCTCTGGTGTTCAGCCTTGACTTGCTGACAAGTCAAACACTTAGCCACAAAAGTAGCTACATCCTTCTTCATCCTTTTCCACCAGTACTGCCGCTTCAAGTCCCGGTACATCTTAGTACTACCTAGATGTACTGTGAACCTTGATTTGTGAGCCTCTGCTAGAATGGTTTCTCGAAGATTAGGGTCATTAGCAACAGCCAACTTGCCATTGAAAAGTAAGAACCCTTCCCTGTTAGTGCTCCAACCATCTAACTTTTTACCATTCTGAAGTTGGTTCTAGGTTGTCCTCAACTCCCTGTCTTGCCACTGACTCTGCTGGACAGTCTGGAGAAGAGATGGTGAAATCACAATATTGCTCAGGCAAGTAACCTATTCATTCTCGAAGTACTGCAAGTTATAGTCACCAATCGCAACTGAGTTTTTCCAATCTTCAAATACCAGTGCAGCTAGTTCACCACGAGGCTTCCTACTCAGTGCATCGGCTACAACATTGGCCTTACCAGGATGATACTGTAGGTCGAAGTCATAATCCTCCATATACTCAACCTATCTTCGCTGTCTCAAGTTCATATCCTTCTAGGTAAAGAGATACTTCAAACTCTTATGATCGGAGAATATGTCGAACTTTACACCATACAAGTAACATCTCCAAATCTTCAACGTAAAGATCACTACTGCAAGTTCCAGATCACGGGTGGGATAGTTTCTTTCATGTGGCTTCAACTGACGAGAAGCATAGGCCATAACTCGACTATTCTGCATCAAGACACATCCCAAACCCGTCTTCGAAGCATCGGTATACACCACATAAGGCTCGTTACTGTCAGGAACAGTAAGAACAGGTGCAATAGTTAAACTCTGCTTCAACCTGACAAAAGCTTCTTCACTTTTGTGATCCCAAACAAACTTGATGTCCTTCCTGGTCAACTTGGTCAAAGGTAAAGCAATTCTCGAGAAATCTTGCACAAAATGACGGTAGTAACCTACCAAACCAAGAAAACTACGTACCTCTGTCACATTTCTCAGTCTTTCCTACTCCAAGATAGCTTCGATCTTAGTATGATCGAATGAAATACCTCCGTGAGAAATCACATGGCCCAAGAACTTCACTTCTGACATCCAAATGTCACACTTCGATTTCTTGGCATACAACTGATGATCTCTCAAAGTCTTAAGTACAATCCCCAGATGTTCGGCATTCTCTTCTCGAGTCTTGTAATATACCAAGATGTCATCGATGAACACAACCATAAAACGATCCAAAATGGCCTGAAAATCCGATTCATGAGATCCATAAAGGCTGCAGGTGCATTCGTTAAACCAAATGTATCACCAGAAACTCAAAGTGACCATATCGGGTTCCGAATGCTGTCTTCGGTATATCATCCTCCCTTATCTTCAACTGATGATAACTAGATCTCAAATCGATCTTAGAGAAGAATCTTGAACCACCGAGTTGATCAAACAACTCATCTATTCTTGGCAAAGGATACTTGTTCTTCACTGTCAACTGGTTCAACTTCCGGTAGTCCACACAAAATCTCAACAAACCATCAGCTTTTTTTACAAACAAAATAGGAGCACCCTAAGAAGAAGTGCTAGCAAATAAAGCCCTTGGAAAGCAGATCATCCAACTGTTCTCTTAATTCTTCCATCTCAGTAGGTGCCATGCGACAGGCTGGAATAGAAACTGGCTGAGCTCCAGGAACTAGCTCAATACAGAACTCGATCTCCCTATCTAGTGGTAACCTCGGTAAGTATTCAGGAAACACCTCCGAAAACTCACATGCCACTAGAATCCATAGGTCTTGATTGTCTGTCCTCACCTTGCAATCCATGGCAAACAAGTTCCCATAAGACTCAAGTTTCTTTCTTCCACCCATGCACACTTTCAGAATAGGATTAGGCTTCAACGGACTCATCCCAGCCTGATAGATAATAGGATATCCATCACTAGGAAAAAGAGTCACCTGCTTCGTATGACAGTCCACAATAGCTCAATACTTCGACAACCAATCCATACCGAGTATCACATCATATTGTCCCACCAGCAACACAATCAAATCAGCAAGAAGCTTCCTATCACCAATCACAACCCGACAAAACTTACACATACTAGACACATCGGCCATTCCTCCCAAAGGTGTACCCAACGACAATACATAATCTAAATCAGAAAATTTCAACCCCAATAGTTGAGCAAACAATAAGGATATGAATGAGTGGGATGCACCAGTATCAAACAAAACATGTGCCCAAGAGTATGAAAGAAGGATCATACCGTCCACAACACCTCGACTAGTGCGATCATGAGTGTCGTCTGCCCCAGTAAAAGCATAGGCTTGGCCAGTCACCTTTCCTTTTCTTTTGTTACCTTTCCCTTGACTAGGTCGACTGCTGCTGGATCCTAGACCACTACTGCCATATCCACACCCACCCTACTCGCTTACGAAGTACCCTGTGACTATTGCGGCCTTGCTTGAGTACTCTGATAAGAAGAAGAACCTGACTGGCTCCTCTGCAGTTGAGAAAGAGGAGATTTCTGCAAGCGAGTAGGACGCTCCTTCTTCCGGTGACCCGGATGGCCACAAACAAAACATCCTCCATAAGGACTACCTCTGCCACCTCCAGAAGAACCACTGCTGTTCGAGCTCCCACTGCTCAGAGTACCCTGGGCTGACCACTACCCCTGGTTCCTTCTGGTGGCTTTCCTATCATTTCCTCTCCACTGGTTCCTCCTGGAATCCAAACTTTCTTCGATGGCCTCTGCCCGCCGGGCAGCCACTGCAATCTCAGGAAGAGTGTGGAAAGTCTGGGTACCAATCCTATTGAAAATATTCCGATTCAGACGACTCCTGAACTTAGCAACTCGGTACTTCTCACTCGTACCCGGTCCAAGAGCAACACTTGACAACTCAGTGAACTCTATCTAGTACTCATTCACCGTTCTGTTACCTTGGGTCAACATCTCAAATCAGTTCACAACTTCATTCTGTTGATCCTCATTGGCATACTGGGCCTTGAAAATCCGTTCAAAGCCTTCCCAAGTCAAGCCCACTATATCTTGCATCTATTCCACTATCTCCCACCAACAAATGGCACTCCCCGTCAAACGGGTAATAGCAAACACAGCCCAAAACTCAACCAGACTACCAAAGGCTCAAAAGTACCTCTCCATCTCACATAACCAAGCAATTGCCGTGAAAGGTTATGGTCTACCATCAAACTGCACTGGCTGGAGACGTATAAACCGTTGGAGGTGATCAGCCTAATCCAACTGACGTTCCCTCAGAGCTGGAGGCTGATAGTCTGGATTGCTCATCTGGACGAATGCCTACTACATTACCTCAATCAGATGAGTGAAATCCAGACGAGGAGGTTCGGCATCCGGCTGGTGCCTCGGAACTCTTCTAGGAGGCATTCTTAAAAGTCTGAAACAATATGTCAAATTGTTAGTGAGATAATGATGCATGCTTGTCATAAAATCAACTTCAATATAGTTTAATGGTGATACATCTAAGCTGTTAAACTCAAAACTCTGATACCAAAAATTTCTGTCACGACCCAAAACCCGGGCTAGTGGCAGAAGGGGAATTTCACAAAGGTGGGAAATTCTTTAATTTATTTGAAAAATGTCAAAAATTCTAGTTTTTATAAAAATGGTCCATTTAAATAAAATAATCGGAATTCCATCCCGAGAACCACTCCCATAGTTCGTATACACCATCAAGCATAGATTGAACAATTATTTGAAAACGCGAAATTAAATATAAAACCCAGCATCATCATCATCCACAACAGAAGACAAACACCAGAATGGCATACATAAGTTTGTAGAAAAAATAGAAAGCAGTAATCTTGGTTCAATGCTAACACAAAATCCAAATAGTCCAAAGACTATGACAACAACTCCTAGCATTACCAAGAGACAAACTGCAATCCGGATGACCTCTTATTCCTCTTGATCACTAAGATCGCACTGGACACCACCTGAGGAGGAAGGTAGGGGGTGAGCATACAATGCCCAGTAGGAAAATAGTTACCTCGAAGAAAAAAAATTCAGTGATGGAAAACTCCTGTATGGCTAGTTCAAATCCAAAATATACACACACATATATATATATAATCCAAACCGGGAGCCCATATATATAAAATAGTGTAATCAAAACCATCAATCCATATGCACATGACACAAATCAACCTATACCCATGAGCTCACATCCTCTCATCTGTAGAAACCCAGGATGATGGCACTAAATATACCTAACAGCGTGCCTGATACCTAAGCCCATACCCAGAGGGGACACCTATGTGTCGCCTACCAAACTTGAAGGTACAACCGAATTGCCTACACCTGCCAAATGGGGAGGTAATCAGAAGTAACAAGACCTCGCGCGAGTTTATGAACTTTCACCGACGGTGGGGCATACAGCGCCACACTATAAAACCCACGATGCTAACACGGTGCTCATGTATGATCCTATGACACGTGTAATACAGAACTGAAGTGTAAAAACTACTATACTCTGGTTTTTCAGTAAAACATGCATAATAGGGTTTTATAAAAAAACGGGCAACATAATGGCCCTATTTTTTATATACCCAAAATAACCTGCACACAGCAAATTCCCAGAGCAGTACAGTATATATCGTATAACCAGATCCCATCACATATAATTCAAATTATTAAAAACACACTTTCTCTTATATACTGCAGAAGTTTTAACTCAAAAAGGGTATAAAACGAAGGTAAGTAAACCTCTACCTCACCGGAGTAGCAATACCACACTATTAAGTCTTCAAGGTGTCATTGACGATCGCCCGAAGGGTCGAGAACCATTTCCAAGCCCTCAATCGTCCTCTTGCGAAAAACCAACTTCTCACCGGAGCTTCAATTCCACAAACGGACCTCTTCACTGAATTTCTAACACCCAAAATAGCTAGGTTAGACATATAACTTGTCCAATTCGGGTCCGGGCCTACATCGGACCGGTGGCACGCAAAATAAGACAAAATCTCGACCGTCCGATCTCGATTTTCATGCCGATCACCAAACCACACTATATATATCAAACTTCTCCATTTTCCAAGTATATTCCAAAAATGCAGTCAAAAACACAATCCGACGGCCGGATCAAAAATAACAACCATAACCTCGAAATGCCCAAAAAGGCAACTTTCAATACGGATAAAATGGAGTTGAGATATATATATCCTGATGATCTTTGAGACGAGACGAATCCAACGGGACCGGTTGGTGGACGAATTGTGGCCGGAATCATCGCCGGTGACGAAAAAACCAAAAAAGCCTTAAACGGCCGTTTCCTCTTCCCCGGCGACGGCGAGCTCTTCCGGTGGTCGCTGCTGCTCGGCTTTGGCTCATGGCGGCCTGGGGAGGACTCATCGGCAGTCTGCTCGGCCGGACGAAGCTTGGGCAGCGGCGGCTGCTCTTTGGCCGAGAGTGAAACTGAGAGAGAAAAAGAAAGAGAGAGTTAACGGGGGGAGTGAAACGAGAGGGAGGAGAGAGAATTATATATATATATAATCTTTTTTTTTTTAAATCCGGTCAAAAGACCATTTTGCCCCTTAAAAAACTAGATTTTTACAATAGAAGTTATAGGGGTATGGACGAGCCTGTTTCTCATGCCATTTTTCTTTTCCCACCATCAAAATTTGTTTGCAAAGTGACGGGATTATGTAGGTTTATCAAGAGAAAAAAAAAATAATAATAAAAAAATAATAATAATAAAAAAAAAAAAAGCTTTTCCAGCTTCTACAGATATTCTACTCGGGTTATATGATGAGGCAAAGGAACTGAATTTCAATTTTGTTTGTGTTACTGCTTGATGCACTTGAAATGAGGGAAATCAAGTGGTTCATGGTAATATGAAGCGGGACGCTCATCATGTGGGACAATTTGCTATGACTTACCTCAATGAGTTTCAAGTATGAAAACTTAAAGGAGATACGGTTCAAAAAGCTCGACCAGCACGTTCTTTATGGTGGAAAGCACCGATCTCTGGGCATTTCAAGATTAACACGGATGCTTCTCTGCATGGGGATCATAATTCTGTGGGTCTAGGAGGGATCATAAGGGCATATTTCTCAGTATGTTTTAGGGGTTCGTTCGCAGGATATTATAACTGAGCTGTTAGCAACTCATGAAGCACTCCGTTTTGCTGTTGAGGTGGAATGTGACTCTCTTAGGTCTATTCAGGCTATATCTTCTCGCCATCCTTATGCTTCGTATCCAAATGTAATTTCAGGCGTCCTAGTTTTACTATCTCAAGCCAATTGTGGCTCGTGTTACTACATTTCTCGCTCTTGTAATATAGTGGCCCACGATTTTCCTAGAAATATGTTCTAAGTTGATAGTATTCCTTTGTTGATTGGCTCATTAGTGTCGATGAAATTTGATTCAATAATTAATTCCTTTCCTTTTTTTGAGGGGAAAAAAAAAAAAAAAAAAAAGACAATCGCTTAAATGACTGAAAGACAGAAATCCACAATCTTCAGAGCCCCAAAAAATGGAATTCGGACCCGAACTAATTTGGGCCAAAATAACCTTTTATAACTACTTTTGCATTATTATTAAAATGTCACTTTTCTTTGTTATAAATTATGATCAGTAGTCCAAACCTTTACGATCTTAATGACAGGTAAGCGCAATTCTTACGATCATGAAAATATAATAGCATTATATGGTCATAAAATGTTATGACTGCTAATTAAAAAACAAAAATTATGATAATCTTAAAAAATAATTTTAACAAATAGTCATAAAGAAAAGTCATTCCAGCTGAAGAACTCCTAAATCAGTTCATTTTCTAGAAAGTTGTGATTTTAATCCAGAAGACAAAAAAGAGAAAATGAGGAGTGTCGAGGATTTCTGGACTATAAGTCAATAGCTTCTTGACCATAAAATTAAAAACATTATTTAGGGTTTTTTTATAGTTAATAAGATCATATTTGGTTAGTAGATAGTAAGCTTCTTGACCACAAAATTAAAAACATTATTTAGGGTTATTTTATAGTTAATAAGATCATATTTGGTTAGTAGATAGTAACGAGAATTGTAATAAATTGGAATTAGAATAGAAATAGAAATAATGTTATACATATTATTTGGTTAATTTAGTAAAATGAAATGAAATAAGTATTTTATTGATTAAAATACTATTATTTTTAGATGTCTTAGTAAGGCAAAAATGAAAAGTGATGTTTTAAAAATAAAAGCAAAAAGGTAGAATCACGAGTACATACTTTTTTGCGCAGAAATATTATTCCACCAGATGAATGATTCCTAAATAATTCTTTTGTTTAAATGTCAAAGCAAACAATAGAAGGGGAATCTTAATTCCATTCCAAATGTGATTCTATCCAACCAAATATACCATAAGTTCTTGACTATAGATAATATACTTGACACTTCTAAAAATATCAGTTTTATAAAAATGCACCAAAAATTCGGCCTGCCCATGTCATTTTCTTGTCAAAAAACAAAATGAAAATACCAAATGGCCCCGCCTGACCATTTTATAACCAAGCCCAAAACTGAACGAACAACATGCAAATCAGTGAGCAAACAAAATGTCTTATGTTTCTTATAACTGGAAATTTATTAATCTTCCAGGACTAATGTACTTTATAGTTGGGTTAGNTATATGTATGATTAGTTGAAAGATTCCATTCGAAGAAAAAGAAGATAAAGACGTCGTACCAAGAAGACAGGTGATACGGCATAGTGACAAAAAAATATCATAAACCTATTACTATTTATATGTGGGTATATGTACTGCAAATACCATCTTTTAGAAATTAGAATATCAAGGTTTCTTTAGATTATTTGTTTACTAATATTTTCCCTTACCAGAAAGAAGAGGTTGGTTAGAAAGGAACTATTCGGGGGCCATATATATGTATAAAAATTTTCAAGTACGTACAATTTATATTCGTGGGTTTCATTTAGCTTATATTCAACTAGAGGTTTGTCAGTACTGTTTTAATTTTTGCCCAGCATATATTATTTGAAAATACTAACTAATCTTATAATCTGACTAAAACTTAAATACTCTACTTTGTCTTATGCTGTTTCGTTTTCCATATGCGTATCTAAAATACTAATGTCCAAAAAAGATTTGGTAGTGATGAGGATATAAAATTATATAACATTCGATAACTCGTCGTTTCTTGTGTTGCAAAAAGATTAATGGTACGTTTGGTAGAGAGAGAAAAAAAGTAAGAGGGAAAAAAAATGTGTAAGATGGAAAGTAAAATATTTTTTCTCTATTATTGTTTGGTATATAAGAATGAAAGAAAATTAGTATATTTTAAAATGATTGTTTTGTCTTTTTTATTGAAATTTTAAAAATAATATATAAGGTTAATTTAGTAAATTCATTTTAAAATATGAGAAAAAAATTTCTTTCTTTTTTTCTTTCCATTTGAGAGGAAAATATTCGAGTGGGTCTCATCATTTTTTTCTCTTCCTTTTTCTCTTTTCTTCTCTTTTTCCTTCTACCAAACAACTAAAATATTTATTTCTCTCCACTTTTCTATCAAAACTTTTTTTCCCTATCGATTTTCTTTACGATTCTTTCTTCTTTTATTATTCCTCCTTCTCCTTTTCTTTCCATTTGGGAGGAAAATATTCGAGTGGGTCTTACCATTTTTTTCTCTTCCTTTTTCTCTTCTCTTCTCTTTTTCCTTTTACCAAACAACCAAAATTTTTATTTCTCTCCACTTTTCTATCATAACTTTTTTTTCCTCTCCATTTTCTTTACGATTCTTTCTTCTTGTTATTCCCCCGCCCCTCCTCCTCATCCCTTGGAATAGGGACATGTTCCGAATCGAAGCAGATGGTTAGCTGGAGATTTCAACTTTTCTCCAACTGTTAATGAGAAAAACTATAGCATATATTTATTGGGCACCACCCTAGTAAGTAATTTTTTCTCCTTTTTTTTCAACTATCTATAGCCGTTGTTTTATTCAATTAAAATTTATCACGTAGGTATTTTTATGATAAAAGATAAAAAGAAATAAAAAAAATGTGTATTTATCATTATTATTATTTTTTCCAACTTTCCAAATCATTGTAACCGTTAAATAATTATGATCCAATAACTTAAAAAATAACTATAAATAGATTAAAAAAATACCTAGATAATCATCCATATTTAATTTCGCTAATCAAATACATGAGGACTCAATGGTAAATAGATGTACAATTTCATTTCTAAAAGAGAGAGAGAGAAATCAAGAATATATACAATTTCTTAACTAACAGACAATTCATATACCCAATTATATATCTGTGTTTATATTGCAGTAATTATAATAAATATCTCTTTCAATTTTTACATTTCATCTTTACTAAAATATCTTTTTTTTTATAGGTATATAATCGAACATATAATTTTTTTTCACTTGATATATCAACTACTATAAAAGATGAATGGTTTTAAGTATATTAATTTACTCTTTATACTAAAGATCGTTAGCTGTAAAAACTAAAAAGGGGACTTCCATTATAATGAAATGACAAAGTCGGTCATTTTGCTAGAACTCCTTGCACAAATTGGGTTGAATAGTGTTTTGAAATGGTAGAAACCGTAATTAAGTATCTAAACATATATCATGATCACCGGTATAATTAGTAATTACTAATTCTACAACCTTGTCTTTACATATATTAAAGAATGCATAGTGGTTGCAAGATGATACCTAGCATTTGTCACAAATTGGTTGACGTTAGTTGCTACTAATTATACCCATATGTGGCTTGGTTTTTGAATCACATGTACTAAATAATATAATACTCTACTGCGTTAGTGGGAATGACGTTAATTTGTTCAGTCTTGGTTCTTTACAGGCTGCGCGCGCCCGGCAGTTCCACTTACGCCATCGCTGAGCAGAACAAGCTAGCTACTTGTTTAAGAACATGGCCACTAGTTTGCCATTCAAATAAATAAATCCTAATTGTTTTCTAAAGAGATATTTTATCGTTGTATCAACTAATTTCATATGTTTCTTAAATTTCGGACTATATAATTCCATCAACCATATATACATTCAATCTAGCTAGCACTAGCCCAATTCCCCTGCAGACAGAAAATCATTCGCATTATTGGACCTAGTACAAATAAACCAAATATATAAATCTACAACTGGAACTTTTCTATTATACCACTATATAGTGGAAATTTTCCAAATTGACTTAAGAAAATTAAGAAATACTTGATTTCCGCATGTGGATTTCTGTAGAAATATATAGCTAAATTATTATGTCATATTTATGGAAATCTGATATGGCAACAAGAAAATAATTAACAGGACTAGTAACGAAAACAACTCGATAAGAGAAACATACCAAGAAGGGAATTTTGACATGCTCGTATATATACAGAGAGAGATTGTCAATCTAGTAGGTAATTATTTTTTAATTTATGTGTAAATATTTTTTTTAGTTGTTAAATTATTATCTAATAGTAATCTATTGATTATAATAAAGTACATAAAAAGACATACATTATTAATATTATTATTTTTTATTTTTTATAATAAAAAAATATATATAATAAAATTTTTTAAGTCAAAATAATATCTACTAAATAAATTAGTGCCTCTATATATATATATATATATATATATATAGAACACTCCCATGTCAATTCATTGCCGGAGACCAAGCACGAGAAACTTAAACAAATATATCTACGGTAGTGGATAAATAAATACGTATTTTCCCTCGATATAAATTTATATTTATGACTCCATAACCCACTAAATAAAAATTTACGATATATATAATTAATCCTTATCTCTTTGTGTAGAATAACTAAATTAGTACTCGGAGAGCCATCTATAAATAGATGTATTCAACTGCAAAGATTTCTCATCCGACACTTAAGCGAAATAGAGCATATAATAGATATAAATCCATCTAGCTAGCATATATTTCAAAGATGAAGGGCACTCATTTCCTTCTCACACTCACCATATTGGCTTTGGCAAATTCTATTGCCTCTGCGTATGATCCAAGCCCTCTCCAAGACTTTTGCGTAGCAATAGGCGACCCCAACAAGGCTTGTACGTATATCTTTACCCTACTTATCTCTCTCTCTCTCTCTCTCTCTCTCTCTCTCTATATATATATATATATATATATATATGATGACCATATATAAAAAATGTTAAAATGTTTTTCATATATACATATGTTCAGTGTGACAGTTCTCCGATTTTATGTACTTACTAACAATTACAAATGTTTCTTGCAAGCAGTGTTTGTGAATGGGAAATTCTGCAAGAACCCCAAGCTCGCCAATGCAGATGATTTCTTCACCTCAGGGCTCAACATTCCTGGAAACACTGATAATGCAGTTGGGTCCAACGTGACAACCGTGAACGTGGACAAAATTCCGGGACTCAACACACTTGGGATATCATTGGTTCGCATTGACTATGCTCCATATGGCCAAAACCCACCTCACACCCACCCCCGCGGCACCGAAATCTTAGTCGTCGCTGAGGGAACTCTATATGTCGGTTTTGTGTCGTCGAACCAGGACGGAAACCGGCTCTTTACTAAGGTTCTGAACAAGGGAGATGTTTTTGTGTTCCCAATTGGTTTGATTCACTTCCAAGCCAATATCGGGCACATTCCAGCCGTTGCTTTTGCTGGTCTCAGTAGCCAAAACGCTGGAGTTATAACCATTGCTAACACAGTGTTTGGATCGGAGCCTCCGATTAATCCTGAAGTTCTTGCCAGGGCCTTCAAATTGGACATTAACATTGTCGAATATCTTCAGAAGCAGTTCTGACAGAAGAATAGATAATGATTGGAACTGACAACTCTTAAATACATATAACGTTATCAATTGTGCTATATTTCCATTTCAACGTTTGCCATGTATGGTGTTTAAAATAAATAAAATGTTCATGTGATCATGTAGTTACTTCATTCTGTTACGAAATAAAGTAGTGCAGTTCCGGTTTTTATTAGGTATGTTTTACAAATTAAATAAAACCATAATGAATCCCCTGCCGTATTCACCATTTTTGTTTTCTCAATGTTTACATATATAATTATGACTATATAGGTACTAAAAGATGTTAACTAATCCGTAACGAATGGAAAATAAGCTGGTGGTATCAAAATTTGCGTTATTCTTTCTTGCTTGTACTAATTATGTAAGAGATTAACGAAAATATGTGTATACACCAAATTTCAGATAAGTAACATATGTTGATGTGCATATGCTACTTGATATTAATTAGGTGGTCATTAGTTGTTTACTTGCAATATCGTAAAAGGAAAGTCACTTTTAAACTACCCGACCTATTGACCAATTTTCCCTCTGTAACTTATTTGGATGGTTTACACGAAATCAGACCAGAAAAAAGATCCTGGACTTACTTCCTCCTCTGTTCACATTCAAACATTCGGAAGCTACTAAAGGCAATATGCTCAGCAATATATATGTGTGTAAATACGTGGCAGTACTTCAACCTATAACGCAGTTAGTTCTGTCATGGTCCTAGCTTTTACTATGATGCTACAGACGTTACGTATACGCTTGTATATATTTAGTAAGATCTATTAATTAAAACTATTTTTTTAAAAGGAATTAACTAAATAGTTGATGAACTATATATATACTATACTTTTTTATTTATCATAGCTAGTATATATACGGCAATGCACTTATATATAACATACATGATTAGTTGAGGATCAATATATATAACATTTGCGCAAGAAGACATGAGGTCACACCTAAAAATATAATGAAAATAATAAAAGAACAAGTTTGTCGAAAGCCAGACGAAGGACGGTCATAATAAATTAATTTAATGCTTTTAGAGCCGGTAGCTTTTATTAGCACTACGTACGTCCACTGTATTATTCATCTGTCTATGTACACTCACATACATTAAGACATTATGTACGTATAAATATATGACCATATATAATGTATGAAAGAGAAAATGTTTTATTAAAAGATTGATGAAAGTTGTAAAATCCCAAATTTTATTAAGGGTAATTAAGTAATTTTGCCTTGAGGGCAATTTGGTAATTTTGTATTTTGGATAAATAAAAAAAAATCTGAAATAAATCTGGTTTTGAATCTAGACAAGATAAAGTCTAGGTACCTTTGGGGGCAAAAGTGAAAAAGAAATTTCAAATTGGGGACAAAAGTGTAATTAATGAAGGATTAAAATGAAAGAATCTTTTGAAATTGTGGCCAAAGTATAATTTCAGAAACTTATTTTTCGGTCGAATCAGATTGTGCCACGTGTCCCAGTGCCACAGTTTTTGAAAATTGCATAAAAACCCCCCATTTTCTTCTTCTTCTCCACCGAAATCCCTCAAACAGCCACCCACGGAAACTGTTCATCTGAGCCGCCACCGTCTGCCGCCGTGACAGACGCGCCCACCCGCCGTGACCAGAAGACGCCTACGAACCTGCGCCGGGTGTTACCGCCGTGAACCGCCGCCTGTCGCTGGAGAAATCTCGGCTTGAAG
Organism: Parasponia andersonii; assembly: GCA_002914805.1. Taxonomy (NCBI): domain Eukaryota; kingdom Viridiplantae; phylum Streptophyta; class Magnoliopsida; order Rosales; family Cannabaceae; genus Trema; species Trema andersonii. Next base: position 55,362 of record JXTB01000017.1, read on the forward strand.
TTAGCGCCGCAGTGACGGAAAAACGTCCGCAGAGTCGCCGTCCGACGTCGGATCACCGTGCCACCACCACCGTTGGAATCGTCTCGACGCCAGCTTTCATTTACGACCAGTCTCGTCCTTCAACTCCACTCCGGTGAGAAGTTGTCTACTGTAGCAATTTTTTTATATTTAAATTTTGTGGTATTTTCGTAATTATTTCAGAATTGAGTTATTTTTCTGAGAAAATTTTACTGTGATAGAGGAGTTTGAAACATGAAATCTGATGGTTTTTAAGTGTAAAACCGATAAATGGAAGGTAGTTAATTATCGGGATGAAAATGTGGTATTTTTCTAAATATTTTCAAACTGTGGTATTTTTGTAAATTTTTGGATTTTGAGCCCATTTAGTGTTCGGAACCTCGAAACTGAGTTCTGACTTCAAATTTGGACTCAGTGAGGTCGGGACATGAAGTTTGATATAAAATATCATTATTTTCCAAAGTGGCACGAAAATCGAGAAATTACCCCGGGAATTGCACCGTTTTGCGTGCCACGAACCGGTTTCGTACCGGGACTCGATTTTGACAAAATTTATATCTAAACCAACGTTTTTGGGTGTTCTGAATTCAGTGGTGACCTCCGTTTCACAATCCGAGACTCCGTTTGAAAAGTCAATTTTCAAGTGAACGTGACGGAACTCGAATATTTGGTCCGAACAACCCGGTGACCAATTGAGGATATTTCTAGCACCGTTAGCTCAACCTAATCACTACTTCAAGGTAGGGGATTCAATTTCCTTGTTTTATATTATTTTCATTGAAATTAGAATTTATTATGAAAATGAAATTTTGTGATTTTATTAAATTAAATTATTTGAATAGTTATTTTGATGAACTATGAATTTGTGAAATATCGTAGACCGCTCTAGAGGTTTTTCAATATGATTTTGTACAAGTTTTTATACTTGGAATTTGGTAAAACCATAGAGATTGTACTCTTGGATTTTAAAGTACAAAATGGGTTTTAGTTAAAAACCAGAGCGTGTCTAAGGTGTTAAATTACTGCATGGACTGTTTTGAGTTTATATATATTGCACATGTCATATGATCATGCATGAGAGTCATCTTAGGCATCACGGTATTGTAGTAGGCGGACTAGTACACCCGCCTTCGGTGAGAGCCCGTAAACCCGCGCGGGGTTCGTTTTCTGACTATCTCCATTCGGTAGGCGTAGGCATTCGGTGCCCCTCCGGTTCGGTAGGATTTGACACATGGGTGTCCCTCCGGTTTTCAGAGATAGATGTCAGGCAGAGAGCACTCAATACATATAGTATAAGTTGCTCTAGTTGTGATGAGAGGATGGGAACTCTTGTGATGTGTTGATTTATGTGATGTGCATTATGATTATTTTAATTGGGATTTTTACATGTTTTGATTTGGATATTTGGTTTTGGTTTTAGCATGGATTTCTTTAAACGGTTTAAATCCTTGATATTTATGGAAATGCTATCCAGAACTATTAACCATGCAGATGTTTTAGAGATTTATAAAATGTTTTCCCAAAAAGAGGGAAATTGGGTAATCTACTGGGCAATTTGTGCTCACCCCCTCCCTTCTTTCTCCACAGGTGGTGTCCAGTATGACATTAATGGTCAACATGCAGAATAAGAAGTTAACATTTATTTACTATTGAGACTTGGTAATGCTAGAAGTGTGAATACAAGACTCGTGACTAAGTCTTGTTAAGTTTATGGATTTTAATGGCACTCTTGTTAAGTTAATTACTTTGAAAATGTCTGTAACTTATTATGCCATAACTAGCCTGATGTTGAGGTGTAAATGGTGATGTATTAGTTTATTTTAAAAATTGGTTTTCCTTATAATTTTCCAGTCTGTGTTTATTGGTGACTATAAACTGTGGAATAAGTCCACTGGTAAAAAAAAAAAAAAAAAAAAAAATTTCCTTTCTGCCACTACCCCGGGCTTTGGGTCGTGACAAAAGTAATTATCAAATATATAATAATACTAGTACGATGATTCGTGGGTTAAGCATATTCGAGGGGAGGTTCTTTATATTGCTTTTCCCCACAACATATATAACTTACCAAAAATAATAAACCCAACTAACCTTATCTAATTATGGATCGACTCACGTCTATTCTTATAAATTTCCCCCTTTAATTTACTTGGAAATTTTTTATTTTTGTATTTTTCTTTTTAAGCAAACTAAAGAAAAATCTAAATAATGTCAAACACGCCTTTAACTTTTTATGTTTTTTTTATCTATACAAATCAAATATCTAAGGCATCATGTTCATCCAATACATTTATATAATGATTGACGTGAATATGTAGTACCAAACCATACATATATACTAACTTAATTAACATATACGTATGACCATATCGATCGGTGCCAAAGTTTAGAAACCAACACTAGCTAACAGTAATTCTTGAATGAAATTGCTTATGAAATTTAATAGATTTTTAACAAAATAAGAATAAGGCTTGATCAAGGACCAACGGCCAGGAACAATTTAAGAAATTTACTAAAGGGAAAAATAAATATCTAGTGTTGAAAATAAGATTTTCTCAATAATTAATTACTTAGGGGAGCAATAAATAATTTGTCCGTACGTAAAATATTTGTATTTTTGTTCACAAAAAAATTTGCAACTAAAAGTGAAAAAGTTATGACTAAAAGAATGTAATCCTTATTATATCGCCACTAAAAGATCTGTGCCTAAAAGTTTTAGTCACAAAACTATAATTTGTTGGAAATAAAACAGATTTTATTACTCACTCAGATATTATTACAAGAGAAAATTCTTAACATTACTCGTAAAACTCACTCACTCACTAGAAGTTATGCTTCTTTCTCTTTTTTCTTCACTCTTAGAAGCTTTGCTTCTTACTTGATGCTTAAAACTCAAACGGGGAGAGGTATTTATAATATATGAGAATCAAGGAGAACCACATAACTAAACAATTACAAAAAAATTTAAACCATACATATTTTCTTTTACACACTTCTAATAATAATCTAAATAATAAAATGATTCACATGAAAAAAATTAATATCTAGCTAAGACTAGAAAATTCTAGGTGAAAGGCTTCTTCAATTTAGACTTGGACTTCTTCTTTTATGAGCTTTGCACTTATGCTAACTCTAACTTATTAAGCCTTATATTGATGGGCCTCGAATACTTCTCATGGACTTAAACAAGTTTATTTTCAACACCCTTCTTTAAACTTGTTTTATAGTACCAAGCAAATTTTTTAATCTTGCAAAGTCTTCAAACTTGAGTGGCTTGATGAAAATATAAGTAATCTGATCATATGATCTCAGATACTCCAATTATACGTCTTTATTTTTTACACATTCTCTTATGTAATGATAGCGAGTATCAATATGCTTGCTTCAGTTATGAAAGACTGGATTTTTAGCTAAAGCTATTGCTGACTTATTATCGATGCAAATCTCGGTTGGCTCCTTTTAAGGCATGTTTAACTCTTTCAATAACCTTCTTAGCCAGATTGTATGACTAACACATGATGTAGTAGCTACGTACTCAGCTTTGCATGTTGAAAGAGTAACAATCAGTTATTTCTTAGATACCTAGGTGATGGCGATTTCTCCCATAAAAAACTCAAAACCAGTTGTATTTTTTTGATCATTAGTAACTCCAGCCCATATCACTATAACCAACGAGTTTGTAATCATTGGAAATAGAATAGAATAAGCCAAGATTGATCGTATCTTTTAGGTAACGGAGAATTCTTTTTGCAGCTTTGAAGTGAGTAGTTGTTGGAGTTTTCATGTAACGACTCACTAGTCCAGTTGCATAAAGAATGTCAGGCCTTGTACATGTCAAGTACTAGGCATCCAACAAGGCTCTTGAAGAATGTGGGATCCACCTTTTTTGCTTCATCATCTTTGAATAATTTTATTCTGCATTACACCAGTGTACTTATCAGCTTGCAATCATCCATATTGAATTTCTTCAGGATCTTTTTTGTATAGCTTTCTTGAGAGATAAAGATCCCTTCTTCCTTTTGCTTTACTTCTATACCGAGGTAGTATGCCATAAGTCCGATATCTGTCATTTTAAACTCATGTGGTATTACTTTCTTGAATTCATCGAACATTCTTGGATTACTTCCAGTGAATATGAGATCATTCACGTATAAACATACAGCCAGAATGTCTTCATCTTTAGTTTTAACATAGAGAGCATGTTTATAAAGGCACTTAATGAATCCATTCTCTTGGAAATATTTGTCAATTTAGCTATTCCATGCTCTTAGTGCTTATTTTAAACCGTAAGAATCGTTCTTCAGCTTCAAAACTTTATCTTTATACCCTTTCATCTCATAACCCAATGGTTGTTCGATAAAGACTTCTTTTTCAAGAACTCCATTCAGAAATGCAGGCTTTACATCCATCTGATGAATCTTTTATTTGTTCTAAGTAACAAGAGAAATAATTAGTCTTATAGTTTCCAATCGTGCAACAGGAGCGAATACCTCGTCGTAGTCAATGCCAGCTCTTTGACTATTGCCTTTCGCATCTAGCCTTGCTTTGTATTTTTCTACCTCTCTATTGGCATTCTTCTTTACCTTGTACACCCATTTTACACTGATAGCTTTATGACCTTTAGGAAAAGTGGATAGTTCCCAAGTGTTATTCTTCTGTATAGCTTTGACTTCTTCGTCCATTGCATTCCTCTACTTTTCATCTTATACAGTCTCTTGGAAGTTCACCGATTCACAATCAGTAAATAGGCAAAATGGAATGAGGTTTTTGAGTCTATCTATCACCTTATACAGATCGTTAAGACTTCTTGTACATTCTTCATACCTCTTAGTTAAGAAAGATTGAGGTGAATTTTCATAAGTGGATGATGTTGGTAAGGAAGGTAGAGTAATAGCCTCTTGATGGACTTCTCTTGCTTACTCTACTAGTGTTTCTTCATCTTCAAATTGTGGAAAGAAATTGTAGTCATTTGTTTGAGAACCAAAGTCTCATTCACCTTCTTCGTCGAATATTACATCTCAGTTGATGATTACTTTTCTATTGTTAGAATTGTACAACTTATATCCTTTGGAGTTGGTGTCGTAACTGATGAAAATGAACTTCTCGCTTTTATCATCACGCTCGGTTCTATGTTCGTCTGGAATATACACGCTATGCTTCCAAAGACTCTTAAGTGGGAGATCCAAGGCTTTCTTCTGCTCCATGCTTCTTGTGGTGTCTTTTCCCACACTTTCTTGTTAGAGATCGATTGGACAAGTAAACTACACATGTAACAGCTTCTGCCCAAAACTCTTTAGTAGTAGTCTCTTACTTTTCAGCATGCTTAAAGCCATGTTGAGGATGGTCTGGCTCTTCCTTTCTACCACACCATTCTGTTGTGGGGATCTTGGAACGATTAAAGGTCGTCAAATTCTATTTGCTTTGTAGAATTCTTAGAACTTTTTTGAAGTGAATTCTCCTCCTCTATCAGATCTCATGGCTTTGATCTGAAGATCGCTTTCTTTCGTTACTACAGCCTTGAACTTCTTGAAATCTTTAAAGACTTTTGATTTTTGCTTCAAGAAATAAACCCAAGTTTTTCTTGAGAAATCATTAGTAAAGAGCAAGAAGTAAGTGCTCTTATCAAAAGAACTTGGTTTGATAGAATTGTACACATCTATATGCACGAGCTCTAGTGGCTTCTGGGCTCTTGAATTCGACTCTTTTGAAAAACTTTTCCTGAATTGCTTCCCAAGTAAACATCATTCACAAAGCTTATCAAGATGATTAATGCTTGGCAAGCCTCTCACCATCTCTTTCTTAGATAGTAGCTCTAGTCCTTCGAAGTTGAGATCCCCGAATCTCAAATGCAGTAGCCATGATGAATCCTTGTAATATACTTTGAGATATTTTGCCATATCATTTTGAATGTTCAATAAGAATATTCTATTTCTTGACATAGGCACCTTGGCAATCAAGTTCATATTATTATCTCTTATAAAAAGATTATAATCTTTCACATCATAGCTTTTTTTTAAGAGTTGTCCAAAACTCAAAATGTTTATTTTCATTGTGGGTACATAATAAACATTTGAAATAAATTGATATCCCATATTTTTCAAACAGATAAGAATTTTACCTTTTCCTTAAACCGCTACATTTGAATCATCATCGAAAGATACACTCACACTGATTGATTCATTAAGCTCCACAAACATTGATCAATGCCCACATATATGATTGCTAGCACTGGTATCAAGATACCATGTGTTGTCTTGTCCTTCGTTGTTGTCGTTTTGTGCTAGTAGCACAGTGTCATTTTTTTCTCTTTTTTCTTCAACATAATTGACTTTCTCTTCAATTCTACTATTGGGTACTCTACGCTCTCTAATATATGGCCAAACTTGTGACAATTGATACATTCAACTTGAGACTTCTCATGCCTCGAGTTTATTCGACCTCTATCACGACTTCTTATAGAGCTTTCTCCACTTTCGAAATTGTAGATATGATAATTGTGGTTGTTGTTGAAATTCTAACCTTGTCCATGACCTTAACTTGTACCACGTCCTTGTCTTTGGGCTTGTCCTCTACCACAACTACATTGACTTCTTTCGTTACATTAACTATCTTCTCTCTCTGTGAGTTGTGTCTTGAGAAGCTGCTCCTTGAAATTTGAATTCTTCTTTTTCTTTTCCTCGTGAACTTGTAAAGAATCCAAGAGTTATTCTATTGTCATGGCTCCCAAATCTTTAGTTTCTTCGATGATAGTAACAATATTCTCAAACTTTGGATCTAATAATCAAAGAATCTTTTTCATGATCGTAATATTTTCAAGTTTCTCACCATTTCTCTTCATTTGATTTGAAATGGCTAAAACTCTTGAAAAGTGGTGAGAAACTAACTCAGTCTTTATCATATGTAGTAAATCAAACTCTCCCCGTAGAGTTTACAGACGGACCTTTTTAATATTTTCTTTTCCCTTATATGAAATTTGAAGTTTCTCCTGTGCTTCCTTAGCGGAGGTTGCACTAGAGATTTTCTCAAACCCTGTTATCATCTAAGGCTTGGTAGATGAGTAAGAGAGTTTTTTTGTCTTTCTTTCTTGAATCTTTTAAACTATACTTTTGTATTAAGGATAGTGTTGTCTCATCCATAAGCTCTTCATAGTCTTTCTCCACTACTTCCCAAACATCGTATGCTCCAAGGAGGACTTTTATTTTGATAGTTCAATTATCAAGGTTACTACCTTGAAGTGGTGGAACTTAAAAAGATGCTAAACTGATGGTAGCCAGAACTCTTACTAGAATGAGTTTTTGGAAATTTTGACTACACAAATGGATCTAAAACATCCAAAAATCTTAAGATTGACTAGTATATCAACTTGGTCAAAGTCAACGGTTAAAGTCAACCACTCAGTCAACAGTCAACGTTGGTCAACAGTTTGGTCAACGATGTGGTCAACAGCTCCGACGGTGCAGTCAACGACGCTATCTAATGACTTTGACGGCTTGATTAACAACTCTAACGGCTTGGTCAAACAACTTTGACAGCTCAGTCAAACGACTTTGATGGCTCAGTCAAACAGCTCTGACTCGGCTTAACTCAATGAGTGTCTCAGTTGTAGCAACAAACTTTTGACGACTTGTTCAGACTCTGATTGGGCTGATTTTTGCGATAGCATCTTCGTCTCGTCGAGCTCTTTGATTTGATATGTAATAGTAGTATGTTTGAAATAAATGAATAATACTCTCAATCTCAATAATTCTTTTTTGATGTGGAAGATTAGTCAAAGCTGCAACCACAAAGCATACTTAGAATTTCAAAAGAACTGATAATCTCACTCTGATACCACTTTATTGGAAATAAAACAGGCTTTATTATTCACTCAAATATTATTATAAGAGAAAATTATCAACTTCACTCTTCAAGCTTACTTATTCACTAAAAGCTATACTTCTTTCTCTCTTTTCTTCGTTCTTAGAAATTTTGCTTCTTACTTGATGCTTAGAACTCAAATGAGGAGAGGTATTTATACTACATGAGAAACAAGGAGAATATCACAAATAAATAATTACAAAAATCCTTAAGCCACACATATTTTCTTCTACACACTTCTAATAATAATCTAAGTAATCAAATAATTTACATACAAAAAACTAATATCTAGCTAACACTAGAAGATTCTAGGTGAAAGGTTTCTTCAATTTAGACTTGTACTTCTTCTTTTATGAGGTTTGTACTTAGGCTAACTCTAACTTATTGGGTCTTATGTTGATGGGTCTAGAACACTTCTTATAGGTTTAAACAAGTTTATTTTCAACACAATTTACTGTAATTAAATATACTTTTGGTCATAACAACAAATTTCATTACCACATATATAAGATTGAAGCCAAAAGTACATCAGTGATATGACTAAATTCTATCTTTCTTCTAGTCACAAAAAAATTTTAAACTACAATTAAACATCATTTTCAATCATATAAAAATTGTTATCATTAAATGGTGACATTTTTTGTAGTGAAATTTTCTAAGTCCTCCGAGTTCTAGGACATCTCCTATAAATTTGTAATGTTTGATCACGTACGATAGTGTCGACTGTACACATTCTTTTGATTAAAAATATAAGGCATGTTTAATTTAGGGTTCGAATTCCATATCAAACGTGTCTAGTTTCTCTTTATTTCATAAACGATAACCAGATACGTGTAAAGTTATTTTTCTCAAAAATGTTTACAGTGAAAAGTGTACGTTTGAGTTCTTGAATCGTTCTGGAATCTCTTAGCTCTATTTTAAACATATTTTCTTGGAAACTAAAATGATAGGTTAAAGATCGCCAAAAAAAGTCAAAAAAACACTTAATCATCCACAGTAATATTTTAATTGACTAAGGAAAGAATAAATCAAGAAACTCACTGAGATAAAGAAAAATAAAACATAAAAATAAAATCAAACAAACTAATTAAAGACCATTTTCCATGTTAGTTCAAATACTGCCCAAAGACGAGCAACTAAAATAAAATGAAAAATTGCTAAATATGACGATATCTTTTCTAGAACTTATAAGTTAAATAATATGGTATTTTAGGTGGCAACCAATAAATGGAGGGGGGGGAAAAGTCTACATTAATTATAATTTTCAAATAATTTCTTAATGAAAATAAAGTATTCCCAATAAATACTAAGATGACCACTGAGAATAAAGTATTACCGTGTCTTATTGTCTGCTACATACAAGCTAGAGCACCGCCTTTTCAGAGTATTCCCATCTATAAATAGACGTTTTGCAGTGTAAGATCTCTCAATATTAATCTTGAGTACTCGAGCAAAATATACATACTTGTCTATACATGTTATATAACACACATAAATCTATATATATCCACGAGAAGGGCCTCCACTATTGTAAAACCCCTTAGTTTCATAAGGGTATTTTAGTCTTTTCACTATTAAAAAATAAATAATATTAATAAATTATTTAAATTCGAATTTGAGTTTATTTGAACGAATTTTCAAAAAAATGTGGACTAAACAGCAATTTAGAGGACTTGAATGAAGAGATTCTTGAACCAGGGGTTTAAGAGCAAAGTTCAACACCCATTAAAAGGGTGACATACGCCCAAAAACAAATTCCCCCAGCTCCTCTCTCGTCTCACCCGATCTATCTTTTCTCCCTTCGGTGACGACAGACGCTACTAACAGAGCGAATCGACAGTTGTCTGGTCATTAGTGATGACTGCCAGTTTTGGTAGATTCCGCTTCCCTCCAACTCCAGACAAGCTCGACCACGTCTTCGTCAAGGATGAAAAAGTCGAATTCCGAATGCTCGCAGAAGATGTTATATATAATGGTCGACGAGGCGATGTCACTGGCTTTTTCTTCAAGCTCCTTAACTTCAGTAGCCTTGAACTCTTCAATAGCCTTGTGAGCCGCCTCTGTTGTCGCCTCCTTCATACGATCCGGATGCTCGGAGAAGGTCTTCTCAAGTTCTTTAATTTTCTCCTCGAGCTTCTCTTTTTCGAGCTTTTCCTTGGTCAGATCCTCGTATAGCTATTGATTCTTCAGAGCGAAGGATTTTTTCTCTTCCTCGTGAGCCTTCTCCAAATCCTCGAGTGCTTGGATTATTTCATCAACTTTTTCAGCCTTTTCAATACATTCGAGGACCGGGTCATGCATCAAAACAGCAGCTGCAGCGGTCTGAAAATATAACACATCAATACCAGGAAAAAAATCTTTGAAGAGGGAAAATAAAAGATGCTTACATTTGCCAGCATCCTCATCGAAGGACTGAAGGCAACCTTAGTTGATCGTCGCTTCATCCTTGCCTAGCCATCTTCAGAAGTAAAGTGATCGATGAAGGTTGCGCTCATACTAGCCTTCTCCGGCAATTGATTGAGGAATGCGAACAGCTCTTCATCTTTATCAACTTGGTTCGATTCCGAAGAAGTAGCAGTCTCCTTTGATGGATCATGATGGCTCGTAGTTTGAGGCTGAGGAGGAGGCGAGCTTGTCGGGATATCCTCGAAGGCGACTTTTCGTTTCTTGGAAGTGTCGATCCTCTCTTTCCCTTTTGATGACGATGGAGGTGTGCTCTCTGGCGTCTTGGACTTTGCCATTGACCCCAGAGTGGAAGGCGGTGCTCGTAGTCTGCGGCCGATAACTATTTCTATACAAATATATGAGTCACCATGCGAGGTGACATAATACGGTAATAAGAAAAAAGAAGAAAAAAATAATTACCTTCTTGCTATTGAGAAATTGGTAGTAATACGGTCGTAGGGGTGGCAGGTGCTTTTCGCTTCCTAGGTTTGGAAGATGAGGCACTCTTTTCCTTCTGCTTTCTCGGTTTCTTCTTCTTCGAGCTCGAGGGTCTGATCGAACAGACAGTAGAATCCGGGAAAGCGGCTCCCCTTGGAAGCAGTCCGCAAGTGACTAAGTTCTTGGACGTCCCAAGCTTTTTCCAATCGAATTCTTCAATTGGAAGTTCATTTATTCTGTACACCCTTGCAAGCTGTTCTCTAGAGAGTCCTGACCATTCTCTATTATCTGCGATTACATATGAGTGCGATCAAAATAATATACTTATGAAGAGAAGGCAATAAGCTGAAAGTTATCTACCAGGGTTTTGAAATAAGCCGTTATCCGCATAATCAAAGTGGAAAAATAGATTTTTCCATTTGTCCATATTGTTGTGGACCCCGTAGATAGTTTTTATGGCTTAGTTCGATCACTTGCTCGCATAGAAGAAGTTGAAGTCTAATAGGTTTTATTTTGCTTGGTTTTTCTTTAGGAGTGGGGGTTTCTAAACCTAATTTATGGTAAAGTATGTACAGACCTACCATATATCTATATGTATTTAGAATTTTTTGGAAAGGGATGACCCCATAGTAGTCAACGATTGATTTTATGTATGGATAAAGTGGGAGGTGGACACCACATTTGAGAACTGCTTCAAATAATAAGGCAATTCCGCGAGGTAGTGTGTGTGGTCAATTGAACTCCATGGGAAAGTGAAGAGGGATGGCGATCTTGTAGTTATATATGATCTTGCTGAGCCTGTTTGTTGTGCAGCTCGTCCTTATATTGATACATGATCAATTCCCCTCCACATATTGGTAACCCATTACGAATGCAGGGGCATCTCTGATATGCTGAGGCCACTGGTCCTGAGGGAGGTCATCTATGCGAGGACTATTTTGCCTGACCCCGGTTATCTCTACTTCGGTAACTAGCTCAAGATAATCTTCAAGGTTTATGGAGCTAACACTCGAATTAGAAGATTCTCCTGAGAATGCATTCCCTTCCCTAAAATCTTTACTACTAGACATCTGAAAAGAAATACGGATGGGTTTAGTCCTATGCAAGCCTCAAGGATCTTCACTATATGCAAGCAATTTTGGGGGTCCATTCTGGATTGCATTAACAAGCAGCTCATCGGATTTTTTCTAATCGGTCTAAGGATTCATAAAAATTGTTCGAGCAGTTCGTCAAAAAAAAAATATATAAATAGGGTTTCAGATCCTAAAAATTCTTTTACGAGTTCGTCTCTATTAATCGTCTAAAAGAAAGTATTCTATAAACTAAGGGGACTTGAAAGATTCTCATTTCAGTCCATCTGAGTGTGGGACGGATTTTTATTCAGGACATTTAGGCTCTACAATTTGTTTCAATTTCTAGAAATAAAATATGTAAATGAGTTTTCTGGACAGAGAACAATAAGAGAGAGAGGATATATGCTAACCTTTCTTCGAAGACAGAGGGATCGAGATGTAGTCTAAAGGATTGCGGAGATAGTTTCGTCGAAGAAGAGGCTGAAAGTTGTACGAGCTGAAGAACAAGGCGACGCTGAAAGGGTTGCTTTATGAATGCTTCGGGTTTCGAGAGAGAGAAACAACAGACGATAGGGTTTTTTATTGTTTTTTTGAAGAGGAGGCGGATCGATTTTCGATATATTTATGTCTCAGGCATTGCCAAATCATAGCCGTAGATCAAGGTATTTAATTTTCAGATCCAAAGGCTGAAGTTCATGCGGGATTTAATTTTCCGAAATTAAATCGGTATCTTTTCAAAATTTGAAACAACTCGATTTAAGACAATAACTGGCGTCATCGCTATCATTGTGTCTGCTCAAAGAACGGAAAAGTCTCCTCGAGTTTTGCTATTCTTCTGAGAAAAAGTAACACGTGGTTTTATCTATCAGAAAAAGGTACACGTGATCTTGAAAATGTGAGATTTGAGATCTAGCGACTCTTCGAAAGATCTCAAGTCTAAGTCATGACATTGCATTTTTTAGGCTTGTACTTATAATAAAAGGAAGCTCCATTTTGTCCTAAAGAACTAATAGAGTTGGGGGGCAATTGTTGTGCGATCTAAAAACCTATATGTTGGTCAATGCCAAAAAGGAAAAAGTTGACCAAGTGGACGTGTCAGGTCGCATGAGTAAGATTAAGTACGACCTCCTCCGTAAGAGTTAAGTGCGACCTCCTCCGAAAGGATTAAGTATGACCTCTTCCGAAAGAGCTAAGTGCGACCTCTACCGAATAAGTTTCCGACCTCCTCTGAACGAGTTAAGTGCGATCAGAATAAAAAGGAAACTAGACTAAGTTTCGTCAAACGGGTAACCTATAAATAAAGGAAAACAAAAGTTTCTCTTTAAAGATCGACCAGTCATCTCATTTAAGTTATTACCCAGTTATATTGTTACTCAAATTGTATTTTCTAATTAAACAGTTATCCATTCTCACAAGTTATCCTCACCTATATAAAAAGAGTTCAATGCCGTTGTATGGGATCTTTGGAATCTTTTTTGGATCTTTTCGAATCTTTTTTGGATCTTGGATCTTTTTTGATCTTTTGGGAACTTTTTAGACCTTTATTTCTTTTTTCCAGACAACACACATTTTGAGCTCTAGGAATTCCAGCCTTGAAACTTAACAGAAATTCTTGTAATTTTCCAGAAAATAGTGAAAAACAGTGGACGTTGGCTTATCTTTTTTGGGACTGAACTACTATAAAATTCTTGTCTCTTTATTTGCTTCGATTGATTAACTTTTTTTACACATAAACCATATCTTGCAAATTCCCAAATTTATTATTGACAAAACTTCCGTCGTCAGTTTGTATATACTTACTATATTGAATTGGAATTGGATTGGGTACAAGTTCAAAAGTACAATGTCTTATTGGATCGATTTGGATATGAATATTTTAAAAATCCAATATGTAACCAGTACAATTCAATGTATATCCGTGCACTATAAAATAATTAGCTATATATAGATTGTAATTGGTATATTTCTTTATTTCGTTGGGGAAAATTTTAAATTTATCTTTTATTGCACTTTCATTTATGTTTGTGTGATTGTGGTAACTTTGCTTTTCACAGTAGATAATAACTGTGGTTGTTATTTTTACTGTAGTTTCGTGATATATTGTTAATGTTAAAGTTCTAAATGTTTGTCTTAGATAAGAGCCAGGCCCGTGCCCAAATGCTCCAAAAAGCTGTAAGCATCACTTGTTTTTTTTTTTCCCTGCACCTTGGTGATAGTGTTGTTTTTTTTTTAAAAATAAATAAATGAATGGTATTAGCTAGAGAACCTCTAAAACAACTTATTACGAGAAAATCTCCATTTTTTATTTTTAATTCATATATTTGAACTCTGGAGTAAAAATCTTTTTTTTTTTTTAAATGACAGTGCTACCATACCAACTACGAATATGATAAATTTTTGTTAGGTGTTTGATAATTTTTAATTTAATACTAGTTACTAATAAATTAACATATCTACTATGATCAGCAGTTTTCGTGAATAATTATTAATTAACGCCGGCGATTTCTTCTCAGACCTCTCAATATTCCGTAAAACACCAACAATCTATTAATGGGGTCCGATGTGACTACCGTGAACGTACGTTTGCGCACTCGGCCTCAAGTTCAATAGTAAGAGATATATATTAACAATTAATAATGACGGCCACTACCATTATATGCAACACTACCATTATATGCAACATATATGTTAGTTCATTGCTGGAAACCAATAAGCACGGGGAACTTAGATAAATAATATCTATGTTTTAGTGGTTGAATAATGGCATTTTACCTTCACATTTATATCAACAAGTACTCGATAGTACCCATTGAATAAAATGTACTAATTAATCTCTTTTTGTGTAAAATTATTATATAATAGTACATAGTTACCTCTCCCTAGTCCCTATCTATAAATAGAAGTATTTTAGTGCAAAGATTAATCTCATTCCGCTCTTAAGCAATATATATATACACACACACAGCATATATAATTACTTATAGTGATATCATTTAATGATATAATATATTTCAAAGATGATGAAGGGTATTAATGTCCTTCTCACACTTACCATATTTGCTTTGGCAACTTTCATTTCCTCGGCCTATGATACAAGCCCTCTCCAAGACTTCTGCGTAGCAATAGATGACCCGAAGAAGGCTTGTATGGATTTGTTTTTCAAACTTATATAATTAACTATATAAAATATGTTGAATAAC
This sequence comes from Parasponia andersonii, assembly GCA_002914805.1. NCBI lineage: Eukaryota > Viridiplantae > Streptophyta > Magnoliopsida > Rosales > Cannabaceae > Trema > Trema andersonii. The sequence goes on from JXTB01000017.1 coordinate 70,390, forward strand.
ATTTCTATGTTATATACTGAATGTTGCATTAATTAAGCAGGTCTTGGTCCATTTTTCTTTCTCCAAATTTACGTTCATCCCTTGTTTTTTTTTTTTTTTTTGCTTCAATAGAAATAAATGATTATATTGTCTTTGGAGGACATTTTTGGACTCTTAAGTGTACTTTAGTATGTGCCCTCATCTTTTTTTTTTTTCTCTCCTTTTTTTTTTCTTTAAGGGAACATATTTGCCCTCATCTTTTAGCGTTGACAGTAGGAATCCATTTTGAATTCCAATTTTGCCTTCGTGCATTATTTTCTTCTTCTTTTTTTTTCCTCACTTCGATTGAAATAAACTATTTTATGTTCTTAGATGAGCATTCCTAAGCTCCAGTTTGTTATTTTATGTGCGCCCTACTATTTATTAGTGTAATCAACAAATGTTAAGATATTACCTTTGCCCTTTTTTCTTTAATTTTTTTTTTAATTTTACCCAAGTATTTAATAGTGTAATAAATAAATGCTGTAATCAATTTTTTTTTAACAATTTTTGGAGTCCAATTGATTTTTGGTGTGTGCCCTTATTTTTATATGTGTCTATATATTATAGTTCAAGAGTACATTGGTATTTTTTATTTTATGCTAAACAGAAAACAAATGCATTGTTGGTTAATTTCTCCAATTATGTCGATGGTTTTTGCGGCGGTAGTCACTTTTAAGTTTTTGGTGATGCTGGACTGTTTGTACTGAAGGATGTATTGGTAAAACTATCTTGTAAATTCCAACCAAATCCCAATGCTGTCTATTGAAAGAAATGCTAGATTCAAACAAAACAATTTGGACAGTTTTAGTTATTCCGCCCACATTAATTTGATGATTCTCCTATCCCGCCTAGCAAACATAACAAGGGAATTAGAATCCTCCCCGTCCCCTTCCTCTTCACGTTCCTTATAAAATCTTGACAAAATTTAAATACTCTTTTTTTAAAAGGAAAATTTAAATAATCTTATTCTCACATTTAATGAAATTATTTAAGCCAGTACGTTTTATATATATGTACACGTCTATGACTTCTTTGATTTTATGTTTTTAAGCCAAATTAATTCAAGGAAGAAATATATATAAGAAATCTTAACTAGGTTTGGTGCCTCCTCCTTACTGATCAACAACTCGAAAATCGATAAATAAAATTAAGAATAAATAATAAATAATAGGTTTACGAAGTCAACAACAAATTAAAATCTAGACCGGTATGCACAAAGTCATATCAAGTCATATANTATATATCTAGGACTTTTATAATAAAATGTTTCTTCCAAACGCAGTGTTTGTGAATGGGAAGTTTTGCAAGAATCCAAAGCTTGTGGATGCAGACGATTTTTTCGCTTCAGGGTTCAACAGTCCCGGAAACACTAATAATCCATTTGGGTCCAATGTGGAAGTTGTGGACGTGAACAAAATTCCTGGACTCAACACTCTTGGCTTATCATTGGTTCGCATTGACTATGCTCCTAATGGCCTAAACCCACCTCACGCTCACCCCCGCGGCTCCGAAATCCTAGCCGTCGCCGCGGGATCTCTTCTTGTCAGTTTCGTGTCATCGAACAACCAGGTCGACGGAGGAAACCGTCTCTTTACTAAGGTTCTAAACCAGGGAGATGTGTTTGTGTTCCCAATTGGTTTGATTCACTTCGAGCTCAATGTAGGACGCACCCCAGCAGTTGCATTTTCTGTTCTCAATAGCCAAAACCCTGGAATTACTACCATTGCTAACGCAATCTTTGGATCCGACCCTCCAATTAATGCCGATATCCTTGCCAGGGCCTTCAAATTGGACAAGAAGATCGTCGAAAATCTTCAAAGGAAGTTCTGATCTTAGAATTGTTAATCAGTTATAATTAGAACCGAACACTTGTGTGTAAAACACTACATGAGAGGATCACTGATCATAGTCAACTGTGTTCTATTTCAATCTTAATAACGTCACTTTGCAAAGTTTAGCGTTTAAGATAAATAAAATTAATGGTCATGTGATCATGTAACTTTAATTTTCTATTATGAAATAAGTACGTTTGTTGTTCCTAGGGCCATCTCAACACAAATGGAGGCCTTAGGCGAAATTTGTAAAGAGGCTTTTCAAAAACTAGTTTCAATTGTTCTTTTAAAAAGATAGTGAAAAAAAAAAATAGTATTAGTCTTTTAATTCAAAATGTTTCTATTTTTTTTTAGATGCAAAATTATTGTGTTTAGACTAAAAAGAAAAATATTTTGTTAAATTTTTATACTTAAAATTGGCTAATATAGCATGTTTCATCAATGATATATATTTGCTTCATCATCTCATAATGCATTTAAAATTGGCTGTTAAAATATAATTTTTTTGGAAGAAAAAAATAGACTACAAACTTATATTTTTAAAATATTCAATCAGCTTTTTTTGTTTAGATTAATTTATTGTATCTTATTTATGTATTCAATAGACATAGTTATTAGTATAATCAAACATATTACAAAGAAACACCCTAAAATTAGGATGTGTAATCTTAGAATAATAACAAAATTTTAAAAAAAAATTGCTGAAATTTCAAAAAATAAAGAAGATCAGGTACAGTAGAATATGAAATTAGTAAGGATATAGATGCAACATTCTTTAGTAGAACTTAAGCGATCAAATATGGCACCAGTTAAGAGTGAGTTTTAGTAAGTATCGAAGGAAAGTAGAAACATGAATGTTGAATAATATGTTCTAGTATTTTTATTTTTATGATTATTTTTTTCTAATAATGCAATAGATTATTGAAATAACAAAAAATACAATGTAATTTTTTGCTTATTAATAAGAATATATGTAAAAATATTGCTAATTTTATGGAATTTTTATTAAAACTAAATCAAATATTTATTTAATCAAAAAATATTGCTATATCTTTAAGAGTATTACTTTTGAGATTTTATCTATATTAACCTAACATATAAATTTTGAATTAAATATAGACTTAAGATGTATTATTTCTGAAGTATAATTTAATCATCCATAAATTATAAATTAAGCCTAAAAGGAGAAATAAAATATGTAAAACCCATAATTAGGGACCCTTTACTGATGGAGCCCTTGACCATTGCTTAAGTGGCTTACCCATTTAGCCGACTCTACTGTTCCGGTTCATGCATTAGGTTATGTTATATACATGCATGTTCTATAAATATTGAATAAAACTAGAGTTCCCTATTCCCTTTTTTTTTTGGTCCATATATGTAACCCAATACATTGATGATAAAAAAAAATAATAAAATGTATTTGGCAATTGGACATGCATTATTAATGTGTATATATAGAGAGACTAAAAGATTGGTTCTTAATTAATCATTTACTTTCAAATTTATCCAACATAAAAGTAAACAGAAAATTACCTTCGATTACCCTGCCAAGCTATGAAACCTCGCTTGAAAATTATCCCAAATGGCCAATTTCCTTTCCAAACTTTAAAGGTTATTTAAGCAGATGCTTATAACCAAACCAGATCAGGACCTCGTGTATACGTGCTAGAGCTTCCAATTCAAACATTCCGAAGCTTTTCTTTGTAACTGCTGAAGACTAGTCTTAGCTTTAATTCAATTTACTATCAGGCTAGGTTTTACAATTAATTAATGCGACAATATTATATAATATTTTATTACTTCTGTTTGGATGATCAGAAGTACATGGGAGGATCTGTTGTCTCCTAATGTTATCTCATCTTCTTAAAGGCCGACAACAGCAAATAAAATAAAATAAAAACTAAATCAATAATTAGTTTATAACCTTTTTCACAAGAGTAATTATTACCGATTCGGGAGCATTTAACTGGATGACATTTAAGGGCAGTAGATCTCATCACTTCGGATGACCATCTCTGACAAGTGCCAAAATCAATTAAATATATATTATATTTTCCTTTTTTTAATATTAGCTAGAATGCGATACGGCCATTGACTTATACGTCAAATAGACGGTCACGTTTGATACGTTGGGTTGTATTATCTTGTATTATGACTTATTTTGTTACGTTGTATTATGTTGTATTATTCTATTATATTATTGTGTGTATTTCTGTATTATATTAAGATGATGCACTAAAATTAATTTTTGAAAAATACTATTTTAAAATAATTAGAAAAATATTACTTTTAAAAAATATTTGGAAAAGTACCACTTTAAAATTACCACTTTTCAAATATTATTTTTTAAAATACCCATTCTAGAAAAGTATTTAGAAAATACTACTTTAAGAAATTATTTAGAAAACTACCACTTTTAAAAGAGCTAGGGTGACGTGAGAGAAAGAAATGAAAGAAAAATTAAGAATAGAGAAATTAAGGAAAGAGAAAGTAATAGAAGAAAAATTAAGGATAAAGAGTATCATATAATACTATGTTATAAGACAGTGTAATAATACGGATATTTTTTTATATTAAATAATATTCTTTGTATTATGTTAAATTTTAATGTCATATTAATTAGTATAATACAAAATCATAACTAAATATAATATTATATTTATTTAATACAATACACACTCCTCGTATGATGTACCAAACATGAACTATATGATTACTTGAGTAAAATATACCATTCGGAGAATAAGACAAGTATAAAAATCAATCAAATATATATTATATTTTCCTTTCTTTAATATTAGCTAGTATGCGAAACGACCATTGACTTATGCAACATATATATGATTAGTTGAGTAAAATATACCATTTGGAGAAGAATACAATGAAGAAGTCGTCCGAAAAAAGAAAATAAAAATAATAAGTTTGTTATAAGGCAGATAGGAGATAATGACAATAAATACTATGATTTGGGATCGGGTAGCATTTTGTACATCCACTTATTTCATCTCCCTATATTCAGACATATTTTATACAATCTGTACAAACGAGAGTAGGTTTGTTCAAAGGTTGGTGAAAAACAAGTACGATGATTCGTGGGTTTAATTAGTATATTCAGTGGATCTGGATCAGTGAGGAAGTTCCTTATTCTGCTTTCCCCACATTTATATAACTTACCAGAAATAATAAATCCAACTAACCTGATAGAATTAATTATGGATCACTGATATTTACTTTTAGCTATTTTTTTTTCCTTATATATTTCAATTATATCTTGTCACGACTCAAATCTTGGGGTAGTGGCAGAAGGTGAATTTCACTAGAATTGGAAATTCTTTAAGTTTTTTTTAAAAAAAACAGCACGATAAATAAAAATATTTAGAATTCTAACCAATGAACCTATCCCACAGTTCATAGTCACCAATAAACACAGACTGAAAAATTATTAGAAAAACTAAATTTTAAATAGTTCACTGAGCATTATCATTCACACCTCAACATCAAGCTAGTATACCATATATAGTTTACAGATATATTCAAAATAACACACTTAATTTGAATGCTTACATAATCCATTTATTTAACAAGACTTAAACACAAGTCTTAAATTCACACTCCTAGTATTACCAAATCACAAACTACAAGTAAAAGATAGTTTTCTATCCTGCTTGTTGATCGTCAATGTTACACTTGACACCACCTGTAGAAAAAGTAGGGAGGGTGAGCATAAATACCCAGTAGGTTACCCAATTTCCCTTTTTGGGAAAGTCTTTTAATAATTCTCAAAACACCTGCATAGTTAATAGTACTGAAAAGTATTTCTATAAATATTAAGGATTTAAATCATTTACAGAAAACCATGCTAAAAACCAAAACCAAATATCCAAGTCAAAACATATAAAAATCTTAATAAAATAAGCATAATGCACATCACATGAGTTCTCATCCTCTCATCACGACTAGAACAACTTATACTGTAAAAACCCGGATTTTGGGAGGATAATTTGGACAATTTACCAATTCTCCAGATAAAATATTGGGAGGATTAATTTGTAAAAATTTTGTGCAGAAGAACTAAATTGTAATTTTTAGGGGACTAGATTGATAGAGATTTGAAATTTTGGGACTTATGTGTAACTTTTAAAAAATTACACAACCCATTCAAAACAGGCCACGTAGCATGTTCACTCATTTCTCTTCTCTCTCTTCTTCCTCGATTTCTCTCTCTTCTCTCTGCGTTTTTCAGTCGCCGATGCCCGACCGCTGTAGGGAGTGTTTCGGCCACTGTCCACCCGCGCCACTGACTGGCGAAGGATCGTCATGCCGTACCAAAGTTCCGCCGCCACTCGCCAGCCGCCGCCGACGTCTGCATCGCCGGAAATCTCCAAAGAGGCCGAATCGGTTTTTTCGTCACCAGCGACGATTCCGGCTGCTATTCGACCTCCAACCGATCCCGTTGGATTCGTCTCGTCTCAAGGATTATCAAGGTATATATATCTCAACCCCATTTTGTCTAGATTGAAAGTTGTCATTTTTGGGTATTTCGAGTTATGGTTGTTGTTTCTTATCCAGCCGTTGGATTGTGTTTTTGAGTTCATTTTTGGAATGTACTCGGAAAATGGAGAAATTTGATATATATATATATATACATATATATTGTGTGGTTTGGTGATCGGTACGAAAATCGAGATCGGACGATCGAGATTTACCTCGTTTTGCATGCCACCGGCCCGGACCCGAATTAAACAAGTTATATGTCTAACCTAGCTATTTTGGGTGCTAGGAATTCAGCGAAGAAGTCCGTTTGTAGAATTAAAGCTCCGGTGAGGAGTTGACTTTTCGCAAGAGAACTATCAAGGGCTTGGAATTAGTTCCCGACCCTTTGAGCGATCGTCAATGACATCTTGAGGACTCAATAGCGTGGTATCGCTATTCCGATGAGGTATCGCTATTCCGGTGAGGTAGGGGTTTAGTTACTTTCATTTTATACCGTTTTTGAGTTAAAACTTATTTTCTGCAGCATATAAGAACAAGTGTGTTTTTAATAATTTGAATTATATGTGATAGAATCTGGTTGTACGATATATACTGTACTGCTCTGGGAATTTGCTATATGCAGGTTATTTTTGGTATATCAAAAATAGGACCGTTATGCTGCCGTTTTTCTATAAAACCCTATTATGCATGTTTTACTGAAAACCAGAGTACAATAGTTTTTACACTTCAATTCTGTATTGCACGTGTCATAGGATCATACATGAGCACCGTGTTAGTATCGTGGGTTTTACAGTGTGGCGTTGCGTGCCCCACCGTCGGTGAAAGTCCCTAAACTCGCGCGGGGTTTGTTCTTCTGATTACCTCCCCATTTGACAGGCGTAGGCAATTCAGTTGCCCCTCCAAGTTTGGTAGGCGACACACGGGTGCCCCCTCCGAGTATGGGTTTAGGTGTCAAGCAGGCTGTTAAGCATACTTAGTGCCATCATCCTGGGTTTCCACAGATGAGAGGATGAGAGCTCATGGGTATGGGTTGATTTGTGTCATGTGCATATGGATTGATGGTTTTGATTACATTGTTTTATATATATGGGCTCCCGGTTTGGATTATATATATATATATATATATATATATATATATATATATGTATGTGTGTGTGTATGTTTTGGATTTGAACTAACCATGCAGGAGTTTTCCATCACTGAACTATTTTTCTTCGAGGTAACTATTTTCCTACTGGGCATTGTATGCTCACCCCCCCCTTCTTCCCTTTCTCAGGTGGTGTTCAATGCGATCTTAGTAATCAGGAGGAGTAAGAGGCCATTTTGACTGTAGTTCATTTCTTGGCAATGCTAGAAGTCTACTGTTGTGGTGTTTAGGATTTTGTATTAGCATTGAACCAAGATTACTACTTTCTATTTTGTCTGTAAACTTATGTATACCATTTTGGGATTTAACTTGTTATTATACATGATGATGATGCTTGGACTTATATTTGATTTTTCCAGTTTTCAATTATTATTCGGTCTATGTTTAATGGTATATACAAACTGTGGGAGAGGTTAACAGGATGAAATTTCAAATACTTTATCAAAATGGACTGTTGACTCCTGAACTTTGCAACTCGGGACTTCTCACTTGTACCTGGGTCAAGGGCAACACTTGCCAACTCAATGAACTCAATCAGATACTCATTCACCGTTCTGTTATTTTGGACCAAAGTCTCAAACTGATTTATAATCTCATCCTGTTAATCCTCATTGGCATACTGAGCCCTGAAAATCCGCTCAAAGCCTTCCAAAGTAAGACCCACAACATCCTGCGTCCGCTCCACAGTCTCCCACCAACAAATGGCTCTCCCAGACAGACGGGTAACAACAAAGATTGCCCAAAACTCTACCGGAGCACTAAAGGACTGAAAATTCCTCTCCATCTCACGCAACCAAGCAATTGCCGTGACAGGATCTGGTCTCCCGTCAAACTGCCCTGGCTAGAGGCGCATGAATCACTGGAGGTAATCTGACTGATCCAACTGATATGCCCTCGAAGTTGGAGGCTGATAGTCTGGATTGCTCATCTGGGCAAATTCCTTCTGCATTACCTCGATCAGATGAGAGAAATCTGGACATTGAGGAGGTTCAGCACCTGGCTGGTGCCTCGGAACTCTTCTAGGAGGCATCCTTACAAGTCTGAAACAATATGCCAAGCTTTTAGTAAGATAATGACACATGCTTGTCATAAAATAACTTCAGTCTAATGTAATGGCGATACGTCCGAGCTATTAAACTTAAAGCTCTGATACCGAAAATTTCTGTCACGACCCAAAATCCGAGCTAGTGGCAGAAGGGGAATTTCACAAAGATGGGAAATTCCATGATTTATTTGAAAAGTGTCTAAAAAGTTTTTTGAACCAGAACATTTTCAACAGGATTGGCACTCAGACTTTCCATACTATTCCTGAGATTGTAGTAGCTGCCCAGCGGGCAGAGGCCATCGAAGAAAGTTTGGATTCCAGGAGGAACCAACGGAGAGGTAATGACAGGAAAGCCACCAGAAGGAACCAAGGGCAGTGGTCAGCCCAGGGTACTCCGAACAGTGGGAGCTCGAACAGTAGTGGCTCTTCAAAGGGTGGTAGAGGTAGTCCTTATGGAGGATGTTTCGTTTGTGGCCAGCCGGGTCACCGAAAGAAAGAGTGTCCTACTCGCCTGCAGAAATCTCCTCTTTCTCAACCGCAGGGGAGCCAGTCAAATTCTGTTCCTTATCAGAACACTCAGGCAAGGCCGCAACAGTCACAGGGTGCTTCGCAGACTTTTACTTCCCCTTAGCCTTATCAGCATCAGTACCGCCCTCAGAGTTACACTCAGAACTATCAGGCTCCTCAGGCCTCAGGGAGTCAGAGTGGGTGCGATTATGGCAGTAGTGGTCTAGGATCTAGCAGTAGCCAACCTGGTCAGGGGAGAGGTAACAAAGGAAAAAGAAAGGTGACTGGCCAAGCCTATGCTTTTACTGGAGCCGACGACACTTAGGATCGCACCGGTCGAGGTGTTGTTGACGGTATAACCCTTATTTCACTCTCTTGCGCACATGTTTTATTTGATATTGGTGCATTCCATTCATTCATATCCTTGTTGTTTGCTTAACTGTTGGGGTTGGAATTTTTTGATTTGGATTATGTATTGATGTTGGGTACACCTATGGGAGGAGTAGCCGATGTGTCTAGTATGTGTAAGTCTTATCGGGTTGTGATTGGTGATAGGAAGTTGCTTGCTGATTTGATTGTGTTACCAATAAGATAGTATGACGTAATACTCGGTATAGATTGGTTGTCGAAATATTGAGCCATTGTGAATTGTCACACAAAGCGGGTGACTTTTTTTCCTAGTGATAGATATCCCATTGTCTATCAAGCTAGAATGAGTCCGTTGGAGCCTATGGGAATTTTTAGACACTTTTCAAATAAATCATGAAATTTCCCATCTTTGTGAAATTCCCCTTCTGCCACTGGCCCGAGTTTTGGGTCGTGACATATACTATATGTATTAAGTGCTCCCTGCATGACATCTATCTCTGGAAACCGGAGGGACACCCATGTGTCTAATTCTACTGAATTGGAGGGGTACCGAATGCCTACGCCCACCGAACGGAGATAATTAGAAAACAAACCCCGCGCGGGTTTACGGGCTCTCATCGAAGACGGGTGTACTAGTCCACCTACTACAATACTGTGATGCCTAAGACGACTCTCATGCATGATCATATGAAATGTACAATACATGGAGTCTCAAACAATCAAGCAGTGGTTTAACATTCTAGACATGCTCTGATTTTTAATTAAAAATCCATTTTGTACTTAAAAATCCAAAAGTACAATTTCTATAGTTTTACCATATCCCAAATATAAAAATTTGTACAAAATCATATGTAAAAATATCTAGAGCAGTCTACAATGTTTCACAAATTCATAGTTCATTAAAATAACTATTCAAATAATTCAATTTAATAAAATCACGAAATTTCATTTTCAGAATAAATTCCAATTTTAATGAAAATAATATAAAACAAGGAAATTGAATCCCCTACCTTGAGATAGTAGTTATGTTGAGTTAACGACGCTCGAAATATCCTCAATTGATCACCTGATTGTTCAAACAGTCGTTTTCAAATCTCTTCACGTTCACTTGAAAAATTGACTTTTCAAACGGAGTCTCGGATTGAGAAACAGAGGTCATCGGTGAATTCAGAACACCCAAAAATGTTGGGTTAGAAATAAAATTCGTCGAAAATAGGTCACAGTGCGAAACTGGCAGTGGTACGCAAAACGGTGCAAATCACGAGCTATTTTCTCGATTTTCGTGCCACTTCAGAAAATAATAGTATTTTATATCAAAATTCATGTCCTGACCTCACTGAGTCCAAATTCGAAGTCAGTTTTCAGCTTCGAGGTCCCGAACATTAAATGAGCTCAAAATCCAAAAAATATTAAAATACCACATTTGGAAAATAATTAGAAAAATACCACATTTTTATTTCAATAATTAACGATCTTCCGGTTACCGTTTTAACACTTCAAAATCATGAAATTTCATGTTTCAAACTCCTCTTTCACGTGGTAAAACTTTCTCGGGATAAATAATTCAATTCCGAAATAATTACGAAAATACCACAAAATTTTAATATTATAAATAAAATTGCTACAACAGTCAACTTCTTACCGGAGCCGAGTTAGAGGCCGAGAGTAGTCGGAAATGAAAGATGGAGTTGAGATGAGTTGAACGGTGCGGGATATTGAGAAATTAAAGCTTCAATCTTACTCACTCTTATTTTGAAAATAACAAACATTTGATTTAGTACTAATGATTTAACTTGAGTATGTAGTGAAATAGTATTAAAGTTCTATCTCAAGTTAATCAAGGAATCAAGCTTGAAGATGGATGCATATGGACATATTAGAATCAAACTTGAAGATGAACAATCAAGATACAAGATCGTATCTAGATAGGGTATATTCATACGTAGTCTTGTATTTGACTTAGTTCATTGTACATAAATTCTCTTTGCATTGGCTCATAGTTTTCAAAAGAGTTTTTAAACTTTCTTAAGCTTAAAATAGTTATTTTATCATAGAAGTTTGAAAATATAATATAATGATCTCTTTGAATGGGAAAATATTCTTTATAACATGATTTCTTAAGGTTAAACAAGTTGCAAATATATTTGAAATCATGATTATTTGAAATAGGCTAAAAGAAGATTTTCTATTTGCAAACAAGAATGTGTTTTAGGATGAACACTTTCTAAATTATTGTTAAATATCTTTGTGAAACTAAAACAAGTTTGCAATAGTTAAAATATTCTTTTCAAATTGATTTCTAATATTTTTAAAGTGTTAAAATAAATTTAGAAGTTAGTTTTTGAAAAACGCCAAAAACTGTTAAAATCTGAAAAATGCCAAAATCCTGTCAAAATCTAAAATATGACCAGAATATGATTTTGGTCGACCAACAGTGATTTTGGTCGACCAAAGTTGGTCGACCACTTTTTAGGCCAGTGGCCAGAAATGACCGTTGAAGCTGAACTGATGTGTCAAACTCCAACGGCTATATTTTTGGTCGACCAGATTTAATTTTGATCTACCAAATATTTGGCAGAAAGCTAATAACGGCTATAAACGGCTAGTTTTCTTGGATATCTATATATAGAGCTTCATTTGATGACATTTAATGCAAGAGTATGAACTTAAATTGATATTCATCTACTCTCAAAGTGTCTTAGCCTATTTTCACATCAATTACACTTTCAAATCATATTGAGCCAATCTTAGAGCATTCATAATGCATTATTCTCAAATCTCCTAAGTCAAAATTGTATTAATTACTTCGTGAGGAGAATTTGTGAGTGAGTGTTCACTCTTGTTTATTGAATAACCATTGACTGTGAGGTGAGGTTGCCACCGGATTCATAAATAACCCGATTTAGGTGAGGTTAACATCGGAGTCATAAACAACCCGTGAGTTGGTGAGATTGACACTATTGTCTAAATAATCCGTATAGGTGAGGTTGTCATCAGAGTCAAAACAATCCGAGGTTACCTGTGATAGAGCCGGAGTCAAGACTATTGTAAAGGATAGGGTGTGCCTAAGAAGAATTCACTCTATTTATAAAAGAGTCGGTCAAGCCCATAATCTTGATCCGATAGTGGAAAGCTCAAAGCAAGTTGCCGAGGGCCGGGGACTTAGGCAAACCGTCGTGTTTGTCCAACCTCGTAAAAACTGAGTTTGTACTTTCTCTATCTCTATACTCTTTACTTTATTGCAAGCTATTTAATTGAGTGTTTAATATTTAGTGTGCTTAATATACTTGTTGTTATTGCTTTATGTTTGACATTATTGTTGATTTAGTTAAAAAATTTTAAAATAGTAGTCTATGGTTTTGAATAGTTGAAAAGTTTGTTAAAACGTTTTAAAACTCAATTCACCCCCCCTCTTGGATTATCAGTCTTAGGCTAACAATAGCTAACACGGGAGTTGAGCTGATTGGACGTCGGACGGAGGAATGGCGAGCAAAAATCCGATCGGGTGGCATGACCTTCGGATCGCTTTTTCTCCGGTGAGGGGCGGTGAAATGAGACGGCAGTTACAAGAGTGGCTTCGTCGGCGTCTTCTGGTCACGGCGGGTGGGCACGGCAGCGGCTGGTGGCTCGGCGAATGAACAGTGGCCGATGGTGTGCTTGGGAGGGCCTCAGTGAAGAAGAAGAAGAATTTGGGGAATTTATATGCAATTTTCAGAAACTGTAGTAGTGGGACAAGTGGTGCAATCTGGTTTGACCGAAAAAAAATTTGAAATTCCACTTTGGCCACAAATTTTAAAAAGATTCTTTCACTTTAGTCCCTCTTTAATTACATTTTTATCCTCGGTTTGTAATTTCTTTTTCACTTTTACACTAAATGCATCTAGACTTTATTTTATCTAAGTTCAACACCAATAATTTAATTTCAAATAATTCAAAAATATAGAATCACCAAAATGCTCTTGAATTAAAATTACTTAATTACCTTTACAAAATTTAAGATTTTACATATCTACTGGTATCAGATTCATCAAATATAATTATTGATATGTGATATCATATTTACATATATACTTAAAAAATTGCGGCCAAAATATGATATATATTCACAATCTTTCTCCTCTGCCGGACATAGATAAAGTTGGAACTAATTATAAGACTATACGTTAGTGTCGGCCTTTATATATATATACCCCGTCTCGGTTATTTACACTATCTTTTTTAAGTCACGAATAATATTTGATTCGTGAAATTCAAGCATTTTAACGAGGTTTGCACCGAAGAGAACACGTCTCCCTTGCTAAACCTACATCACCTTTGTATCCCTATGGAAAAAATAATTTAGAAATTGCGAAAGTAGTACTTTTGGGTCCTATTTGTGCAAGTGCCCATAATAAGAAGGAAAAATGAAAAATCGAATTTTCATGTTGGAAACAATTAGTCCATGCCCTGGCCCATTGTTATTTTTCCTTTTCAACTTTCCTTGAAACTGGGTCAGGTTCGGAATGAAAAGAGATGGTTGGTGGCTTGGTGCAGGTAGAGCTTAATTTCTAGGAAGCCAGCAAGAAAGTTAAGTATTGCCTTAATTTTATCATAATTATACACAAGTAAATTCAAATTAACTATTCCAAATACATATAATGTGAATTGCCACTATCTATAAGCAATAATACACGTCTTGATAAACTATCTAATGAAAGAAAATTAAGTGATTTAGTATCATTAATTGATTTGTACATAATGTATCACTCATTAAACGGTACCTCAGAAAGTAGGTCATCAACGAGTTATAGTTTTTCTAAAAAATATCGTGATATTTCCAATCAAGATAGACAAATAACTCACTATCCCACGTCGGGATCATAGGTTTTCAGATTCAGATTCGCCCAAAACTAGAATTGTAATTCAGAGTGTATCTAGTCGTCGGGGTTTGGGTGACAGCAAAGTCCTCACTCATTATGGTCTATTATTGTCTCATCAATTGGTTAATCAATAAATACATTTTTCTATTAAAAATTTGATTTTTACGTTTATTTCATGAACGAACACCAGACGCAAGTAATTAAAAGACAGTACTTTAATTAGGAGTTATTTTTCTCAAACTGAAGCCTGAGTTCCAATGTTCCAGAATCTCTGTATCCCATAATTTGTAATTAGTAATTAACATAATTAGCTTTGAAAACGAACGGAGTGGTTGAAGACCCGCGCCAGAATAAAAAGTTATATATCTACATGCTAGCAGACTTTTAGGTCCGCCTGAAATGACTTTATAATCATCAACAAATTAATGAGCAATCTTTTCTATGATTGATATGATAGAATACCCACCACCGAACAGATGGCCTAATAGTAACTTGCTTGTCCTAAATTTTGGAGATCGCAGCGTCGTTCTCGCTAGTTATTCAGATGAGATTTAAATGATACACTTTATTGTTTAGTGATAATGATCTGTTTGTAGAGTCTCAGGGAACATTCTTGAACGGGATTGGAGTTCCTACAATCACACCGCTTTCTCCCTTCCTTCTTTCCAAAAAAAAATATCTGATAGAATACTCATTATTAGTCATTATAATTTGCCCGGTATATTTCTGTGGAATAATGATAGTTAAAAGGAATATTAATTTTCTGTGGGAAGTCTGGTAATATTGCACTAAGATTTTACTAGCTAAACGTATGTAGAACAAGCTTATCCGGTTGTAAGAAAGTAACACGTTATTCTATTAACGATTAAGAAAGGGAAAAAAAAACTCAGGAAACTCAAATAGTCCTTAGATTTTGATTGGAGACTACAAGACCATTTTCCATATACTTAGTACGAATAGTCCTGCTCATGAAGTCCAAGCATGAGCTACAAAATAAATATATCGAATATGTAGTGGTTGAAGAAGAATGGTTTGTTTCCTTCATACGTTAATAACCACTAAGATGACCACCTAATAAAATATTGACCATGTCGTTATCTGCTACACATGCAGGAAAAAAAACTCGAATTTGCTTAACTCTACTCCCATCTATAAATAGACGTTTTCTGGCGCAAGATTTCTCAATTTCTTCTCTCAAGCAAACATATATATATCATCAACCCAAAAGATACATATCATAAAACATAAATATAGCTAAAATGAAGGGCGCTTATTTACTCACAGTTGCCATATTGGCTCTGGCAGCCTCCATTGCTTTTGCCTATGACCCAAGCCCTCTTCAGGACTTCTGTGTCGCAATAGATGACCCTAAACAAGCCTGTAAGTAACATATTTGTCTCTCTTCAGTTTGGTCATTGGTGACCCTTTTATTTTTATTTGTTTCTATATATATATATATATATTCAAATGTACTTGAGAATTGGGATGTTCTTAAAATTTCTTTTTTCACTTTCAAAATTAAACCAAACAAAAATTGAAAGTGTTACCAAAAAAGCTATGATATATATAATGTATGCTAATACCAATAAGTAATAGGTATACTAACAATTTAACGTTATTAATGCTATATACCATATATAATGCAGTGTTTGTGAATGGGAAGTTCTGCAAGAACCCAAAACTAGTCAAGGCCGAAGATTTCTTCTTCCGCGGGCTCAACATTCCGGGAAACACAAACAACCCGGTGGGGTCCAATGTGACCACCGTGAACGTAGACACCCTCCCGGGGCTCAACACTCTCGGCATCTCATTCGTTCGTATCGACTACGCGCCATACGGCGAAAACCCGCCTCACACCCACCCCCGCGCCACGGAAATCCTCGTCGTCGTGGAGGGAACACTCTACGTCGGGTTCGTGACGTCCAACCAGAAAGATGGATCAAACCTCCTCTTTACTAAGGTTCTGAACAAGGGAGATGTGTTCGTGTTCCCAATTGGTTTGATTCACTTCCAAGCCAATGTTGGAAAGACTCCTGCTGTGGCCTTTGCTAGTCTTAGCAGCCAAAACCCCGGAGTCATTACCATTGCTAACGCCGTGTTTGGAGCGAAGCCTCCCATTAACCCTAACGTCCTCGCCAAGGCTTTCCGTTTGGACGAGAAAATCGTGGTAAAGCTTCAGAAGCAGTTCTGGACCAGCAATTAGTTAATATATGTATTAAAGAGAAAGAAAGCTCCTATATGGATTTTGTTAGTTATTGAGGTCAAGCAGTCCTAATAATGTTGTGCTATAGCTGCTTAATTAATTACCGTTTTTCGTGATTGCGAGTAGTAATATATGGTTGTTACTAGAATAAGGTGAAAGGTCGTCATATGTGCATGCCTATGCTAGCGCTATGTCCACTTTTCTCTCATTTGGATTTCCAGTCTGGTCATGTTTGTATTTGAACCAAATTTTCCTAGCTATTGAATCTCGAAACTATAATTTGAGTAGTATAAGGCTTCCAAAATTGGAACTTTTCTTTTCTATATACACACAATTATGCATTTGAATAACGTGACATCATTTTAGATTATTACTAATTTAAGAAATTATGATTTGAGTTAAGAGTCCAGAATAAATTTATTAAAATATTTTGGACCTTCTAGCACAATTTAGTGTTCCAATTTGTTAACCATACCTCTTAACTTTTCCCTCATGTAAACTATGATACACTTTTAGCCTTTATGACCAACTGGGTATTTGGTCAAAAGTGAACAAAATAATGAATTCTACCATCAACATATGTACGTAGTCAATTTCTCAACTCTAAACTAGATAATGGTTCTCCAACTTTTGTTTCTGGTTAGGTAGCTTTTTTTTTTTCTTTTTGGGTTTATGGTTAGGTAGCTTTTAATTAAGAAAGAAAGAGGAAACAAATGAATTTAATAAATTAAAATTGTAAAAATACTCCGCATTATCCAATAATTTTTTAGGCAAATATAAATTATTTGGTAGGGTCAAATTACATGTATATCCCTTATAGTTTTTAATTTATTCTTTTAATTCAAACCTGTTTTAGTGAAAATCACATTTTAAAACGAAACATCTAATTTTGGGGAAAAAAATTAATTGATCAAAATACAATCTTCCCTGAATCTATTGAAATAAAATTATTTTCAAATAGCTTCTAAATTAGTAGAAATCTATTTTATTTTTATTTCAAAAAGAATGGAATTTTCATCTACTAAAATGTTTTCTATGAAATTAAATATTACAAAGGTGAAATTTCTCTTTTATGTTAAATATTAAGGGATGAAATATAATTTTTAAAAATACAAGTTAAAATAAAAAAAATAGAATGCTATATATATATATATAGAAATAGAGTAATGTTGTGGGTATTATATGATGTTCAACACCATATTATAATATGTCAATTTGTTATGAAATAATTATGGGTATTATATGATGTTCAACACCATATTATAATATGTCAATTTGTTATGAAATAATTATAACTGCACTTTAGGTGAACTCCATATAAGTTCTAATTTATTAATTAAACCCACCAGGTAATAAACTGACATAATGACGATGTGGTGTTGGGCACGCAGATACTCCGTAGCCTCCTATAAAATTGTTGACCTTAATTTGCTATTGGTAATTCAAAGTAGAGTATTTATAAGAAATGGAACTTTTTCATATCAACTTAAAAACTGACCCTTTTTTTTACGTCTATTTAATAAATGACTATTTATAATTTTATTTTGACGAATAATCGATTTTTTAGTTGATCTATTTTTTATAAAGTAAATAAATTTTAAGAAAAATAATCGGTATTTAAAAAGTAAATCAATTTTCAAAAAATAAATCAATATTTTAGGATATTTAGAATGGTCATTTTTTAAATAATTTTTAAAATTCGACTATTTTTAACGGAGTTTGAAAAACGGCCATTTTGTAAACTATCATCCCAAATTCGGCCATGGGATAAAAAGCCCATCAAACTAACGAGTAATTTGATCCGGGCCTAACTAGTTTCTTTTCGGCCCAAGATGGGAAATAGCGAGTCCAGTTACGGACACGGAGGGAAAGCAAAGAACAGACAAGAGAGCTTTGATCTCGCCGAGCCTGCAGTGGTGTCAAACCCGATTCTACAGACTGCAGTCGTCACCGTCGTTTGGCCACAACGCTTTCAGGTGCGCAGAACTCTGTCTCAGTGGAAACTGAACGAAATTAGGGTTTCCCATTTCCATTTCCACCCTCTAATTCTTCAAAAATAAATAAAATAAAATAAAATTCTGAAACCTGCAAGTCGAATCTCTCATGAACCAAACTCCTGCTCCGTTTTCTCGCCCACCCTTCCCCTCAAACCCTAACCCTGATTCTAAACCAGACTCCTTAGACCCTCAATTCCGAAACCCAAATCCCCAAAGTCTCACTCGTCAACCTCCGGACCTGTCCGCTACGCTCTCAACCCTCAATGGTCTAATTCAACATTCTCAGCAGACCCTTCAATCCCTTTTCGCTCTTCTCCCACTCCAAAACCCTAATCAAGGCAATTTCAATGGCGTTGTACCTTGCCCCTTTAACCCCCAACACCTCATGCAGCCCGAGTCCCTCTTTGCCCATTTCCTCAATTGCTCCTCCTCTTCTTGCCCTCTTCAAGCTGACCTCCTTCCACCTCTCAATTACCCCCAAACCCTCAAGTCCCCTAAATACACTCAGGCTGAAAATGGTTTTCTCCAGACATTGCATGGCTCTGACTCTGAGCTTTGCTTCTCTTTGGATGAGTTCTATGCGGATTTTGGGTCCAATTTATTCTACCACGACTGCCCTAGTGTGGTTAGTTTGTCTGATTTAGATTGTGTCAATAGAACATTTTCACTTCCTGCTGTTTTATCAGTCCAATGCGCTACTGTTGTGAGCCAAGGGGATAGAGAAACGAATAGTTTCGACAGAGAACGTAGGAAGATTCTTCCTTCTGAGTTGTGGGCTACTAGAGCTGAGGTTGAAGCTTGGAATGAGTATCCGATTGTATACTCTTACCGCGTTCTTTATGCCATTTTGGGGTTGGATTTAACCAAAGCACGTGGCTTAGCGAGATGGGTTATTGCTAGTTCGCCTAGATATGGGGTTGTGATTGATGCGGCTATGAGGGATCACATATTTCTGCTTTGTAGGCTTTGTTTGAAGGCGATTTTAATGGAAGCTTTGACTTTGGTGGACAACCGAGATCGAGAGACGATTTCAGAGAGTATGAATTTCAGTTGTCCCATTGTGGTTCAAGTTTTGATGTGGTTGAGATCCCAGCTTTCTGTTCTGTATGGAGAAATTAATGGGAAGCTTTTCGCCATTAATATTTTCAAGCAATGTATATTAGAAGCTGCATCAGGCTTAGTAATTTTCTCATTGGAGCAGAAGGTAACAGAGTCTCCTGCTTTAGAAGGTGTTGGGCAGAGTTCAGATGTTAGTTCGAATTATATTAGGGGTTTGGAAGTAGAAAATCCATTTGAAAAGAATACAGATGGAGAACAGAATAGCATAGTAGAGGAAAGTGTTACCAGTGGGGTGATTTCCGTGTCTCAGGTAGTAGCAGCCGTTGCAGCATTGCACGAAAGGTCCTTGCTTGAAGAAAAAATTAAAGGACTGCGTTTTTACCGGCCACTTAATAACTATCAAAGGTATGCCCAACTACCTGTTTTACTTACTTAGTTTTTGAATTTGTGCTGAAATGCATCTATTACTTTATGGAATGCCGTAAGCATCCATGTGATCAACTAGCTAATACTCCCAAAATTTTTTTAAAAAAATAATAATAAAACTAAAAGGAAGAAGATGAACAATGGCTAATCCTTTTGGCTCTTGTTTTTGATATAAAGTTACTTATGCCGTTTTAAATAATGGTCTTTTTTCCTTTGAGACTTATACTTTTGACATTGTATGCCTTCAAGAATGCTAGAAATGCTAAGTTCTGAGCTAGCTTTTCTATTGTAGGATGGCGGAGCATGATTATGTGTCACAGAGAGCTGATGAAGAGCGGAAAAAACGTCCTCAATATAGACCCATAATTGAGCATGATGGCCTTCCTCAGCTGAAATTATCTAACGAGGTACTAACTAGAAGTATATACCATTCTCGTAATTCACAATGACGCTATGCTTAGTTACCTTAATTTTAGTTTGCACTTACAGATCTTTTAGTGGGAACACATTCGATAGTGTCCAACGCAAAGAATTGGCTTTTCTTGCATAGATTTATCAGATTATGTAAAATATGCCTTCAAGGTGACAGTTCTCTGTGATACTGGTTTCTCAAAGTTCACAAGAACTGGGATTTGGATATTCATGCAAATGACAATCAATAGACTTGTAAATAAGGAACTTTATGTAACCAGCTTTTTGTCTCTAACATGAATGCCGTATCAAGCGTAAAGAATTTCCTGAGTTATCTTTCATACAGTTTCTTAGGGAGATATTTTGGTTCTAAATTAGGCAGGTTGTTTTGACTTCTAATCTCGAAAGTTTTTCATTTTTCTTTTATTATTATTATTATTTGAAAAGAAACATAGAACTTTGGGTTAATGGGATGAGAAGTTTACAAGAACGGGACAAGATGTCCTGGAATTGAAAACAAAGCTAAAAAATACCAGAGAACTCAAATCAGACTAGACCAACCTGTAACAAATCTGAAAATGTGAAATCCCTAAAATCTTTTGTTCTCTAACCCACTTTGCAACCCAAAACTGGACTTTATCCCAAAAATTATCTACAGATCCTTCGATTTCATCAAAAATTCTAGAGTTTCTTTCCCCTCAAATCGCCCATAAATATGCCCCTATCGCGCAATTTCATAATGTTTTCCTTCGTCCTCTCCAAAGTTGGTCTCCCCCGATTTGTAGCCATGATAATTTCATTATTATAATTATTTTTAAATTTTGATTTTTATTGTACTAGGAAACAGGCAAGACCAAGACTAGAGAGGAGTTATTAGCAGAGGAAAGGGATTATAAAAGGCGAAGAATGTCTTACCGTGGCAAGAAGGCAAAGCGATCTCACTTGGAGGTAAACATCAGTAATCAGTTTTCATTCTGAATGTGTGATAATTTTTTCATTAGTATATTGTGAATTATTTGTTTCTGTCATAAGTATGGTTTAACTAACTTGGATGTTTCTGACAACTTGGATTTTTCTAACAAGTAAAGTTAATTTTGCGACCATAATTTTATATAGACTATTCTTATAGAAAATAAAGACCAGGTCAAAGGTATAGCTGTGATTCGTATATGTGGCTTTGCAGTGACCAAAATTTTTTTCAGTTATCTATTGTATCTAAATGGAAAAACCTTCAGACTCTTTCGTAGACTTAATAACCTTGTGAGAAAGGACTTTGATTCCCTAGGTCCTTTTCCGTCCTTTAATTTATTAACATCTTCTGTTAATCTTTGTTAAATAGGTTATGAGAGATATTATAGAGGACTACATGGATGAAATCAAGCAAGCTGGAGGCATTGGGTGCTTTGAGAAGGGAACTGGGGGAGAGGATGTACTTCCTTCTAAACCACCTTATGCTTCTGACATGACCGCACATGTTGGCATGCCAAAGGTAAGCAACTACGACTCATCCACAGCCAGAGATAGCCCAAATTACCAGAAACAATTGCACTCTGATTATACTTCTCAAGCTACTACTTCAAAGGGTCCTTTGGACAAAGATTATGAGCAATCGAGAAGAGATTTTCATTGTTACCATGAATCTGCGGAGGATCAGACAGGTGTCAGTAGGGATAAACGTGATACAGAGTACTACTATTCCAGAAGTCCAAGACATGTCCGGTCAAGTGAGCGGCCATGTAAACCAAGGGAACATGAAATGGAGGTGACAGGAAGCAAGCGTCATGAGACTAAACACTCATCTTCCAGAATGTCCAAGTATCATGATAATAGATCATCAACTTCTGCGTCAGATGCTTATTGCAGATCAAAATCGAGGGATAGACGACACAGGGACAAATATGAGAATCGCAGTTCAGAGCCTTTGTTGCGAAATACTTTCAGTGATCGATATGATCCTTCGGAGTCTCATGAAATATATGAAGATTATGACTCTACTAAGTACTATCAGCAAAATGTGTGAAAGCAGATACATTTTATGATGGAAAATAAAGTGGCGGCAACATGCTGCAAAAGTGATGCTTCCTATTTACCATGTGAAATCAGAGGAGTTTAATCATGTGGGGTAAGATATCCAGTTATTCCTCATCTTGTCAGTGTGGTTTCTCTTCAACTTGACAATGGCGTTTTGTTGGTAACTTCGTTTATTGGCACAACTTTGCAGCACCAAGTCTTCATGCTTCAGCAGTTTGTTTACACCCGTATCCTCCTTTTGTATCCTTGACTGTTTTCAGTTTGCTTTCAAAGTTGATTTAGTTTTATCCTAAGCATTTTTCTTTTTCTTTTTTTGTTCTAAAAATATAGATAACCGTATAAATTTCATCATTTGATTCATGTTATAGCGCTTTTCCCTTGGTAACCATCATGATTTTTGGTCATGACCATTCGGATAGTTGTATTATATGAGTAACAACTATTTTTCTGCATTTATGATAGTCTGTATTGGCATTATCACTTACATGGTTATTTCTCCTATGATTACCTCACTACTGGCCTTTTTCAGGAAAGTAAACTCGTCTACCCCTTGTTCATGGCTCAAGTGTCACGAGCTCCTGTACCTTTTTCATATTGAACTTTTTCATATTGAACTACATGCAGAACTATACAGTTAAAGGTTGTACAATGGTTTTTACATTAATTGGAATATTTACATTTTGAATGCTACAGTTGAGTCTGATTACATATTACTATTCTTATATTGAACTCTCTTATTTTAATGTTTGCACGATTCGAATTTTGAATATTCCTACTTTTGATGATGTTATTAGTTTGAATTAATTCACGTTGATATTATTTTTGCATCAAGTAAAATCGTAGAAGTCCATTTAAAAAATGTCACGTTAATTTTTTTGCTCACGTTTTAATTCTTTTTTTATTAATTTAAAAAGATAGTTATGATAGTGGACAATAGACGGTCAATTGGGCAATGATTTGCTGATTCAGCAATTTACAGCTTAAGGAGCTGCCGACTGTGGGTACAGGCAGTTTGTTTCACGCGCTTCTTTAGCACGTGGCTTTACATCGTCAACTCATTTCTTCTGGAACTTTGTACAAGAGGCTGTAGAGAACCATCGAATAGCCAATAGTATGAGATTTGATTTGACTTTGTAAAATGCAAACAACCGAAAGTGCAAATGGACGAAGTCTGGCGCTTTAAGTACCACAGACGAAAAAGTGATATTGGGTACTGATGTGATGCCACGTGGCTGGTTGACTGATAATTCGGCTACTTCATTTTAGCTTTAGCTTTGTAGATTCCATGTTGGATTTTTTTTTATTAAAGAAAAATTAAGGAATTTAAAATCCTCTTGAATTTGGAATAATGGATTAATTTAGTAAAATTAACCTTAAACTTAAGTTTTTGTAATAAAATCCCCTAAAGTTCATAGTATTAGTTTTCTTAAGAAAAGAAAAGTGTTTCAGTTAGTATTTTTCACGATAAAGTCTTTATTATTTTATATGTGGTTTTTAGATCTTTTTTCTTAGATTTTTATTTTATATTTATTATTTTAATTTTTTCTGTCCAAAATTTTCGTTAATTAGTATTTATTTAAAACATGCTCATCTCAGAGGTAATATTGAAAACAAAAAATATATTTTTTAGAAAATTAAGTTATCGTTTTTATATTGAAAACAAAGTTGGTGGAAGAAATTAGAATTTTTATATAGTTCTAATTTGAATTTACTTTGATTTAAGTATTCATATAGCAAAGTAGATCTACATTAGAATCATATAAAATTTTGATAATATATGTCTCATAAAATTAGAACGACAAAATATAAAATTAGCAATATATGTCCTATAAAATTAGCAATATATTTATATACGCCTCTTCTGAATATATTAATATTTAAATCAAAATAGATCTATTGGAGCTATATAAAATTTTTCTAATTTATTACATTCATCTTTAACGAAAATGATAATTCAACCTTTTAAAAGAATAACAATAATAATTTCTATTTGTTTCTAATTTACCTCAACTAAGATGAGCAAGTTTTAGGCCAGCACTAATTCACAGCAGGATTAAACTAAAAAAGATTAATGTGAAATAAAAATTTAAGAATAACGACCTAAAAGCCACAACTAAAAAATTGAGGACTTATGCATAAAAAAATAACAAAAACAAAATATTTTCTGATAGGACTAATTTTAGGGACTTCAGGGAATTTTGTTTCAAAACATGAGTTCAGTGATAATTTTATTAATTTATTTCAAGTTCAGAGAATTTTTATATTTAAAAACTAAAAATTAAAAAGGAAATAATTGAAGGCAACGTCTTGGGCTCTCTTTTTCAGTTTCTTACCTAAGTTTCTTATTGAGGGAAGGAAATATTCCGGATATGTCGATTTAAAAAAGAAAGAAAAAATAAATGAAGGATTGTCTTTATTTATGGAGAAAAGGGCTACTTGTTTTGTGAGTGATTTATCTCACGGGAATATAAGAGACAACTTCGTCACCTTTCAAAAACATGATTGCTTATTCATAATGTGACATTTGGGATAATGCCAATTGTACTTAACGGAGTTACACTCTCCTGGTGCTAATGGTGCTCTGATTGTCAATTGGAAACATGTATATATTTGTGTGTAGTGCTATCATAGGATAAGTATAAAAGTAGTGATTTTAATGGCATGGATTAAATGTTAAATTACAAAACTTGCAAATGCAACCCACTTTTTTTTCTCATAAAAGGAATTTTTAAGCGTAAATTCTTTGATTCGAACCTTATAATAATGTAATTTAAGTTACATATGGATAATTAGTCACTTTTTCACGTCATGAAAGAATCAATTATCTTTCATTCTTTCTCCATATTATGCAGTTTGTTAACAATTTTTCAACTAAACTAATAATACAAAGCCTAACTTATTTTGAGTCTTGACCAACTTTCCTTGTCCACCGAACATGGTGGCTCTCTCTCCTGTCATTAAAACTAGTTCATTCCTAACACTAGTTTAGACAAAATCTAAGATCCTTATCGCCTAATCTAAGTCAATTTATAATTCACAAAAATAATATAATTATCACCATTTTATGTGGGGTACTGTGTTCACACAAATGAAATGCATCATCCTTTCTTATTCTAAATTTGTTTCCCCCTCTAATAAATTATTGTCATAAACAACTAAATTTGGTGAGACTATGAATGCTTAAGTTTTTCTTGAATGCTCAAAATAATTCACTAAAGTCACTCGAATCACATTTTTTTTTTTTTTTTTTTAATTTTTAAAAACGTGGTGTAGACCGCGTAGCAGGACAAAGTGGCATGAGAATTATATGTAACATCTGGCAGTGTACAACCGTAAGAATTCAGATATAGAAAAATAGAAAAAGTCTATAAAGAAAAGAATAGAAAAAGAAGAGAAAACATCGCGTGTAGCGAAGAGATGAAGAAGCCCATGACTCTAAACCTCTGGTTCTCCATCAAAGACCCAATATTCTGAATTTTAACGAGTTGGGTTTTTCTCGTCTTGTTCGTCTAGTTTCGAGAAAATGGCAGAGGTCACAGAGAATGACCCATCATCCATGGTGGCAGAGAAGACTCTGGAACTGAAGAACGAGTTACAAAGACTGGTAAAAGCCCTAATAGAAGACGAGGACCACACGGTTGAGGACGAAACTTTCAGGGTATTGAGTTCTTTGAAGTGTTTGAAGTTCAAAAAGTCTCTCTCTTTCAAATTGGATGATAGTCTTATTGTTCCTAACGAATTTAAATGCCCCATCTCCAAAGAGCTCATGACGGATCCAGTTGTTTTAGCTACAGGACTGGTCAGTTTATTTTTTCTCTAATTTTTTTTTCTTTCTTGTTTTAGCTTATTTAGGAATTTCCATGTTCATATTTAATGCCTTTTATATGCATGCAAGATACATATATTATATCGTGTTTTTTTTTTCTAGGTTTTCATTTTACATCAATCTTGTTCTGTAATTTTGATGTTGGGATTTCTAAGAATCGTTAGGTTCAAAATATTTTCTTGTTCTTGCAAAAATACCTTTTTAAAAAAAAAAAAAAAAAAAAAAAAAAAAAAAAAAGAAAACGTTTCAACTATGTGGATTCCAAATGGAAACTTTGGATAATTCTTTATGATATGATTCCCTGAAATCTTGCTATACTGTTCTGGAGCTGGGATTTCTGAGAGTTATTAGATTCTAAATATGTTGTTATTCTTGCAAGTACTGAAGCTGGCCTGAAATTACTTGGTTAATTATGGATTTGAAATGGATGTGTGTTTGGATAATTCTTTCTAGATGTGATTATTTCGAATTTACGGCCACATTTATTGTTTTCCTAAGTGCTATTCTTTATTTGATTCCTCGTAAAGTAAAAATTGTATCCTTGATGCCTTCCTACGCGTAGAGAGAAGATTGTGATTGTCACATAATAAAGAAGTTGACTCGTTGAAAAATCCATCTTTCTTAAACTTTAAGGACTAGTTGTTAATGCTGTGGTTCTGAACAGTGGGGGAAAAGGATTTCTCTGACGAGCGCCTACCTCGGATGTTAGTAGGCTTCCAGCCACGTTGACAGGTGCTGGCCCTGCAAAGTAGATTAGAGAAATCCGCTTATTCATTTTATAGCAGTGGTGAAATTTTAATGTGTTAAATCCTTGATGTTCTTGTGGTACAAAAGTAATGCTATGATGGTCTCTGTTTCTCATTTGCCTTTATCCGAAGTGGCCAATTTTGTTATGCTCGTGTTCTTGGTTTCTTGTTAAGCCTTTGAGTTGAAGAATTATTGGGTTGTGTTTTCAGTTTTAAATCTTTGTAATGGTTTTAAATGCAGACTTATGATCGGCCATTCATCGAGAGGTGGTTGATTGAAGGCCACAATACATGTCCTCAAACCCGGCAAGTCCTCCCTCATACTGTCCTTACCCCTAATCATTTGGTTCAAGAAATGATTTCTCAGTGGTGCACAGAGCATGGAATTGAGCTTCCAAGAACCAGTCAAGATGTGGATGATAAAGTGATAAGAGCGGTAGACGAAGGATATCTAAATTCTCTTCTTGAGAAGCTATCTTCATCGCTGTCTGATCAGAAAGAAGCAGCAAAAGACATTCGATTACTGTCAAAGCGAACTCCATCCATTCGGGAATATTTTGGCAGGTCTACCGAAGCCATTCCCAAATTGCTTAATCCACTAACACCAGGTGATGCCAGCGTTCATCCTGATCTGCAAGAAGATCTGATCACGACACTTCTAAATCTCTCTATATATGAAGATAACAAGAAGATAGTTGGGGAGAATCCATTGGCAATCACTCTGCTTGTTGAATCATTGATTTCTGGAACCACTCAAACCAAAAGTAATGCTGCTGCGGCTCTCTTCACATTATCGAACCTTGATTCCAACAAGCTTATTATCGGAAACTCTGGTGCTCTTAAATCTTTAATCGACCTTTTAGAGGAGGATGGTCTACAAGTGATAAAGGATGCTGCTAGTGCAATATTCAGCCTCTGTATATGTCATGAGAATAAAAGGATGGCCATTAAAGATGGGGCAGTCTCTATGATTGTGAAGAAGATGAAAGAAAATATACTGGTTGGAGAGCTATTGGCCATACTAGCCTTGCTTTCTGCCCATCAGTTGGCTATCGATGAAATGAACAAGATTAATGTCATGCCTTTGTTGCTTGGCATTATAAGAGAGAGTACATGTGAGAAGAGCAAGGAAAATGCCATTGCTATAGTCCACACACTCGTTTGCAATGATCGGAAGAAACTAAGGGAAATTAAAGTTGAGGAAGCAAATAATGCCTCTATTTCCAAACTTTCTCGAACTGGAACCGCACGGGCCAGAAGGAAAGCTATGGCAGTTCTTGAGAGGCTGGATAAAGGTGTTTTCATAACGCATACTGCTTGATACTCCAAGTTAGGTTCTGAACCATCCTTTGTGAATATTCATGTCACCACTGACTTTTTCGAGTCCAATTATACGCAACCTATGATAATATGAAGCTATTTACCCTCATAGTCGTTTATGATTGGAAAAATACCAGTGGTGATTCTAAAAGTTTTCTTTTGCTATACGAGTTAGTGTGTATAGTCCAATTCCAGTTACCCAATCTGTAAAGATTTCTTTCATTCATTCTGCACATAGTTTTGGCCTTTGTGAGGCTTATAGACAAGCATGGTCATTGTATTTTCACTTCTTTTCTCACAAAAATCAATAAATAAATACATAATTCGGGTGCTCTAATTTCTGTCTCAATTGCCTTGCCCATCGTTTTCTTTCTCTCTTTTTTTGTTTTTGTTTTTTGGACGGAAGTTTTCTTCTTTTCCTGACATGTCTAGTTTATATCAGTTGGGGTAGCCTCTTTAAAAAAGCCAACTTATGTTTATTTGGATTATCTTATTGATCATTATGGTATTTGAAATTCTTGCCATTTAAGGGGATTCGCTTCTGATCAAGTCCTACTTGAATAACAAGAGTTGTGGGGTCTCATTTGTTACTTTCACCACTACCTACCTTTATTAGTGTCGGCAGGCTTATCACTGTATAACATGTTTAACTCAATTACTGTGTCTGGTACGGTAAGATTGGAAGTATTGGATTAAATATTATATTATAAGGTTCTGATAGTGACATTTTTGGACGGTGGGGTAAGAACCTAATAATAATAGTAAAGGAAAAGGGGGAAAATGGCCTAATGTCATGAGAAGTTCAATTTTATAGTGTCGAATCACATGATGTTTCTACAAATTTGTTAAAATATTTAACACTCTGAAAATGCAGAGGACTACTAAAGTTACATAGAGTATATGCACATATTTTTCCTACTAATGTTTGGTAAAACCGTAGAAATTCAAATAAATTGAGCACTTATTCTTAAATCTTACTGCAGCACATAGAAACAAACCAGGCGAAAAAGGGTTAATCCCTCTAAACTATTACTTGTTCTTTTTTTTTTTTTTTAGTTAAAACACTTTGTAAGATGGCCTAGCTTCTGAGAGCAGTCAATTGCTGCATATAATTTTTCTTTTTAAAAGAAAAATCTAAATGATTCCCAACCAAAAGAGAATTAGGGGAAGTTTCTGCCTTTTGCTGTTTTATTCTATCAAGACTTTGCATTAAATAGGGATATATCTCATACCATGAGAATAAATGTATATATCTAGTTTAGTTAGTGACAAATGACAATTAATTGAACTTTATATTTCTTAGCCATAAATACTTAGACTAAAGTATTTAATATCAGGAGCTACACCTAATACATCCATGAGTTTGACGTTAGCATTGAAAGGACATGGTAACGGCCTATTGTACAACATAAAATGCGGTACACCGTAGTCTGAAATGTCCAATTTTCCTCTGTTGAGGATTGGCTTTCGACGGTTGATATCTTGGCTTTTCCAAAGATAACTTCCAGAATATGTCACCTGTCACTATGTACCACATGCCATATAACCCATGGAACCCATAATTAGTCATTCACTTGTGAACGTCACAACTTATTGTACCCACAAGAGAAGCTAGAGGAATCTGAATTATGCTCTGTATTTTTGGAACTTTAACCGATATCACATGCCATTTTTTGTTTGAGTTGACATGTTTTTTTGGAGGTTTCTAGGCACGTTTCTCTCAATAAACAGAGGAATCTATTCAAGTTTTGTGGTTATTTTTGGAAAGATTAACAGAGAGAGACCACGTGCTACTTAGTTGGGCACCACTTTACTATGAATTATCTACAGAACGTCAACGCAACTTTTTTTTTCCCCCCCCTAAATTTGATTTAGTGAAGTGGTCCTAAGTGGCAAGATGGAGTTTTAAATAATTAGATTTATCAACCAAAATTACTAATAATCTTAGAATCTTGATTCCGTGCTTAAAGAACACTTTTTGGTTTTAATCATTAAGCATACTTTTTAGATCCCTTGTCAAAACTCCAGAGGCTTCTGTTTGGCCCTTAAACAAGGGACTTTGGAAATGCAACATAAAAGTTTTTTTTTTTTTTTTTTAATAAGTAAGTGTGCACCCATATGAGGGAAAAGCATGCTTGTTAAGCTGATTTCTGATAAAACTGTTTCAAAGGCCAAGTCTTCATAGTTGATTTTCAAATCCCTTCCTGAGCAGCTTTACAACATTCTTTGCCCGTCTCTTTTGGAAGTTTTTGTATTCTTGGTAAAGGAAAACTAAAAGTAGTGAGTTACAGTCACCAACTACATTTACTGTACTTTATCTTATTCCCATCCTAGCTGGGTCTAGTTTCAGCTTGACCTTTTTTCTTGAGAAAATACTTTTTCCAGAGAAAGAACATTCACATTCTTGTTAAACTGTCAAGAACTTCTTTTAATTTTTATTTTCATTTTTATATTAATTTGAAGCCATTTCGGTATTGCATTAATTTACCCATGAACTATTTCATGTACAAGGGGGAGCTCGGCGGATAGACAGAGCAATGCAAATGCTGCTCACAAGCAAAATCCAATCAGTTGGGCCTTCAAGACAATGGAACAATAGGCCCAGACACAAGAAGAAATCCAAGCCTTAAATCCCTCATTGGACCCTTTGAGCTGAATTTCTGAACCGGTTCATTTTTCATAGTATGAAACGCATACTTTCTGAATGTCTGAAATGGTTCATAGATGGTATTAGTCAGTCATTAAATATGAAATTGTAGCTTCATTTTTAAAAAATTTCCCATGATCTGCGTTTCCCCTGTCTTTCAAATTTAAGGCACGAAAATCATATATCAAATAGGACAACATTTTGATAAAAGTTGCATAATATAAGCTACTTAATTACATTTAACTTTCATCTCTATGTTTAAACAGATAAGTCATTTAAAAGAGAGAGAGAGAGAGAGAGAGAAGCAAAATTAAGACACAAAATGACATAACTAACATCTAATTGCCTATCTAATCTTAACGGGAACAAACACAGCATAGATCACTAATACATTTTCCTTTTATTAGTAGCACCCTGGTCAAATCCCATCTGGTAGGTCATCCATACTCATGAAGTGCAAGCAGGTACCAAGCATCTTGAAAATATTCCAAGCCTTTTCTTCTACAAATTGAAAATAGAGAACAATTAAGAATTAAAAAACAAATACGATACAAATTAACTATAATATATAAACATAAACATATTTTGCTAATTGGTGAATATCATGAAAATAAGAAGGAAAGTTAAAAGTAGGAAACTTCCCAAGTAAAGGTCAAAAGAGGCTTTGAATTTAGGGGTCATCAAAGATGTATGTTTTCAAACTACTTTTGAAACTTAGTGCACTACAAGACAGTTTTTCAGGGACTAATGACCACTATAATACTCTGGCCAAAGACAGGTGTTCGAAAGGTCAAAATTAAATTCAAAGATAAGAAACAATATTTATCAGGTAGTTTCCCTCATATATCCAACTAGAAAGATACAGAGTCAATTAAATGAAACAATACGTATCCTCCATAAATTGCAAGCATCACATGACACATGATGTGGCTGCACAAACTTTCCACTTTCAATACATTAAATTCTCGTACAATAATTAATCACGTATATATCTCATTGGCTAGAGTTGGTAAATTTGTCAGCAATACAAAAAAAATAATAATAATAATAATAATAATAAAAAGTTACATGAGGTGAGTAATCAATGAATAGTAAATAGTATAAAAAAAAATAACACAAAGAAAGAGAGTGGGGGACCTACCCGCTTGGAAGCGCGGAGGAGTTCAGGAGGGATCTTGTAGAGATCTTCATCAACTGGTTTGGGAAGCTTTGCGGGGCGGCGAGGAGGAACGGCGTCGTTTGGTTGGTGGTGACGAGTTTGATGAGAAGAAGGCTTTCGTGGCGGTTCCGTCACGTCACAGACCTTGGATTGCTGCTTTATTTTCTGCTCCTTAACATGCGGGCACCGCTTTTCTCTCCCTCTTGTCTACAATACACATGCACCGTTCAAATTTATATTCTTTCCATATTCAAAGACTCAACTACTAAACTGGCAATGCTTGTTTGGTTTACCGAGAAAATTGTTTCAAAAAATAATAATAATAATAATAATAATAATGTGACTACTACTGGTCATTTCACCGTCGCTAGTAGTAGGTGTGTATATGTCTTTCCACTATCTTATCACATCCAAAAAACATGTACGGCGAAAATATCAAATTTAAATTCTGTCACACTAAGTATTGACTAGTGAGAGAGTCTTAGAGTCTGTGTCCATAATTTAGGTTTATTTATTTTGCTTGTTCTTGTAGAACAAATCATATCTAGTACTTCTGTTTTTTTTTTTTTTTAATTCTTTTTATTTTGGTTATTGAGACATAAAAACTGAGAAAATGAAGAAAGTGGGTACCTTGCGGGGTTGAGTTTGAGTAGCAGAAGTAGTAGTGCGAGAAGGCTTCTGGGGACAATGGTCGAGGGTGTACAGGTCAGGGCGCGCGTGCTGATCACTGTCGCCGGAGGAAGAACTATAGCGAATCAAACCAGCTTGCCTAGCACACTCGAAGTACTGAGTGATTGGCAAGTCGTTTGCGTAATCCCAGTCCCCGAACGCGGGTATTTGCCCACTCTTTCTAAAATAATCCTACATATATAACATATATACACCATAAAAACATTAGTACTATGATATACAAACAAGAAATAACGAACTATGATCTAAAATCAACCAGAGAGACTTCAGCAGAGGAAGCTGAACTTACATGAGTTGCGTCCATTTTGGATTGAGGAAAATAAAAGTGAAGCATGAAGTTGACAGAGGGTGGGTGTTAGGTATATATATACATATAAAATATAAAAAAGATGAGAGACTTTTTCATCTTGGCGTGTGAGAGGGCGTGAATTATGGGGCAAGCCAAGCTTTGGAAGAGAAGAGAGTTTAATAATTAGTAAGAGATATGGCCATATGGGTATAAAAAGGTAAAAGTAAGCTACATCTCTCTCTGGATATTCCCCCCACAAGGTATTAATTATAAATTCTGAGCTAAGAGAGATAGATAGAGAGAGAGTAAAAAATCTTTTTTAAAAAAAAAAAAAAACTAGATTTATGGTGTACAGGAGAACAGTACTGAAGAAGAAAGACAGGGTACTGTATAGGTGGGTAACGGGGGGGATCTTCGGGATGTGTTTTTTTTCAACTTTTTGCAGAAAAATACTATAAAAAAAAATGAAAAATCAGCTTCTTGATGTGCTTTTTTTTTTTTTTTTTTTTTGGCGTGGTAGTGGTTGATGATGTATCTAATCGGAAGCCATGACTAATAAAAGAAAATTCCTTTTTCTTGGTTCACGCGGTTGACAGTGGGGGGGTGACCCGACCCCCCACCCCTCTCTACTATTTCCAGGCGTTCCCACCTTTTTTATATCATTATTATTATTTTTGGCAATTTAGATCTCGGGAATTTGTTAAATGTTGCCAAAAGTTGGGTTCAAAGTATATGACCAAACTCAAATGAAAAGGGGGTTTTTCCTTGATTAAAGATTTGATTATGTTATGCATTAGATTTTTGTGATTGTTAACTAATAGTTTTAATTAATTAATATTGCATAGTTTGGTATTATGCACTTTTTCTTTTTTTTTTTGTTCACATAACATCGTAGACTCTCAAACACCTGAATTGTGAGCTTTTATCAAGCTCGAGATGGAAAACTTTTTCCATTTAAAAATAATGGCTGCTTCTCTCAATTCCCTCAATCTTGCCTAACCTTATGGCCTATGGTAGTATGGTTCTATTTCCACTAAAAAGTCTAAAACCCACTCACATAGTCTCATTTTTTAACGTTAAGAGGGGAAAAGCAGTCTCGGATCTCTATCTTTTTACCGAATCCTACGAAAAGGCCCGATAGAGACGAAGTTTTGTAGGGGGACCGGTCCATTAATTTATTGGGCACAAAAACCATTGTTAGTTCATTATATCATGGTGTCAATCAGTACTAGATAGGCCAACGGTTTTGCAACAAGTCTCCTTTATGTTAATTAATAACTTACTAATTAAAACTCTTAAAAGTTTTTTTTCTTATTTTTTAAATCATAGATATAGAATTTAATGTTTAACTATTTTCTGAAATACTTTCGCTAGATTTAATGAGTGGTCTTTAAGGGGCAAGCAAAGATCATAAAAGCTAACAGGGACACACTGGAAAAGACCGTACGAACCCAAAAGAAAGCAATACCAGACTATTAAAATTGATCAGATGAACTTTAAGAGGTCTCTAGACCAAGATCAAGAACAAGAAAAGTCCATGAACTTTGCATGCACTTATTATATATTGTTATTATTACTTTCCTGAAGGCCTTGATCTATTGCACTTATGAAGTTCGTACTTTATTCAGATAAACTTCGGCAAATTTCACGGAAAGCGTAGACCGTACTTGTATTAGGTCATCAGTTAGTAACTTTTAGCAATGTTATATGGTCCAATATTTTTTTTTAATGTCAAACTGTAAAGAAGTTCGATTTCTCCCACTTTAGTGCAACTTTTCCCTTTCCATGACGTTCATCGCCATTCCATGCAGTCGCATCTCGAGCACCACAACAAAACCCTTTATGTCTTCTCATTTTGTTCCGTCTCTTTTTAGTCTACTCAAGTGCAAGTTTGAGCTAGGATAATTACCAAAGGGCCACGTCTGTATATATACATACACTTGCACAAACTTAAGTGTCAAACGAGTCTGATAGATCACCGACCTTAAAATATATATATATACAGAATGTATTAAAAAAAAAAAAGAAGTGAAAAAGAGAATAAAACTACCACTATTCTTATGAAAAATTCGTTAAACAAACAGTATTCTAATTAAAAATTCGTTAAACAAATTACGACTTTGTATTGAAATATATATATAGATATATATATATATATGATTGCCAATCTAATTACTATGTTTTTTCTTTACTTATGATATGTATTTTTTTTGTATGAAAAGACGTGTATTGTTAATATTTTTTTTTTTTTACTTTTTATCATAAAAAAATATACATACTAAATTTTAATTGATCAAATTGATATCTAGATTAAAAAAAAATACTTACTGAATTGGTGCCTTTTATATATATATATATATATCCCGCGCGAAGATTTCACCACAATAAACGATTAAGATCTATCACATATTAGCACTTCTGAGTATAATGACACAAATTTAATGGTGTTGTTTCGCTAATAAGTTACGTGCCATTAATTAGTAAGGTGGAGATCACAGGAATGGTAAACATGTTGCTTCAAGGATCAATGTTTGCATTATAGGAGGACGACACAACAGTAAAAACTTAATTTTAAGACAGTAAAATGTGTGCTGGGGCCTGGTAGCAAATGACCAAGTCATTTGTCTTTTATTTTTTTACAGTTGACCTTAAATGTTTGGTTATTAATAAAGTTACATGATCAGTGACCTGAATTACCCTCATATGGCTCTGATTTTTCTGATTATTATGTCTTTTTTTAAAGACCCAAGCAAGCAGTTCAAAGTGGTTGGTTTGGCAATTGGCATAGAGAAATGGACCAAGAAAAAGAAATCCTTTCTCTGATTCCTCTGTCAAAGTTTCACTTCAACACTGCCGGGGCCTAACTGAATTATTTACCCATGAACGCCAAGTGGAGTGGTGCATGAAAGAACATCTTCCTCTCTTTCTGATGGGATTCATTAATTAGTGAGTACTAGCTTTGTTGGAGCTGATTTTTTGAAAGAATACATAGTAGGACACAATTAATATTCTGTTAATTATATATCTTTTAGGAGAAGAAAAAAAAAATACATGAGAACAAAATAATAATAATAATCAAACGTTTTCAAGTAATAAGTAGAGAAAATTTTAGTAGAAGTGAATGGCAAGAAAAATATTAGATATAACTACTTTAGTGATGCCATTACTACATGTGTGGTGACATAGCAGCGCGAGATTATATGGACCCACTTTTTGTTGGGGAAAATTACACCTTCACATGTGTAGCTATAGTAATGTATTACTTGTATATGGCAATGTACAACAATCGTGTTATAAATCTCGTGCGGTCAATAAATGTGGATCTGGTCCTGTTGGGATAAATCTGTTCGGATATCTCTGAGAATTAAATTGTGGATTTTCTTTTGTTCCAGTGTTTATGTTTGGCATGTACAGTGATTGCTTTTACAGTGTTTTGTTCTGTTCACATATACAGTGATGCAGGTTTCTGAGAGTCATTTCTTTATGTTTTTTTTTTAAAATTATTTTTGTAAATACTTGTGCTTTTATAGGGCTGCGCAGAATAGTTGATTTTCCAAATCTGCTTCGAGCTTTGTTAGAACACAGAAGCAGATCATGCCAAGCCAAACCAAGTGTTTTTATTATATTGAGGCCCTGAGGCAGAGTTCGAATAAATTTCTTTAATCCCTCTTTATTCCAATTGGCACTGCAACACTGGAACATAGTCAACATGAGTATAGTAAGAGACACCCACCAAACATTTGACTTGAATGCAAATAATCAAACACTCTAGGCCTTAGGGGTTTGTGCATATATATTGCCTTTATATTTTTTTAAAAAATATATATGAAAAAAAAGGTCAGTTTGGCGTATTGACCAATTAAGTCCCAAAGAAACGCAGGAACCAATGCGTTAGCGCAAGGACCAGACTACCCACGACCGACTCTCGAGTCTAAATAAGAAATAGTTTGAAGAGTACGCAGTATATTGTATTTGTTTGTTAAAGTCAACAGTTCCCACATTCCGCCACCACATCACCTGACAAGATACAAAACGTTTCAGTGTTTAGCACGTTTTATTGCTAAACGACAGTGTTTTTGTTAAGTTTATTTATCTTTCCATTTTTTTTTTCTTTTTTGTTTGTTTGTTTGTTAAACAGGGATGACAGTTATAAATTTATGACCGAAGAAATAATATACTTCTTTTCTTTTTCCCTTAATGGAACTTCTCTTCCCAATGAAGAAGAAGAAGATCATAACCCTTTTCTCATATACAAATAACTATCTCTTTGTGTTTGTTGGGTTTATTCGCACGAGTCCTCTGAACAAAAAGATCTATGTGTAATTTTCTTTTTCTTTTCTTTTCTTTTCTTTAAGAAAAAGGAAAATATGTTCACAAGCATTTCCAAATTCGAGGTTTAAAAGTCGTTGTATATAAATAAAAAGAATAAAGATATAGGAATTCTAAATATAAAATATGTCAGATTCCATTTCCATTTCACGTAAAACTTAAAACGTGTTTCTTTCCCTTTTCTTTTTTTTTTTTCTTGGCTCAGGACGTTTGAAATATATCTGCTTATTAGGGTTATTGCTTAACAATTAAATAGTCACCACTGGAGGATCATGTAGCAACTTTTCTTACGGGGAGGTCGTATTCCTCTCAGATCCAGATATAAGAGGTGTATATCCGGATCTACGTTGTTTATGTTATTTTTTATTTTTTATTTGTCAAGAGTGCGATTGTTCTTTAAATTTATATCAATTTTGATTCAAATTTGAAGAGATAATTACTATGATAAAGAAATCAATCAGATATGCTAATTCGGATTAAGAAGAATCTTCTCTAATTTATTCTTTATGAGATTTTTCTCCAAGATTATCATCGGAGACCATTAGTGCTCTAAGATCTTCGAATTAGTATTTATCTTTAAATTTATGAATTATTTTCATAATTCTCGTTGTAAGAGGTTACGTGTAACTTGATTTGCTGTTATAACTCTTATGTCAATGTTAATGAAGTTGTTTCATTTCAAAAAAAAATAAAATAATGGCCACTATATGTACAATATTTTGTTTCCTTTAATTTGAAAATAGTCTGACTTTAATTTCCCTTTCTCTTGACAAGAATATTTAGTCGATATGTACCTCAACCTCAAATTCAATTGACATCTGTTACATGAGTTATTACTTTTTTTTTTTTGAAAGTTACTTATTACTATTTCTTTGTATTATTGTATTGGGTTAATTACAAAACAAATATCTTGAAGAAAAAATAAATCCCAATTTTGACTTATGCAATGTTATACCTTCACATTTAAAATTTCTTCAAATGACTACACTCCGTTATATGAATTGACCAAAAAATCTTACTAAACACAAAATCTGAATTGATGATATTTTATTTTTGTTCAGAAGTGTTTAAAATCTATTAAAAATAACTTAAAATAATCCGCTCAAAAATACCCCATTTGTAGATAAAAAGTAGATATTTGAAGAGATTTAAAATATATATATATATATATAATCTTGCATAAATTAAAACTTGGGGTGTATTTAGCAAAAGACTATTCATCAGGATATTTTTTGTGCAGTTAACCGTACAATAGTTTCTGTGTAAGGAAAGAGCGTGCTCTTTCGGATGAGTGCATATTTATACATAATTTTACTCTTAATTCCTATTTTTTTTAGTTACTCTTATACATCTTTTCTAGTTATTCTATTTTATTTTTCCTTTGTGGGGAAATAATCTCAACCTTGGTGATATATTTCAAATTTAAAAGAAAAGAAGACATAAACGAAAGCCAAAACAAATTTTCTTTCCTGGTTCAAGTCAAGTACATATGGACCTGAGTTAAGAAAATGGAGAAGAGGCCGAATAACTAAGAAAGCCCAACAGCCAATCAAATGAGATCAATATCCAGAGGTCGAGCCGTACAGCCTTGAGTGTTACGTCACATAATAAAAGGGAAATGGAAGATGAATTAATAGTCTGATTTGTTCGACTCATGGGGACGTGGAGGACGCCTATTAGTCGGTTAACACGTATCATATACAAAAGGAAGGACTCGTGAAAGGCTGAAAGGAAAGGAGGAGGGAATTGGCGCAAGGGTCAGCGGCAGAGCACAATACATTCCAATGGCTGGTTTTATTAATTTTGTTGCTCCTTAGTCAATTATGTCTTCCTAATTTTCTTGTACTGATGTTGAGGATAAAACCCTATTTGGCAGAATTTTTATCTTTTTATTAGTTTAATTCTCTTATGTGTGCTTTAATGAATATTGTTCATGCTTCTCAAGATAATTGAATAAAATTTTCTTACATCATTATTATCATGTATTCTTGATAGTTAGAGATTTATTTAACTAGTCTTGGCTTGGCTCTTCAAAGATTATTGTGGGTTTTCTCTTTTTTTTTTTTTTTGTGATCTTATTATTTGATATATTGAATGCTTAGATACACTACACCCGAAGTAAAGCGAAGAACAACATACACAAGATTTATTTTTTTGTGCTTAATTGTTATATTTATGAGTAGACATAGATTGACTTCAAGTTATCACAGATAATTGCTAAGCTAAATAGTGGTGGATTCTTAAACTTTGGTAATCTTAATCTTTTAATTCTTGTTTCTAATTACTCATTATAAATTTAATTTGCTTATTAGTTTTCATTTTTCTACACAACTTTAATTATTTAGTTTGCTTTTCGACTAGGTTAGAATTAGAATTTACTTAAGTTAGATTAAACTTTCTAAATTTTAGCAGTCCATGTGGGCTGATTCGTGTGGTTGCAAATTATTAAAATTTACTCAATAATTTCCCAATAGGAATATCAATGCTTTGAGTCTAATGCTTTTTCTTAAGTACATCAACTTAGTATCTATATAATTGAAATTAACAGTATTAATTCTTGTCCTAACATTGATAGTCTCAGTTTTCACGATTGTTGTTTTCATGATTGCTGCGTTACAATTGCCCTTTCTTTAAGTCCTAAAGCGGGATTCATGTAGGCCACGGGATTCATGTAGGCCACAAGAATATATCATTGTGATTAGTTATACTATTTTTAGTTCCTCAAGAATTACCCAAAATCTATTTTTTTTCATTGACTTTTAAAATGTCTAAGACTAAATTGTGGACTATTTTTTTTTAAGTCAGTTTGATCCCAATCTTGTAACTGACATATTTTGCTACCTAAATAGAATTGTTCAAATGTGTGAGAACATGAACCAAAATTAAGGAGGAAACATGATATTTTAGTACCAAATAGAACCAAAAACATAATTTTTAGACCAAATTTGGAACATTTTAAAACTCTTGACTAAAATGAGACTTGTTATCATCTTATGTACCATGTTATATGAGTAGTAGATTCCATCACATATGAAAGATTCATTTACTAATATGACTTATTCTTCTTCATAAATATTTTTGAAGCGATTTGAGATATGGGGTAAAAATAACATTTATATACACAAGTAATAAGTAAGTTGAGCAAAATTTCCATGTGGGAATGTGCATATTAGGAGTCTACAGTTTTAGAAATTCTTAAAAAAAAAAAAATAGAAAAGAAATAGAAGTCACTAAAGTGAAAATTGCGTGATGCAACGTGGCTATAACACGTGTGTGCATTCGGTTTCCGCATAATAACCAAGCTAGAGTTCATCGTGGAATTATAAACGAACTAGGTTTCGGGCTTCATGATAGACCGAAAAATACGGGAGCTATCGAAATGTACTTGGCTAACGTCAAAGCATACTCGACCCCAAAAATGGTTTGTTGGAACATGATATATAGTTGGCAATATGGACTATGATCAACGGTTCACGTGCTCTTTTGCTCGGCTGATCACAAGTTGGGTTATGCATCCTCTAAGTTAGACCATAGACGCATTTAAGTTGCAACTCTAATTTAATATAGGAAGCCAGTTATGGCATTTTATGTAGTAAGCGACAGAGGATAATACGTAGGGTATCGATTGGGTTCAATTAGGTTTCCACATATTACTACGGCTCCTATTACCGTGCTGTTGCTCTATTAATTGAACCTAATCGATACCCTATGTATCCTCCTCTGTCGCTTACTACATAAAATGCCATAACTGACTTCCTATATTAACTTAGAGTTGCAACTTAAATGCGTCTATAGTCCACCAGTGGCAAATTTTGGAAGAAAACATTTCTCATAACAACACCATACAGTAAACGTGGAGTCAGATCAACAAGACCAAAGAAAACTCGCAAAAAAACATGGCATACAAGACCGAGGTCAGAGTATGATTTATTCATACAGATGGTAAGGCTCACAAACATGTAATCTATTTTTCTTTACGGATAACCATATTACTAGAGGAAGACAGCTTAAATGGCAAACAGAAGTTAAAATGATACTCGAATGCCAAGCAATGCCATCAACTGAGCAACGAACTCCGGGTGCCCTGGCCAAGCTGCTCCAGTGACCAAATTTCCATCTGTGAAGCAACGATGGATTGGATCGGGTTCCAACCATGTTGCTCCGGATAAAACCACGTTTAATTTCACAGCTGGGTATGCAGTGCAATTCCTACCCTACAAGAGCAGCCAAAAGGAAAAACAGTTAATACAATCTGGAAGTGATTGAGGTCATTTCCACGAAAAATCTATGCACATTGAATAAAATAATTCATAGCAATCAAAAAAATCGTTAAATTTCATGCCATTGTCCAAAACTAATTGAAACTATGCATATCACGTAACTTCAGTTCATATAGAGTAGAAGGGATCTAAAATTTTACGATATGATTGTTTGTGAAGTCTATGATTCCGTTTCAGTTAGCGCCAGTTACAAATGCCTAAATAGTTAGGTATATAACTATAAACAAGTTATTCGTGCTTTCTTTATAAGAAAGATTTTATCTGTGTCACTACCTGCAGGACACCAGCAGCAGATAAAATCTGCTGTCCATGACAGATGGAAGCAACTGGCTTGTTGGCTTCCATAAAGTGCTTCACTATGGCAATGACCGTCTTATCCAATGCTAGATACTCTGGAGCTCGACCACCGGGGATGACAAGAGCATCATAACTCGAAGCATCTAAACCTTCAAAATCAGTGGTCAAAGTGAAATTATGGCCTGGCTTTTCACTGTAGGTTTGATCACCTTCAAAATCATGCACGGCAGTTGGGCAGGTATCACCAGCCTTCTTTTTGGGGCAAACTGCATCAACATGGCACCCTAGAGCTTCAAGAGACTGGAAAGGAACTTTAACCTCATAATCCTCCATGTAATCCTGAAAATAAGGATGGAAGGAAGCAAATCATGCTTCGTAATTATGACATATTTAGTCAAGGAATAGCTTGACTATTTAATAGTTTTTCAATAACTTGTACTTAGAGCCATCATGAGAACATCAAGTAGAATAAGACACTGTTATTTCAACAATGCCATACACGAGAGAAATAAGACCCAATAGAAATGCCTAAAATAATATAGTTTCTAAGGAAGAAAAAAACTAGAAACCAACTTTCTCACAATAATGAAGAACGTTAGACGGATAAAAACAAAATAAATAGTTCTCAATTGAAGTGCACAGGAACATATACATACCCCGCAGAGAAATAAAATCCTTTTATCCGAACCAGTTATGTTGCCTCCTAGTGCCTGGACGAATAGTCTAATAAACTCGGGATGCCCTTCATATGTGGCCCCAGTAATAATATGACCATCAACGACACACGCCTTGATGGACTCAGGTTCTACCCAGTGAGCACCAGCAGCATCAAGTGCAGGTCCCACTGCAGGGTAAGCGGTGCACTTCAGTCCTTTAGCTAAGCCAGCAGCTGCTAAGACCAGTTGTCCATGGCAAATAGAAGCAATTGGCTTTTTCGAGGCAGAAAATTTGTTCACCAAGTCTACAACTGACTGATTCAAGGCAAGATATTCTGGAGCTCGACCTCCCGGTATCACCAATCCATCATATTTGCTGACTTCAATGTCATCAAAAGTCGCATTGAGTGCGAAATTGTGACCCCTTAATTCAGAATAAGTCTACAATAAGAAAAGCAAAAATATTGTTGGAAAATATATCAAGGAGCGAAATGCAAAATGATTGAACATACAGCCATCATGGAAAAAGGAACACAAGTAATGACTTTTAAAACCAGACTTCATTCCTCCAGTATTAACTGTTTCATAGTCCTTTTTTTCTCCTCAAGAAGCTTTAGATTTTATATGAGCTACAAAGTTTCTTTATTGGAGAGATTCTAAATACACTCTCTTTCTCGGTCTCTTTTAAACTCTCCGCGATAAACTACAGTGGAATTCACGTGTCAAAGTAGTGAGACTGAGAGAGTGCAAAAAAGAGTGAAAAAGAAAGTGTAGCTAACATTCATCTTCTTTATTGACTCAACAAAACAATAAAGATGTGCGCAATCAATAATAATAACAATAAAAAAAAAGGGGTTTATCAAAATTCAAAGCACCTAATCTTCTGTATGAGTATTTCAAAACTTTAAGACCGAGGTATTAGATGCCTGTTTTAATTGGG
The DNA here is from genome assembly GCA_002914805.1 of Parasponia andersonii. Taxonomy (NCBI): domain Eukaryota; kingdom Viridiplantae; phylum Streptophyta; class Magnoliopsida; order Rosales; family Cannabaceae; genus Trema; species Trema andersonii. Next base: position 113,973 of record JXTB01000017.1, read on the forward strand.
TTTCTGGAATTTATTCAAATATACCCCCAACTAGCTCTATATCATTCACATAGCTATAAATTATATGGTACTAAGACTAATAAAGATAAAATCATCAAAATCAACACCTGCAAACAATTGAGCCTGAATGCAATGAAACGTGGTCGTTACATAACTAAGTTCAATAATATCACTAGAAGCTGCTACTTTCTAATTTATCTTGTGCATTAAGTGATTTAACATAAGGGCAGCTGTAGACTCCAATAAAAAAGCTAGAAATGGATCCAAATTAGGCCAAACTCAAAAAAGTGATTCCCGATAATACTTACTCTTCTTAAATAAAGGGACATAAAGAACTTAGCTAAAAGCCTAACCTTTCAGCTTCCCTATTTCCGGGTTTAATTTCCCTTCAAAAAAAATCAAAAAGAAGAGAGACCCACTAGACAAAACTAGCATTACATAGACAAAATACCGATTATAATGGATTATGAATGAAACAAAAGGATAACCAATTTAAGGGTAGTGAGGAAAGCTGACCTGGTGACCCAGAAAGTCATGGACGGCAGTGCGGCAAACATCGAAGGCTTTCTTGCCGGGGCATACGGCGTCGACGGCGATTCCGTAAGCCTGCAGAGCTTGAAAAGGGACCATTACTTCGTAATCCTCCATGTAATCTCCGCATAGCAACAAGACCCTTCTCTCACCTCGAGCCATTTCTTCTTCTACTACGATTTTCCACTAAAGAGAGAAGAAGAATGATGTAGAATATACTGGCGATGGGGATGAGGTCGGCTGGACTCGTTAAGCTATATGCAAAAATCAGTTCCTATTTTTTAAATATTCTCGGTTCGGCCTTGATTTCTGAGAGATATGACAGGTGTGTTGGTGATTTCTTTCTTGCTCTTGGCGGGTACTGAAAGGGATATTATTGTAAAACCACAACTATAAAAAAACAAAAAAACCAGCATATCAGATCTCAATGTCATGAACTTGTATTTTTGTTTGAAAATTGCAAAATTCTTTATATTTATCCTTAGTTTGAAAAAAAAATAATAATAATTGAATAAAAGAAATGGTGATGTAACTGCTTTAATCTTTTTTCTTTTTTTTTTTTTTTTTGAAGGTTTCTTTAGTTTTATTCTCCTTGTTTAACACAACCTGTATTTTAGTTTAAGACTCGGATTAATAACTTTCAGACCCGATTTTGTTGTGATGTGTCTGTGTCTAATAGAAACGTGATATTTAATATTCGTAAAATATCTTATAAAATCTTTTATTTTAACATTTCATGTGACACGCATGATGAAACATAAAAAGTACGTGAATATAAAATGTAAAAAAATAATAACACCAGCCTTGGGGAATATTTTATACCGTTGACAACAATTTTTTATTAGATCTTCAAACCCGAGAAAAAAAAAAAAAAGGAACGGAAAACAATATTAGAAGGTTTTTTCAATAAATTATAAACGACGATTCGTTTAGCTTAGAACTCGAGAGTGCGTGTCGCTTGCATCCTAGTACTACTGGTTTTTCATAGACCATGTCCATGTCGTTTCATGGATCAACGTGTCGTTTCACATTTCTTTCTAATCCCTTTTACAAAGGAACATATTATCTTTACCTCAAAACAAAAAAAAAAAAAAAAAAGGAACACATTATCCAGCTGTATATATATTCTAAGCTATTCGGCTGCAATTTCTTTTTTTCCTTGACAATATGATGAGATTTTTTTTGTTAGTTTTAACATCATTTTTTTAAAAAACTTTCAATTTCATTATTTAACACATAAATTATGCTGAAATATCTCTATTCTAGTAATAGTATAAAATATAATTAAATTTACATATTGAGATTGCATGAGAAGTGACAATATAGTATATTAGCATTCTTTGTGAAACTTTGGTTATAATCAGGGACAGGGACAGAGGCACAACTTAGGTAGGTGGGGCCTGAGTCCCACTCAGTTTTTTATTTCCTTTACAAAAGCCTAGTTAATCATATGTATTTATATATTTTTTTATCTTAAATCATATACAAACCCCACTAAAAAATAAATAAATTTAAAAATAATCCCCACAAAATAGATAAAATATAATTTTAGCCCCACTAAATAAGAATCCTGGCCCCGTACTTTGTTATAACTGTTATCGATAATCGTTTTTGATTACCATCGCTTTAGCGACTAATAAGTAACAACATTAAATAATTAACAATAATTATCAAAATGGTTTCGGTAAAGAAAAGAATTCACAGATATTGATTACCATCGTTCTACACAAATACCAATTATATGTCAAAAACTTTTAGTTAATAGATCAATTTATTAAGTTGATTTTCTTTATATGCATGCATATACTGTACACGTATAAATTTTAGTTGTTGTGCATAAAAAAAAAAAAAAAACAGGTTGTTGCTCTACAATTATGTGAGGAAAAGCAAGAAGAAAAAAAAAAGAATTTCCAATGCAATATTATTTCATTGCACAAAATTTCTCATCAAATGAAATACTACTAGTTGTGTCAAATTTAACATATATTATAATTGATCTCATATTTAACGTACTTCTTTTTTGCACCGAATTTAACGCACTTCAAGTATAGCATAACGTTATAATTTTAAAATATTAAAATCCACACATTCTAATACTCCATCATTTACTCAAACATTTTTCAACGCTCAATTAATACATTTTTTCTTTTAAAAATCCACATTTACAAAATTAACTCACTAATTACTAAATAAAAAGTTAAAAATAGCATTTTAAATAGTAGTATAAATTTAAATTTGGTGTAAAATTGTAAAATTTACCAATTTATTATTTTTTTCAAATATAACACTAACAATAACATTGGAGAAAATCTAAGTAGGAAAGTTTTCTATTTTTATTTCATTCGATTAATCCTTTTTTTAGTCCCTAAAAATAATCTAAATTTTATTTTAGTCCCTGACATTAGATAACTTTAAATTCTATTATCCTAACTTCCTAGGTGCCGCCAATGGTCCTTGATTATGAGCAAACAAAAGCTTTTGCATTTATGAGCGAACATTTTATTACCAACCAAGGATCAAAACTGAGGCGAGGGGAAAAAAAAGAAAATTATCATTAAAATAGCCTTTGTTTTTTAAAAAATATGGGTAGAAGCCTTATATTTCTAGAAATTCAAAATAAATACTTCTATTTAATAAAAATTATTACTAAAATATTCTTTATTTTTAAAACAATGTGAAAGAAAACCTCATGTTTTTAGAAATTCAAAATAAATACTTTCTATTTAAGAAAAATTATCACTAAAATATTGCCTATTTCAAACATATAAAAATACTCTTATATTATTAAAAATTTTAAATAAATACATTTCATTTGAATGATAATATTAATTGTTACCTTTGACTGGTCAAAGGTTTCAAAAAAATTAATAAAATCAATATTCTACTCTTTATTATATTAACTTAAGGCGCACTTTACACTTAAAAAGTAAAGAAAAAGAGAATATATGAGCTAAAACCTCTTTAAAAGAATACTCTTCTATCCATAGTTGCAATACAAATTCAAAAAAAAAAAAAAAAAATCTAAAATTTTCTAATTTTTTTTTTCACTTTTGTCACTTTTGAATTTTCAATAATTTTAGATTTTTTTTTTTCATTTTCTAGATTTGTGTTGCAACCATAGAGAGGGAGTTTTTATTTTTTGTCACTTTCGAAATTTTTCAAAATTTTATAATTTCTTTTTCCGATTTGTGTTACAACTATAAAGGTCATAGTTTTTTTTTTTAAGAGATTTTAGATCATATTTATTTTTTCTTTTTTTATTTTCAAATATGGTGTGTGCTTTAAATTAATATAATAAATGATAAAATGTTAATTTTATATTTTTTTTGAAGTCTTTGATCAATCAAAAATAGAAATAATATGATAATTCAAATAGAAGACATTTATTTTTAATTTTTAATAATATAAAGGTTTTTTTACTCAGTTTTTAAAATAGAAGGTATTTTAGTGATAATTTTTCTTAAATAAAAATTACTTATTTTGAATTTCTAAAAATACAAATTTTTTTCACATTTTTTAAAAAGAGGGGGTATTTTAATGAGAATTCCCCAAAAAAGAAAAAGTCAAGATAACAAAATGTGATAATTGCTGGTAAACGTCATTTGAGGGGCTAATTTATGATATTTTGAAACATAAAGACAATATGAAACTTGTCTTTTTTTTCTTTTGCAAGGACTCAAAATAGGATTAGTTCTTAATTTCTTATTTACTTCCCCAGAAAGGAGTCGAAATGAGGCAACTTTTCTAAGGTCTAGACTAGAGCAACCAAACCAACAATCAATCAAAGATGGAGAAATGTACAAGCCCTTGTGAAAGAATAAAGGTAGATGATCAAATGACACGTGTAAAGTTGTAAATTTAGATCCTTTCTACTCCTTCCTGGGGAAGTAAATAAGAATTAATTCTATTTTGAGTCCTTGCGAACAAACACAAGTTTTATTTTGGTCCTAATGTTTCAAAATTATGTTTTCCATCAAATATCACGTGTTGTTGATATTTTGACTAATGGGTTTTTTTCAGTTCAGTTCAGTTCCTTTTTTTTTTTTTTTTTTTTTTTTTTTTTTTTTTTTTTTTTTTTTTTTTTTTTTTTTTTTTTTTTTTTTTCCTATATAGCAGTGTGTCAAGGTCTTTGTACTCTTGTCCACTGGGATAGCTCAATAGACGCGGTGAGATAGATATTAGAAATTAGGTCGTCACTGGGAATAGTTCAATAGTGATGTTGAGTGGAGACTAGAAATTAGGTCAAAAATTCAATTCTAAAACTTCGTAATCATTAGTTAAATTTTATTATTTTAGAAAAAAAAATTCTTTATACCCTTAATTCATTTTAATTCTCATGTACTTCTCCAGAAAGGAGTCAGAAACTTTACAGCTTTAAATGCGTCATTGTGATCATCCACAATTCACAAGAGGCTTGTACATTTTCTCCATATTCGATTGACTGTTGGTTTGGTTGCTCTGGTCTAGACTCTAGAAATTCACAGAAAAAGAAGTGCCCCATTTCGCGCCATGGCTTATATCCCACCTCATAAACGACATTCGAAGGGGCCGGGAGGGTCTTCTTCACCGAGTCCGGACCTGCTTTCTCCTCTCTTCAACAAAAATCTCAAATTCAGGTCTTCCAGAACTAACAATGCCCACCACAAGAGTTGGAAGATCGTTTATGCAGACAAGGCTATCTCCAAATTTTTTGTTGTTGGTTTGGATGAAGATAACCAGTTTCCAGCTTCAGTTCATCTACAACCTGTTTCCTTGGAATCCCATGAGCGTAAAGTTGGTGAAAAGCCTCTTGCTTTGATCAACACTCATCGTAAGTCACTCTTTTTCCTTTTTTTTTTTTTATTTTTTTCCTTCTAATTTCGACAATGGGTTTGAGATATTATCTCTGCTTTACTATTGTGTTTTTGTTTTTTGTTTTTTTTTTCCAATAGAAAGTGAGAGCTTTTTGAGAAACCCATGGGATTACATAGCAGAAAACGTGTTGGAAGACCTAGTTTCTTCTTATGAAGATGTCAGGACCGAAATGGCGGAGTCCCCGGACCTTGAAGAAGTGAGGCCAACTTTGGTTGCTCGGTTTGGCGAAATTCGTTTTCGTGGGTTAGTGTCTATTTATATATGTATTTTTTTTTAATTTACCAAAAAATTTAATCTACATTTTGTTTTGGGACATTATGTGAAATACACCCATTATTAAAACTATTTGCAAAATGGATTTTTCAATAGTTCAGCCAGCATGATCGAGTACACAATATTAAAGGGGTCTATTTTGCAAACGCGGCTGTTTAGTTGGGGTAAAATATTTGGTCTTTAGTAATACCTTTACACACTCAGAAATATTTGTTCAGGAGGCCTTCGCTTGAGGAAGAATCTGTTTCAGAAAACACTCTGAGACAGTTGAAAAGGTCATTTTACACAAATGTTCCTGATTCATATCTGGAATACATAATAAAGGAAGGTGCTCCAAAAATTGGAGTTAAATTTGAAGAGGAGAAAGATGTATACCATGTGAAGGTATTTATTCTGTTCAACATTATTTCCCTCAATTATGAATTAGCTGCCTATCGAATTCGTCGACGTGTGGTCGTTTTTCTTGTAGTTGTCTGACTCCACAAGACCAGATTCAACTATTTCTGTCAAATGTAGTGTACTGAAAGAACTTGGAAAGCTTCAGCTATACAAGGCAAGTTTTCACTACCTACCTACTTAATTGGTGAACATATATGACCCTTAAAACTCAATATGATACTTCTTTATAGCATTAATGTTAATTTGCCACATTAAGTGTGTGATGTAAAGACGGCCATAAGAAAACAGGTTGATGACATTTAGTTCTCAATGAAGTCTGGCTATACAGACTTCACAGCCAATTATATTTTGACGTTCAGGACATTGAACTCGTTTGCCTGTGTTCATCAATTTAAAATTCCTCCTCATGTTTGTTATGGGGTCAGGTTTATTGAGGCTTATATTGAAAGCATATTTTCTTTTAGATTGAGCTCAACCAAGTACGTCACATGGTCATGGACATATCTTGCCTTGAAAAGAACATGGACCTGAGGCTGATGCTATGCACCAAAAGAATTATCACTGCTCTGTCTGTAAGCTCACTCTGTCTGTAAGCTGACATGGTCATGGACATATCCTATAACCATTTGCTCGCACTCACCAATATAAAATTCAAAACTTCGGTTTCTTTTATTCTTCGAAGAATAAGTATCACTTGTGTAGTTTTGTTATTCTAGTTCACATCTTGAATCAGCTCCCCAAGGGGAAAAAAGGCTAAAACTTGATGGTAAAAGTATCTGGTAGCTACCTGATGAACTTTAGCTTACTAGAATGATGCTGATTACTGCTAAATTCTCCGTGCTGTTCCAGGATGATGACATGAAATGCGTTAGAGATTTGATTAATGGTGCTGTTCTAGATCCAGAAGTTAAGGGTGGACTGAGATGGCCTCTAGGGAAGGCAGCTTGCGGAGATAAATTTAGTGTGGTTGGAGTTTGGCATACAGCAGTCAAGTCTTACAAAAATTCATCGATGAGGCTGAAGGTCAGAGATGCTGATCGATTTGATTTTAGAACTTCAACTGGGGAAGCTTCCAGGGAGATTATAATAAAGCTGAAAGGAGTCGCTTCAAAATTGCAGGTATATACTCTTGTGGCTAATGTAGACTTTGGGAGTCTGCAGAACATAGTTTCTGTTATCTGTTATGTTCTCTTTGGTAATTTCTTCATTTTTTAAGATCCATGAACCAAATTTCTTTGGATATTCAGGAACAGCAGGTTGATTTGAATCTCATTAATGAGATGCTTAAGGACGACTTGAAGGTTTTGTGGAACAACTTCTTCCGCTGTGAACCATTTCTAACATGATATTATTGCATGATGTAAACTTCTATCTTTGTAACTGTGTAACGTACTCTTTACCGGCCCTAGTGAATTTTCTTTGAACCTTTTACCTCTGTTTTATTTCTTATTCTCACAAATGTACAAGTAGAAATACTGTACTCGATCTTCACACTAGTTAAAAGACATATACACAAAAGTTGACTTGAAGCGTCTTAAAAATGCTCCTTAGGGAGTTTAAAAAACCTCACCTCTCTGACCATTAAAATGAAAGTTTTTGGAATTTACATGAATTGGTTGGTGGAGAAGTTAGTGAAGGCTTATTTCTCCCCTCCACCTCCCCCCCACCCCCCACCAAAAAAAAAATTTTAGTTGACAGTTTCTGGTCCCAACTTGATTTTCTTGTGCCAAAGACTGTTTGAGCAGTGATGGTCTAGAAGGATGTAAGTGATGATCTAGAAGGATGTATTCACATTCTCAAAAGGTTTAAACTGTAGTACTTGTGATTCTGTACTGGACACTCCAAATAAGATGGTTTAAATTCCTAATCCAAACAGACGAATCTCTCTCCTGTACTATGTAGTAACACACTAACAAGTAAAACGTCACACATGGATCCAAAACCTTGCTGATTCAACTCCAGTCTCCATGGCCGGGATTGTCATGCTGTAATCACTTCCAAGGAGGGAGACGCGGCTGTTGTTGATGAAGTACTCGATGGCCCTTGCTTTGTTTTCTTCATACGCTTTAAAGAAAAATGATGAAACAAAGTATTTCTCAGCACCACATGTTCTCTAACACTTTGCAAATAGACAAAATGCTCAACATAACTGTATAATATGTTGCGCAAACATATCATATGGTTTCCGGTTATGTGAGTATAATTAGCTTAAAGTTAATAACGAATGAAGCTAATATACACATATACATCCACATATATAGTTTTTTGTCAACTTAATTCCAGTGACCAAACCTTGTACTCAAGGGTGTTCCTCCAGGCCTTGTCCAACTCATTAACGACGATGTCAATACTTGGACGATCTTGGCTTGATTTGGCAACGCAGAGGACAGCAATAGAAAGGATGGATTTGAAATCAGCCTTATTGATCTTCCCTTTGAGCCTTGGGTCTTCGAAATCCTCTAATGGACGATTCCCCAAACTCACATCCCTTGCCTGCACAAAAATTTTGAATGATATTATTTGAACATTTTCTTTCTCTCAACCTCTACAAACGAGCAGTACCATAACTGTTAGCTCTTCATATACCTTCCTTGTCAATTGGTCACTAGCATCGAGATTGAGCTCGATAACTTTCTGTCCTGACAAAATTTGGAGACAAACGATCCCAAAACTGTAGATATCACTGGCACAAGTTAACTTGGCGTTGCTCATATATTCAGGGTCCATATAACCTATGGTTCCTCTAACATCAGTGAATACTTTGCTCTCTTCCATGTTCAAGATCTTTGCCAACCCAAAATCGGAGAGCTTCGGTTCCAATTCCTCAGTCAAAAGGATGTTCGTAAGCTTTTAAAACATCAAGCAAACATAAAAACATCTTAGTTTAAGTCGAATTTCCTTCTCTCCAGAACTATGTTGACCAAGAAAATTAGCATGTATTAAGTTGTAATATTTACCTTAATATCTCTATGAACAATACACCCATCTATGAAACGATGGAGATACCTGAGCGCAACTGCGCAATCTCTTAGAATCTTTACTCGTTTATCCCACGTCAAATCGGTGTCTTTTTCTAGATCAGAGTCAAAATACACATTAAACGAATGAAAGAATTTGGTAAAAAAATGTTTATATATATTGTTGGAAAATATTAAAACTATCTGTGAGTACCGTACACTAAGAAAAGTGTAGGTATCATATGTAAATTTTGTGATGAGTGAGTACATTTATTAGTGCATAGAACTAAGACCATAGGTATTCCACAACATTGCTTAGCAACATTGTTCATAAAACCATATCCTATCCTGGTATATATAGCATGATCCCTCAAGTGAAGGACCATACATAGAGGACTTAAGTAACTTTATGTAAACAGTACTAAACCCTAAATCATAGAATAAGGTTAAATTACGTACTTAGAAGTTGTTGTGCAAGATTGCCTCCTGAACAATACTCATAGACAAGATAATGGCAGTCGTTTTCCATGCAGAAACCAAAGAGGCAAACTAGGTTAGGGTGGCGAATCCTCGAAAGACCTTGGACTTCACGGTGAAAAGAATCAGACTCATTGTTTGGGTATATGTGCTTGATGGCCACGGCTTGGCCACTGGGCAAAACGCCTTTGTAGACCTGCCCTGAGCTTCCTCTTCCTAGGCTCTTCCTTTCGTTCCCGTAATTAATGGCGTTCTCTATCTCAGCCACTGAGAATCTATAGAGTCCCGACCAAGAAGTAACGTTCTGATTTGATTTACCCCTTTTGAGAGTTATCTTCTTCTTGCCCACATATTTTATCAGTATTATGATCAATAGGATGGTGGTTACTGCTACCAGGATTGCTATTACTACTTGCGCCAAAGCATCTGATCACGCTAAAAAGATTTACATGAGTATGTTTATTCAATTACAAATTAGTCATAAGATTGCTTTAATTGCAAGTTGTAATTGTAGTTCACTCACATTTGATCTTGACATAATCTGGATCTGTACAGAGTAAAGCCAAAAAAAAAAAAAAAAAAAAAAAAGAACAGAGTCAGAGAATTGAAAGCAGGGAGTAACAATTCGAGATTCATGTAATTAATGTAGGCATTAACTCACACTAAAAGTCTCCTTATAAGTCCCTCCCCTGGCTTTTAAAATGAAGTTACAAACTTTACGAATTATTATTATCTTTCTCCGTGAGTAAGAATTTGAATTTAAGGCTTTTTATTAATTAGAAAGTGTGATTACCATCAAGTTATGTCTGCAACCACAATCACATGATATTTAATCCTAAAACGAGACTTCTGCAATAATATAAAGACCAAATATAAAGTCAATCCTTATATTCTATCAATGTAGAGATATTTTCTTACCAAGCTTGTCCAACATAAGCAGACACCGAAAGAAATCATCAGTCCGCGAGCGATTGTCCAATGTCGCCGCCAAAATAGAGACGACGGATGCGACTGCGCACATGGCTATCTCGTCCTTCTTATCACTGTCCGCTCCGGATTTGGACAGTAGCTCGTCCATCAGGCTCAGCAGCGCCCCCGTACATTTGGAACAGACACCATTAAAATCGTCGAAAGAAGTGTTACATAAGCTGACAGCATTTTGATACGCCTCGCCTTGCTTGATTATGTCTTTCATAGTTAAGTTGGAGCAGTAACTAGTACTACTGCCGTAGAAAAAGCCGCCGAAGCCGCAGTCGTTCGCATTCACCGATGGTTGCCGGGCGAAAGGGCCAGTGCAGTTATTCCAGGCATCTTCCTCGATGAAGATTGGGGGGTCGGCTGGCGGCTGCGCGTTGTGTACTCGCAGGGCCAGGGCTTCGGACAAGGCCGTGAGAGCGTTTCGGCAGCAGAGAGTGGTGCGGATGCTGCCCCACTGCTCTATCGTCTCTTGGCTTCTTTTCATGCATTCTCCGGTTGGTTGGTATGGGTACGTGAAATTCAACACGCAAACCCCTGCATGCATGCATGAAATGGATAAGTGTGACAACCTTGGCGACGCTACATATATTTTGATCACTTAGTTTCTTAATGAAAATCATTGCCTATCTTTGGATGGAATGTTTGTCAAAAAAATGTGTCATATTCTGTGATGATCAGTAGTTTCATCCAAGAAGTTTACGAAATGTAATCAAGTGTGGAAGGTGCTTGAGGCAATTTTTAAGTTTACGGATTACAGTATGATCAATAGATTGGAATTAATGACAAAATAGTGCAATTCTCAATTAATTCAACACATGAGTGAACTTCAACACATTAATATATGGGATCGTTTTGGGATAATGTTTACTTTTGGCTGTTTTTTTTTTTTTTTCTTCTTTTGGCTTTAATAATGGAATAAGAGGAGCAATTGTCACACCAATTGAGGTACCTTAATTAGTCTAAGATTCTTGTGATTGTACTTGAATATGTGGAAAGAGAGTAGCTTAATTTGTCTAAAATTCTTGTGATTATACTTGAATATGTGAAAAGAGAGGAACTTGAATCCTAATCAGGAATTATTGCTTAATAGTTACTGTGACGTATAAATTATACTTTATAGCTTTCTGTCATAAATAGGAATAAAATAAGACTTGTTATTTAGATAATTAAAGTAACTGGATAAAATTAGAAGAATAAATTTCATTAAACGTTAGGATAGCTTCCTTTGTTTTGTTGGAAGCTCTTTAAGAAATTGTTCTAAAAACTTACGCACTTTTAGAATTGACTTCATTTTCTTTTAGATCTTCGAAGGCAAAAGAAAACTACACAAAATAGGCCTTAGTAAACACAGCGAGAGAAAGGATAAATCAATAAATTAATTCTCCAAAAAAAAAAAAAGAAAAAAAAAATTAACAAGATCATTTTACCGGACGATGTATCAATCGGGGGAGGAGAATCCATAGAAGAGCTGTGGACGAAAAAGATAGCAACCCAAAAGAAGGTCACTGCCAAGGAGCGGTAGTGTGTTTGTTCCATATGGTTTTTTTTTTTTTTTTGGGTTCTTAATGATGATATTATAAGCCACCAATATTGATCAGATATAGCCAGTCATGATAAACTTTTTATATATATAGTTTCGTATTGAGATTTGACTATAGTGAAGAGTACTAGTACTAGGTAAGAATATTATTGGCCCAATTAGTGAAGTGGTCAACCAAAATTTTTGAGAGAGGAAAGTGGAACAACATACTTATAGTGGTTTCATTCTTTGCAGGCATCGAGCCGAATAGGCATATACCGTTGTCTGATTAATGTGGTTACAGCTTGATGTTTACTATACTCTTGTAATATCCGTAGGGTCGTTTGGCCTTACATTGTTACACGCGCAAACTCCTACATTGATTTCTTCTCCGCAAATCTTAATTGGTCACTTGAACGTTGTTTTAATAGATAATTGGCGAGTAGGAAGTTGCTACCACGGTCTTATCTTCAATCGAATCATCGCAATTCATCAGATATATTAAAGATATAATATCTTTTATATATAATATGCGTTTTGGATAAGAATATATATAAATGCATTAGGTAAACAGATGAGGGTATTTTCGGTACTTTCGCTGGATTTAAGGGTATATTACAGAGTTTGAAAACCTTAGGGGGCTCTATGATATTTCCGGCAGCACTATGGCTTATAGGAGTTTTTACGATAATTTCTCCAAGGACTTTTCACAAAAATGCAGGCCCTAAAAAGTCCTCGGGGAATTTCAAATTTTTTTAATTTTTTTAGGATATTTCATTTTAATAAAGTTTTTCAAAAAATTTTCAAATTTATTTAAAAAATATATTATTTACTAATATTTTTTAATAAAATACTATTTTTTAATTTTTTTTGATACTTAATAAATCAAGGATTCTTCAAAACCAAAATAAATAAATAAAATTCGGGATATTTCATTCCTTTTTTAAAAAAAAAATTTCATATAAAATCAAAGAGAAAAAACTATAAATATCTATTTTCAAAATCATATTTTTATAGATATATTTTTTATTTTATTTCATAAATACTCATTTTTGGAGAAATATAGATCATCACTGTTTTACACATGAAATGTATACCAAAAGTATTAAATGTATATCGTAGTCTTTCATTAATAAAAATTACACTAAAAATTGGCACACATTTTAAAATATATAAAATAAGACAAATTTATAATGAAAAATGTAAAATATAGTAAATATTTACGTTATAAATATATATTGTTTATATTTTATACATGAAATATATACTTTATGGGTATAATTTAGAGTAAATTGCAATAAAAATCCATTTTTTGTCGAAAGTTACACTTTTATACTCTTTTTTTTTTTTTCTGATAGCGATAATACTTTCTGTCCAAATTTTATTACAAGTGTCAAATTTTTCTGTTAAGTGCTATCTCAAATTACACATGTCTCCTTTTGAGGTAATAAACCATTTTTCAAATCATAAAAAAATTATGAAGAATTAGGAAAATGAAATAAAAATAAAAATAAATCAAAAAATGAAAGAAGTTTTTTAAAAAATAAATTACACTAAAATATACACTTCCCAAGATAAAACAAATAAATAATAACACTTCAAACGTTTAAACTAAAAATTAATTAGGGATTATTTTAAAACAAAACTAATACACATTAATCTTATTTTTTCTCCTCTCTCTTAAACTCAGAATACAGAATAATGTATTTTATAATTAATCAAAAATCACTAACTAAGTAACCATGAAGCGCATGTATAAGATCTCCTCCTAGCAGAAGATCTCCACCTAGGAGAAGAGTTACAAATTTGGCAAAAAAAAGTTAATCAAGGAGAGTAAATTCGTATTGTAAGGTGAAAATGAGATTAAACTAAAAAAAGTTGAGAATTGACCCCTCATTTTATACATTATTGATCTGTATTATCAAGATCTTAATTTACTGGAACATGGCTTCTTACTTTTAATCGCTTTTATGAAGACTATAAAGAACACATCATTATTATGAGCGTTAAATTCAAAATATAGACTCAGAAACTCTTAATTTTAAATCAAATTCATAGCTCTAAAAAGAAAGAAAAAAGAAGAAGAATTAGAAGTACTACAATCCCCATAACCCATTAGAGACATTTTTTTTTAAAACGATAACTAGAAAAATTAGTGGTTTCAAGCTCTAATGGATACACAACTGGTTCCAATTTTGTCGTTCTTTTTTTCTTCTTCCTCGCTTCTTTAATCCTATGTCTAGATTTGGTTTTTTTTTTGTTCGCATCTTTTTTCAAATTAGTTTTGGTTACCGAGATCTGATCTTTTTTCTAAGGCTCTCCTATGAAACGCATGATACCTATTGTCATCGGAAGGAGATCTTATCTTAATGGACTTCGGCTGTGAACTCTATCAGACTCCATTCTTGAGCAACTGCGAATCCATAGTTAAAAGTGAGATTAGGGTATTCTTACCACAAAAAGACATGATTGATGTTCTAAAGTATATTTCCACAGGCATTTACGAACGAAGACGCCTCATCTCTTCTATGAAAACAAATAATAATAGAGGCTGCTGTTGAATCCACGGGGCGAGCCTGAAGACTATGGATTTACGAACAAAGACGCCTCATTAGTCGCACTGCTTATGGTCCATTTTTTTTTTTTTTTTTTTTCCTGACTTTGTACTCTATCAAACTAATAGATTCAAATCAAGAATGCAAAAGCCCCAAAACAAAAACAAAATCAAATACCAGCTTTGGTTGTGGAATAAAAATGAAAAATCAAATTTTAGAATATGCAAATTCAGTCACATCTCCCATGATAGCAAAATTGGAGATACGGGACCTGCCATTTAAATCAAACGAAAATGGGATGGAGCAGCTTCGTAGAGATTGTCAAAAACGAATTTTTTTTTTTTTTTCGGTCTCTTGAATCTAGAGAGAGGAAGAAAGAGATGGGATACTTCTTTCTTCTTTTTATTTTTTCTGATTTTATTTCATTTATTACTTTTTTAAATAATTTTTAATGTTTTTTGTAAATATAATATCTTATAAAGTGACACGTATCTTCTCAAATGACATTTAACAAAAAAGTTTACGGAAGATATTATTTTCGTAAAAAAAAAAAAGATATAAAATGTAAATTTCAACTAGAAAAGGGGATTTTTGCTGTAATCTCTTTTAAAATTTACATTATAAATGGTAGACTACTCATATATGAAATGTGAATCATAAAAATAAATATTTTTGATAAGAAAATTAAAAATGAATATTTATGAAAATAAATTTTAAAAACGGGTACTGAACGTAAATTTCTTAAATTGAAATGGGTATTTTGAAAGAAAAATTAAAAATAGGTATTTATGAAAATAAGTTTTAAAAACGGATAGCAGATGTAAATATTTCAAAATCAAATTTACTCTTTCTTTCTAGAACAAGTATATGTTTTGAACCCAAAAGTAAGGCCCAAATCGATCAGGTCAGGCCAATTGGGAAGCTACTCGTCGTAGTGTCGTTGGCATCTGAAGAGTGTCGTTCGGTTCCCTCTTAAATAGTTAACAAACTCAACACTGCGCACGTGGCCGTCCCCCTACTCTCTTCTCCCTCGCTTAAAAATCGACTACGTTAGACATTTCACTTCCACACGATGCGTTACTCTTATCCCTCAATCCCCACTCATCCAGACCACCCTCTCCACTACACAAGTCACCCTTTCGCGCCCTCATACTCTTCTTCTTTCTTCTCTCTTTTAATGGGTATTTTTTTTTTTTTTTTTTTTTGCTGTGGCAAAATGATTGAAAAATTCGTGTCAATTCTTGATTTTCATATTAGACTCTAACCCAAGTTTTCGTTTGTTATATTGAATTTACTCTTGGTACCATGCAGTTAAATTTGGTCGTTTCTTGATTACTTAAGAGTAATTGAGTATCATTACTTATTGCTGATTCTGTTTTTACTGTGTTATTCCACTTTATTCAGGTCACATTTGATTTTGAGGCCAAAAAACACGCTTGACTATGGCCATGGCTGCAGCTCGTTCAATCTGTTTGTCCATCCGAGATGAGAGTGTCACCAATGCTTGTGTCAGGTCTGGACTCGCAAATGGTGACTGGTTTCACCGGAGAAAGGCGGTTCATTTTCGCGTTGTTGTGAAACTCTGGCCTACTACCAAATGGTTCAGACACTTTCATTTAGACCCTTCTGGTAGAGACTTTTGTGGTCTGGGGTTAAGGTTGTCAAGGGTTCTATTAAGCAGAAAAGAGGAGATTTCTTCTTCGTTTTCCGTGAGTACTAGTAGTACTAATAAAGCTGAGGTAGTTACTGAAAAGTATGAGAAAAAGTGATTGCCTTTAAACATATTTCCTTACCATATTTCCCATTGTTCTGCTCATCATTATTATTATGCTCACTGTTGAAGGTGAGACGGGTGATGAAGTATCTGGTTGACAATGTGTCACACGGTCTTAAAGAATGGAGGCAGTTACATTTGATGAAAGTAATAGGTTTGTTGGCATGCGCTTTCATGGTCATTCCATCAGCCAATGCTGTTGATGCTCTCAAAACTTGTGCCTGCTTACTGAAGGAATGCAGGTATCTCATTGAAATTTCTTCTGCTCACAATTTTATATGTATAATACATATATTGGATTACTTCATCTAGTTTGACTCTGTTGAGAAAATGATGGCTAGTATGGATTCTTGTGTTCATTCAATTTTGCCATCACAAGGATTTAAAGGCAGCTTTGATTCGATATATTCGCATTTATATGCCTGTTACTCAATGAGGTTGATTTTTGCTTTGGTAATACTCTAGTGAAATTTGATTTCTAGAGGGTAGAAAACATGAATTCGGATGCTTACACTTCGGAATAATTTCTTTTTGATTCAATTTTGGTGTTTTTAAGCTGATTACAGTAGACACTGATTAACTGTTACTAAGTCTGTCCTTAATTCAATCACTAGAGCTTTTGTGTCAGGGTAGAACTTGCAAAGTGCATTGCGAACCCGTCCTGTGCTGCCAATGTTGCCTGTCTTCAAACTTGCAACAATCGGCCTGATGAGACTGAATGTCAGGCTAGTTCTGCATCTTTCTCTTGATCAAATTGTTGATTTTCTTGTATATATCGGTTAAGGTAATGTTTGGTCTCATATTTTTCTTTCTTTTTCCTCCTTATACAGATTAAATGTGGTGACTTGTTCGAAAACAGTGTTGTGGACGAATTTAATGAATGTGCAGTGTCGCGAAAGAAGTGTGTGCCTAGGAAATCTGACGTTGGGGAATTTCCTGTTCCTGACCCTGCTGTTCTTGTAAAAAGCTTTAATATTGCAGATTTTGCTGGGAAGTGGTTCATTTCAAGTGGCCTGAACCCTACCTTTGATACTTTTGATTGCCAATTGCATGAATTCCACACAGAATCCAACAGACTTTTTGGGAATCTATCTTGGAGAATAAGCACCCCAGATGGCGGCTTCTTCACTCGGTCAACTACGCAGAGATTTGTTCAGGATCCTCAGCAGCCTGGCATACTATACAATCATGACAATGAGTATCTTCACTATCAAGATGACTGGTAATTCATATATGTATCCGTACTTCTCTTGATCAGTTGCAAAACACTCTATTTCTTCTCTTGTGATGAGTTTGGCAATGTAACATTTACAGGTATATTCTGTCATCCAAGATAGAAAACAAGCCAGATGACTACATATTTGTATACTACCGTGGCCGGAATGATGCATGGGATGGCTATGGAGGTGCTGTTGTTTATACAAGAAGTTCAACTTTGCCAGAAAGTATTGTTCCCGAACTTGAAAGAGCGGCTAAGAGTGTGGGCCGGGACTTTAGCAAGTTCATCAGAACGGATAATACTTGTGGACCTGAGCCTCCTCTTGTAGAGAGGCTAGAGAAGAAGATAGAAGAAGGGGAGAGGACCATTGTAGAGGAAGTTGAACAGATAGAAGGTGAAGTAGAGAAGGTGGGAAAGACCGAGTTAACATTACTTCAGAGATTAGCTGAAGGGTTTAAAGTGCTTCAACAAGACGAGGAGAATTTCTTTAGAGGTCTAAGCAAAGAAGAGATGGAAGTACTGAACCAGCTGCAAATGGAGGCAAATGAGGTAGAAAGGCTTTTCGGACGAGCACTGCCACTCAGGAAGCTTAGATAATTAAAGGATGGATCAGCTTATGAGTTGCACCTAATTCGTATTCCCTATTTTTTTGGAGAATGTAAGATACTAGTTATCTTTATTTTTTAAGTTTCTAAAAGATGATGCGTATCATTCAATTCTTTTGTATCTCTTTTCACTTCTTGTTTCTTTCCCCCTATTAAATTTCATACAGGTTGTTGGGATCAAACCCGGTAATTGGCTCAAATGTAGCCCAACTTGAGAAAAGGCAAGTATCATGGAAGTTTCATACTCTGGTCATGTATCAAAAATATTATGAATCCAACTTAGAAAGTCCTGAATCAGTTAGAAAACAAAGTTCAACCATTTCTGATATCAAGCTCAAAGGTAGACAAAATAGACACGGCCTTATTCAAAAACTATATCTAGATTATATTTGGCTGGGGACTATTAGTAGTCCTTATCCGTGACGGACTCGTTAGATCTTTTGGTTGCCGTTGTTACCATTTGTTATGGCGTTTTTACCCCAGATGAAAGTTTCCCTTCATCTATCAAGAGCTTCAGGGGAAAAAAACAATCAACATATACCATGATACAGCAAAAAGCGCACTTTTGCTCTATAAATTTTGTCTTTCTTTCAGTTTTCTTTCAAGCTTTGAACAAACTTGGCTAGTGAACTGTGCAAGTATGCTTGGTATTCTTGACTGACATCAGGTTCCGGTTGGTTCAAACCCTGAGCAGTGCTTAGTGTTTCATTTTGTTTGGAGGGTTTCAATGGCTTGAGTGTGTTACTACTCGGCATGGTCCTTTGCATCGTTCTTTGATCAGTAGCTTGGCTGCTGTTTGTATTTTGTGACAAACAAAGAGAGGGTCCCCCTCTATAATCACAAGCCATAACAGTAAGAACGTCTCCTTCCAATATTTTCAACACCTGCATGGTTCATATTAACTCAGGAAAATTTCGAGGGGAGAGAGAAAATGAACACAACATAAACAGAAAGTTATACTAGTTGATGAGAAAATCTTAATAACAAAGGTAAAAAGAAACCTTTGACATCCTTGATCTTTGTTCTGGGTGTGGTGAGATACATAAACTTGCAGCATACATCATGCATTCTACTTCCTTTTTTACATAATTGCCCTCCAACCGAGGGTCCATGATCTCATTGATTTTCATGCTTTCAAGCAACGGGGAGCCCTGCAATTTCATAGTGTTTCTCAATGTCAATATATACCAATAGTACGGTTCTTCAAGAAATTCCTTGTTATTAATAAAGATATAATTAACTTGCCCATTCTGATACAAATTGTTGTCCCGTTTTCCTTGAAAATTCAGTGACATTAAATCCACATAAGAGCTCCAACAAAACCACCCCATATGCGTATACATCAGCTTTCTCTGTTATAAGCCCACTCTGTGTGTACTCAGGAGCTAAGTACCTACATAACCACTCCACAATAATATGGAATTTAGTATTTCTTAGTTGCAGAAAAGATTTTTATGGTTAAATATGTGCAGGGAATGAGATTTGACTATTTATAGCAGGAAGTGGAAGAGGCTAGTACCCCAACGCTCCAATAACCCGGGTCACCTCAGCTGACTGACCATCTACTTGCCATCTTGCTAGCCCAAAATCTCCCACCTATGTATAGTAAAATCATAAATGACTGAGGATGCTTCTAAAACAGGCCCTTTTAGGAGTACTTTTCTGTTAATGAAATTGATCTATCGAACTTGGGGAGTTCAAGAAATGCCCAACCCATTGATGAAATCAATGAAAATATATGGAAGGAAAGAGGACATTTATAGTCAGAGAATAGATTGACCATGGGTTCAAAGTCATGAGTGAGGAGAATGTTGTTGGGTCTGAAGTCTCTGTGTACAATACAACCCACTCGGCAATCTTCATGAAGATATCTCAATCCTCTTGCAGCTCCTATGGCAACTTTCATCCTATCTTTCCAAGACATAAACTCTTTTCCTCCTGTTCCTGCAAAACAATATTCACTCTCCATTAAGTAATTAATATAAATACAAATCCTCAGTTGAAGGAACTATAGTTATTTAATTCCAGCAATGTCTCAGTAAAACAGAATCATTAGAAATACGTAAAACCGATTTTGCTTGAGCTTACCATACAAGTGCTTGTCTAGTGAACCATTGCAAGCAAACTCATACACCAGAAGCCATTCTGTTTCGGTGCAGTAACCCACCAACATCACCAAGTTCCTATGTTGTGCACAGCTCAACACTTCAACTTCAGAGCAGAATTCAGATGCCCCCTGAGCACTCAACATCTTATGTTGCTTCACAGCTACAACCTGACCATCAGGCAAGACTCCTTTGTGTACAAGACCGAAACCGCCTTCTGCCAAGAAGTTTTCGCTTGAGAATCCGTTTGTCGCTCTTTCTATCTCTTTGTAATTGAATTTCCTGGGGGCCTTGCCAAAAGTAGGAGCATTATGCTTACAGATCGAGCAAAGAGGTGGAGGATTTGGTGGATGTTTAGTGTATAGGGCCATGGCTTTTCTTACGCTTGAGATTCTATTTATGGTTTGAGAAGTGGAGGGTACAAGTGCTTCTCTTTTGTAATCAGTTAAAGAGTCTCTTACAGTAATCAGCTGCTTTGAAGAGTGCGAGCTCTCAAGGTTTTTCCTTGACCGTGGTAAGTCAGCTGATCTTCTAGGTGGAACTGGTGCCTTCTGTGTATTAGTACCATAAACTCCATGCGTATCTGTTTCAAAAAGATTCAGAACTTATTAACAATTACCCGATAAAAAGAAAATTGATGGGAATTTTAACTTTCTTTGTTAAAGTAAAGAGCTGGATATCTCACCAGTTTTAGCTTTTGAGAGATCACCATAGCTTTTATTTTTCTCATACAAGGGATTGGCCAATAACTTGGGATGTGATTTGCCAGTGACAAAACTCGATGGCTTATTAGACGGTTGGAATTTACTGTGCAAATGTGACTTGCTGAATGTTTCTTGAGCCTCTAATTTCTCAGCAACGTACTGGGAATTAGAATCAAGAAATTGTTTGTGTGGAATAAGATTGCTGGTTGAAGGGATATGCTTGTGGAAATGGTCTCTGTCTGAACTAGACAATGAGAACGAAACATCCGTGTCGAAAACCGGGCTCTCTGTCTCTAGACTGCTTTGAGTTGTAGTACTACTGATGTAATCAGAAGCCTTTCTGGGAACCAAACCAAACATTTCAGTTTCTGTTTGGTCGATTAGATGAGTCCCCTTGTTAAGGTTTTTGCCTTTTGGGAGTTTTACTGCTTTGAGGATTTTTGGTATGGCATGATCTATGAGCACAATATTGCAGTTCAGTTGTTTCAGGCAGTAATCACTCTCCCTCTTCAGGCGTCTGCAATTAAAAGTCTAGTTTCAACATACTGTACTAACCATGGTAGGATAAAAGATCTGTTTCTAATCAGGTTACTTAAATTTTTAGTTTAACAACTAAGTTTTGGTACCTCTAAAACCTTTGAAAGCAATATGAAAGTACCTGTCTAGAATTACCCAAGTTGCTTGAAGCTCTTCAGCTTTCAAAGCAACCGAACCCAATTGCACATCAGTCACAACTTTTACTTCAGTATGCACCTATCACCAATATAAGATTGGAATTAGAAAGAGCTAAGCTGTTTTCAGTCTAGAATTTTCGGCGAAAAAAATGAAAATATTACCTGTTTAAGATCATGAGCTGAGCAGAGTTGCTGCATCGTTTGAGCACAAACATTGTTTATCCGATGAAAAACGTCATGATCAACTCCATTAATGAGAACTATATCATCATTAGAGCTACCCTCCTTGCTGTGGTCTATTCCCAACTTCTTTAGCAGGCCTGCAATGGAAAAATGTTCGAACTCAAACCAGTTAGTAAAAAACCGAAATCAAAAAGATTAAGCAAGAAAATTTCTCAAAGGAAATGATTTACAAGAGAAAAACTGAGTTGTTTTTGAACGGTGTGATTGAATATTCGTACTCCCCGTAGAATATGTCTGTGAAGGAAGAAGAGCTAGCAGGATGAGAGAGTCTGAAGCTCTAGCCACATTATGTACTGCCCACTCAAGTGCATAATCTGTGATCTCTTTACTTGCATCAACTGCCACTAAAATCACTTCTCCATCCATTTTTTTGTTGCATGGAATCTCAACACGCAGACAGTGAATATCTTTCTGAACTTATATTTTTATGATCCCACCAATGATTTTTGATAGATGGTTTAATTGGTTATAAGTTCGGATATTGTGTAACAGATTCTATTTCCTAGTCTGACAAGGTTAAATGGGTAGCAAAGAAAGGGCCAAAAGAAAAAAAAGGGCCTTGAATAGAGTATGACGCAGTTTCAAGAGGATCCACAAGGCACCAATAGGCAAGATAAGAGGGAAACTTTTGAAATGTTCTTGTTCTGTCTGTTAGCTTTTGGAGGGAGTTGCTAGTGTCAATCATCAACCACAGCTTTGGAACTTTCACTGAGACTCTTTCATAACAATTATCACATATATAATAAGCTTCTATGAGTTTTTATTTTGATTTTTGGACCTTTTCTATTTTGTTATGTTTTCCTAGAAACGGCTGATGAGGCCTACTAATTGGTTACACCATTTGACTGCTTATCCATTTTATATTTTTTTATCATTTCAGTTGATGTGAGTCACCGATTAATGTGGACTCAATATTTATGAATGTGGTAAGGAGTGATTTAACCTATCCAAGAATTTGGAATTCTCTTCTTTGGATTCCCACTATCCACCACTTAATTTTACAATAACTGGTTTAGGAAAGCTCGGGAACAGGACAATCAATAATAGAATTAGTGGGGCATAGGGGGGAAAAAGTAGAAATTAAAGAACTGTCTGAGAATCTTTTGCCTTTTGGAGGGAGGGCGCTATTGCATATCAGATACAAGTATACAACTGTCTTTTTTTTTTTTTTTTTTAAAGGAGTTTGGGAGAATTTAACTTTAATATTTGTGAGGCAGGGTGTGGTGTGGTTAGCAATGAGACTAAATATACAATCACAATATTACTAACTAGTAGTGAAGTAATTGCTGAAATAAGTTACTTGTAATTTTGAACTATTTGTTTCTTTTCTGTTTTTAACTTCGAAATCTGAATTTCATATTCTTTAGTATTCTTGTCCTTTTCATTTACTAGTAAGATTAAACATGCATATTATTTTCTCTTCTCAATCCT
This sequence comes from Parasponia andersonii, assembly GCA_002914805.1. Taxonomy (NCBI): domain Eukaryota; kingdom Viridiplantae; phylum Streptophyta; class Magnoliopsida; order Rosales; family Cannabaceae; genus Trema; species Trema andersonii. The sequence goes on from JXTB01000017.1 coordinate 137,271, forward strand.
TACAACCAAAGCAGAAAATCCAAGAGATGTTGACTTTAAAATCAAGTGGGTTCCTTTGTTTATCATTTTTGACGTCTGTCATGGACATGGTTAATTGTACTATTTGAGCTACAAGAAATTCTAATAAACTGTTAAAACATTAGAATATTGGTAACTTGGATAACAAACTGGACAAGAGATATTGCCGCCAGTCTTTATTTCTAGACATAGTTTGAAAATGGAAATTTTAACAAACATGATTTGATTCACCTGGAAAATTTACCAATTAATTGAAGGTGTTCCTACAATTTGACAAGTACTCAATTCAGCAACTTATACACAATTAATTAGCAAAAGAGTACACACCATTATCATAGATATTCACAATATGCTAAAAGAAAAGAAACCATTCCTTCAACGACTCAGCACCCTGTACATTCTTTTGTGTCTCTTTGGCTCAGTACTCAGGATAATTACACAAATTCTTACCTTGGACCACAAAAAAGGGGGAAAAAAAAAGGCTTTCTAAGTTTATGAATGTTGTCTTTGAATAAAAGAAGATAAAAAAAATTCCTGAAATTCAAAAACTGACGAAAAATTCAAGAGAACCTCATCAAACTCTTGCCCTCATGAAGCTTTCTTCTCCCTCAACCAAAAGTAGCTTAAAAAGGTACCAACCATGTATCTCATTTTTTATGGAATGTATTTGTGAATATTCATTTTGTAAAGGGGCAGAAATCAGACGTGGCTGAACAGAAAATACCATGTCATCTTGATGACTTCATGGAGATTGCTATTGTAAAGAATGAATACCTCCATCCACCGATCCCACGCTATTGTTATGGTGTAAAGAAACAATTCCATCTTGTGATCCTAAGCTGTAGCTGTGGTCTAGGCACTCACTTCTACCTAGTGATCCCTCGCTGCTGAGGCTGGTATTGCGGCTCAATGAGAAGTTTTCGCTCTGTGCCGCCCTGCTGCTCCTACGGCTCATAGTAAAACTTCCAGTCCTTGATCCCTTAGTGCTGCCGCGGCTTAAGGATTCGATTTTGTCCAATGATTCTGTGCTGCCTTTCTGGCCTGAAGAAACACTCCCTTCACTAGATTTTCGACTTCTTGAAGTAGAAGTCAGGTGATTGGATCCGCTGCTGCTGTTGCGGCTTGAAACACTTCCATGGCTTGATGATCTTTTGCTGCTTCTGTAACTCGAAGAAACGCTTCCCTCATGAGACCCAGAGCTGCTTTTTGAGCTTGAAGAAGCACTCGTGTCCACTGATCTCATCCTGCTTTTTCGGCTCGAGTTTGACTGCCATTGTTTTCCTTCTTTTGCAGTTCCTTGGCCTTCGTCTCTGCCCTCTTCATCCTCATATTCTGAACTCTCACTATCCACATTTTCTGAACTCTCACCATTCTCATGAACTGAACTGTTACTTTCCGGATCCTTCTCATTACTTGCGTCTTCATTGGCTGGAGGAGTTGGAGCTGGAAGAGGAGGAGGAATACACTCAGTAGGTGTGGTAGAAAGGAAACTTAGAGTTGTTACAACATCGCTAATCAGCGGACGAGCTGATGCTTCCTCTTGCAGGCACATTGCTACTATTGCTACGGCTTGATTTAAGTCTTTCTCTGGGAATTGCCCGTTAAGAAGTGGATCCGCCAACTCTGGATACTTCTTAGGATCCCGGAAAAAGGGTTGTGCCTGCTCAAAACACGTATGACATAAAAATGTCAATCAATGACGAATTTATTCAAACTAAGAACTAAAAAGAAGATAAAATACTCCTTCCTGTTTACTATGATGCAGAAAAGAGAATTGTGAAATGGTTTAGTTACCCAAGAAACTAGATTTTGCTCATCATTTGGTCTTGTAGTATCAATGGCTCTTCTTCCAGTAATAAGCTCAAGGAAAACAACTCCAAAACTGTATATATCTGACTGCAGTGTGAGCTGACCTCCTCTAGTATACTCCGGAGCAGAGTAACCATATGTCCCCATCACCCTTGACGATACATGCGAATCGCCACCAGGTCCAAGATTAACCAGTCCAAAATCAGAGAGCTTGGGGTTAAGACCATCATCAAACAAGATATTTGAAGATTTTAAATCGCGGTATATAATTGGAGGATTAGCTTTTTCATGCAAGTGCTCCAAGCCTGTAGCGATTCCAAAACCGATTTTGATCCTTGTAAACCAATCTAATGGCTTCTGATTTGGTTTCAAATCTGCCAAGGGATACTTGGGTTATTAGTAACTACTTTCTTTCTATAAGTTACTCTAACCAATCCATGGAAGCCTGATAAACAATATGTAAAGCATTTTCAACAAAAGGGAATGTACAGAATTATGAGAACGGTAGCAAAAGAAGGATACCAAGAAGATGGTCATCTAAAGAACCCCCTGACAAGTATTCAAACACCAATAGTCTCTGATCTCCATCTGCACAATATCCAATGAGATTGACCAAATTTGGATGGTGTAGGAGACTTAGTGTCAAAACTTCTGCTAAAAATTCCTTGTGTCCTTGAAGTCCATTCCTATCAAGTTGCTTAACAGCCACTACCTATATAGAACTTTCTTAATTAGTGCTAAGATAGTTTCTCACTGAAATGACAGTTAACTTCATTTGAATGATGCATGGAGCCTAAGACAAGGTTGATGAAGCTATTCAAACCTGCCCACTAGCCTCAACTGTCCCCTTATAGACTCTTCCAAAGCCGCCTTCACCCAATAGACATTCTTGGCGGAAATTCTTTGTTGCAGTTGCGAGCTCACGGAAAGTAAAATTTTGTGAATTGATAATTTTCTCTTCTCCTTGTCTCTTGTTCTCTGGTTTTATTTTTATTTTTTTCCCAAAAGAAAGAGAGAATTAAAAAAAAAAAAAAGTGACGCAAATATAGAGTAAGAGTAAGCAATATACATGAAAATGGCCATATATAGATCTTGCTTCAAAACTTTGTACGGACCATCCTCGTGCATGATGATTCGTTTTTCTTTTTCATCTTTGTCTTATTTTCCAATTAATCTCTCTGTGTATATGTAACTATACAATGTGTTAAAAAACAAAGTTACCTACTTCTCATTTTTTATTCTATTAGAAAAATAAAGAACATAATCGACATTCAGATAAGAGGCTTTTTAAATTAATGAATTATAAGAATCTTATTAAAGATGCATCAACTGCTTTAAGGGAAGCCATACAAACCAGATTTTGGATAACAAAACTGATATATAAACCAATCAAGAATATTAACGACACAAAATTATATATCATGAGTCTTTATGCATGCATATTTAAAAGTTCTGATAGTTTTAACGTTGGTGTTACGGTTTTAGAGACCTTACCAGGTGAATTTGATGCACCATTTACTTTACGTGCTGAACCATTGTCGTTTCTGGAACTCGACTTCTTACTCCTCTTGGATGAGAAACACGGAAAACAGCTCATTTCTCCAAACTCGTTTAAGACCAAGGTATGTTAATATTGTATATCAATGCGTCTCTTTATTTCAACCCAGTTGCACTAACATACTCAAAATTGACGAAACTTTATAAATGTGGATATATATGCGTCAAAGCTCTAAACCCATGAAGCGAAGGGTCCCCCAATGTTTATTGAAGGGACCCCACAGCTGGGGAGTAAAGCGTTTGGAACCAGAGGAGGGAAAGAAGAAAAGGGTTAGACAGAGACAAAGACACCATTTTCTTGGTCATGAACAAAAATGAGAGAATTTCCCTTAGAGTTCTCGGAGAAAAATGGGGGAGATTGAGTGGACATTTTGGTTTGTGGAGGTTTCTTTTGATAGAATAATTGGAGAGAGAGGTGTGAACAAAATGGTTGGATTTAAATTCGGGTTAGCATTAATGGAGGAGAAATTAAAACCTTTGTCCATTCCATAATAGGCTATATATGGAGGGCGTCCAACTCTAGCCTTTAAAATTTTTCTAGCTTCAACTAGTTATTTAAGGACAATTTGACTCACACCTCTATTTGTACACCCTTCTCCACCCAATTTCCAATTGTAATGGATGATTCTGTTTCCAATAATTTGATGCTTGAAATCCCACTATCCAAATATATAATAATGATTCATTAAAATGGTCGAGTCACAAAACATATATCAAGGACTAATATATCTGTAATTTATCTTTAGTAATATATCTCCCCATTTTAAGCAAAATTTGATATTATATGATCTGAAACCAGAAAATACATCTAACAGTCCCGAAACTCAAATCTTAATGACTTCTTTGAATAGATAATTTTAGGACCATATTAACACCAAATGTCCAAATCTGCTCCATTTTAGCATTTGCTGCAAACAGATTTTAGCATTTCGATCCAAAACCAAGATTAAACTGACATGCCAAAGAAAGTTCCACATAAATTCCCATAAGAATGAAATAATTGTTTTTATTTTATTTTTCAATACATGTAGTTGAGGTAGGATTAAGAAAGTTTTTAGACATTTTTTTTTTTTTTTGTCCGAAGGCCTTCGGATAGACCAATGTTTATAACGTGGACTGCTGACACTGACAGAAATCTACGTTATACATTTGTGGTATTTTTTATTTTTTTATATTTTTTTGGGGGAGTAAACTTTTTCTACTTAATAGTTGTATAGTTTTTGTCTTTCAATTGTTACAAACACGTGGGCTAAATTTGGCTCTCACAATGGAAATCGGAAAAGGCACATAAAACAAAGAAATAAAAGTACGCAAATAATTCCCTGCATGTTAGAACAACACATTCAAACTCTTTTTTCTCTTTTATTTTTTTAATTATTGTTGTTGTGTTTCTTTTCTTTGGTTTTTCAGGTGCGGTGAGGACTTGAGGGAGTGGGCACGCATGCAATCCCATTAGTTGCCACCTCAGAAAGTTGGTATTTCAGACGTCAAAAGAACACATGCTGCTAACGCCTTTCCCGACATCATGTTAATTATGCATTTGCTTATACTATCGGCTTGTAGCTTTTTTGTGCTTAAAGGTCACTTAGTATTGTTTTTTTTTTTGTGTTGGATATATATAAAACATTATTAAACTAAATTTATGTAATTAAATAGTCCAGAAAAGATTTATTAAGAGAAAGTTCGTGACTAACTTGGATTTATTATTTTTGACAGTAAAAAATATGATCGCGTAAGCAGAAGTGATTAATTAGAACATAAAAGTAGAAAGTCTTTCATAACCAGAATATTTTATCTATTCTTTATGAGTTCTTTTTCAGTTGGCAAAGGTAAAAGAGAAGAGCGTACGTTCTATTTAGATTGGGGACTAAAAAATCCTAATAGTTATGTTCTTATATATTGACAGCCAACAGAGTTCCCATCAATTCTTATTAGTAAAGTATTAGGTAATCACACATTACACAGCACATACTTATTTAGTAATTTTTAGAGCTCATAATTAGATCACTTAATGCCCTCACTTAATTAGACTGTCCTAATATATATAAATGTTATAAAAATTTGTGGTCCATATCAGGTTATACATGTATAACCTAATAATTTTCCACTTGGATTACAAGGGTTTTTTCTGAAATAATTATATAATGAAAATTTGAGTGTGCACTTTATTGTTGTCTCTTAAGAAATTACTCTTTAAGACAATTTGAAGTATCTTGTATATCAACATGAAAGCAAATCGGCCTTTATTGCACTTAGATAGGCGACTAAACCCATGAATGACTACTAAATCAATATACGCAATGACACAGATCAAGTATGGATATATGACATGAAAATTACACAAAAAGTGATCAAGTATGGATATATGACATGAAAATTACACAAAAAATGATCTTACATGCTTATTTTTATTTGGTCCTATTTTATGGTTCCATAGAATAAATCTTAATTTTTCACTTTATGTAAAATCACAACTTTATATAAAACAATATATAAAAAGAAAATAAGATATAAATCTAAAGTATAAAAGAAAATCATCATTTTATTGATATCAAAATAAACGTGTCTATGAAAAAGAGAACTTATAAAGTCTAACTCTCAATAATTATAAACATTTTTAAATGTTTAGATGATAATGTATGCGAGAGAATAGATACTTAGAGCTAGCTTGTATGGGGGCATCAAAAAAGGTTTTTTTTTTTTTACCAACAAAACATATTTATGAAATTATTTCCGTTTGACAAAATGAACGAACATCTTTTGTTTATAGATATTATTCACCGTCAAGTAACATTTTATTTGTCATAAGGCTCATTACATATACGAAACATTTCCCATATATGAAGTTGCATTACTTTGGTTTTTCTTTTCTGTTCTCTTAAAAGCGACCAAGTCTAGTCACCAATAATTTTTATGATCTGGTACAATTGCTTTTTGCTGCTAAATAAATGCTAAGGGGATGCATCATGTCAAACATACGCGCGCATATTGCATATAACATTTTTGTCGAGATGCATTAACACCAAATTTATTACTTTATTCCATTAAATTGATTGGGTGGGTACATTATCAATAAGATTTGTGATACTGAATGGTGAGTTATCTTTCACCTTACAAAGTTCATTATTTTTATTATCATAATAATAACATACTTTGTCGAATAATTACAAGTAATATGTACTCGATCAATGAGATAATAAATTATGAGTAATACTAAAAATACACTAATTTATATCCGAAAATCACACATGACATATTTTTAACCATTTGTATTTTTTCCTAAGTAAGACCACTACTGTTTTACATAGTGGTTAAAAAAAAAAACACATCACACTGATCATTAGCTGTAAATTTTGTATGTCTTTAAAATTATCTATAAACTATAATCGTAATATACAATCAAGTAAAATTTAAAATATAAATTTGACATCTAAATTTAGAATTAGACAAAGAACACTTAAAAGACAAAAATAAGTACTTTAATACGTCTCAAAATTACCTCAGGAAAAAAAAAGAGAAATTTATCCAAACACATAAATAAAAGAACAAAAAGGAAATATAATTAAAGTTGTCAATAAACTTTCTAAATTAGATGAAAGAAAAAAACTCTAAATTGATATTTTATTTGAAGCTGTGATTGTGAATATATATATATATATATATACTTATAAATTGGATGCTTTAAAAAAGAAAAAAAGGTCAACAGATAAAGTGGGGAAAAAATATATATCTAAAAAGGAAAAAAGATTAATATATTTTATTTTCTTTTTCTTTATAAAGCATAGACCCAGAGCCCATACTTTAGCAATGGAATGGATGAAGATCCGGCACTGATAGAGAAAATTTTCTTTTTTTTATTAATTAAACATTTTAATTTTATTATTAATTATTCTCGAGTAGGGATCTGGACTTATTAGCGAAATGCCACGAGTCCCAAATCCTTAACCGCTAAGCTTCCCCCCTCTCTCTCTCTCTCTTAAACTCTATATGAACCTCCTCCATTCTCTCTTTCCCTGTATCAATCTGTGTCAGAAAACAATGCCCAAAATCAAGTACACAATGTTATATTTGATGTGACCCTCCAAACCTTTTATTATCAGATTTTTTTATCATTATTTTTTTAATTTTTGGCTATGGGAATGGGCGAAACCGAACAAGGAGAAGCGGATAAGGTCGGTGGTTGCGGCGGAGAAGAAGAGGAGGAGGAGGAGGAGGAGGAGGCGGTGGATTGCTTCTACGTGTTGCCAGAAGGGTGCATAGCGAACATCGTTTCTCTGACGAGTCCTCGGGACGCGTGCCGACTCTGTCTGGTGTCGTCCGTCTTCAGGTCCGCCGCCGAATCCGACACCGTTTGGGAGCGCTTCCTCCCACCCCAGTGTCTCTCCGTCCTCGATCTTCGCTCTCGCGGCCCTCGTCCTTCCAAGAAGGATCTCTACTTCTCTCTCTGCAACCAGCCCCTCCTCATCGACGAGGGTAAAAAGGTAAATTCTGATACCACGATCCCTGTTTTGCTGATTGTGAGTGTGCCGCCTCGATTCCTTCTCCCTTAATTTTGTTTTTATCCAGTAATCTAATTAATGTATGAAGAATCTGCAATGTTATTAATTGAGTCTAATTTTGTTTTTCTTTTTTTCTTTTTCGGTGTCGGCGGACAACTGGGTAATCCATGCATGTTGCAGTTGGTTCCATTATCTGATTGGTCTTTTAATTATACAAATTTTGGAAGATTGGACTCTTGTTTCTAATTTTTCATATAAGAAAACTAAAGGAAGAATCGTTATTGCGTTTTAATTAGCGGAAAATAGATTTGGTACTGTACTAGTGTCTCAGTATTATACGTACTTTGTTGCCCATTGTAAAGGTGATTAAGACACTTTAGTTGCAACTTTTTTCCGTAGTCTATATCCTTTTTGGTTTTTTTTTTTGGGTTTGAAGTAAAGTTTTACCCTGTTCATTAAGGAATGCCCGTTGCTTTTTATCTATCTTATTCGTTATTACTATGTACGTATGTTTTCTTTCAAAATAATATTTTGGTCGCTCTGCTTTTATCTCGAGTGACGTTTTTCCCAGTTCAACTTCGTTCTGTTGTACTGACTTGTACTTATAGTTAAAAGGGTCTCTCATACTCTTTTTTTTTTTTTTTTTTGGGGTCACTGTCTTAAGAAGCTTTGTAAGAAATTCTCGAGTAGAGCTTTCCTCTCTTCGGAAGACTTATTGTTTGGAAAACAGTAGATTTTACCCTTAAAAACGGATAGAAGGCATCTGTCACATCAATGAGTTAGGTTGTCACCTTGCTGCCGTCCTATATGTGCTTTCATTTTGCCGGCTTGACTGATGTAGACGATAACGTGGCTCGGTTTAATAATGTTATGTTTCGTAGTCACTTTGACCCCTGAAAATGGTTTTTTTTTTTTTTTTCATCTCGATACTATCATTTTTTATACTATATTTAAATATTTTATTTTTATTATTAACAATATTAACTATAAAATTTAATATTTGTTATAAATTTATATCATAATACTAATTTAGAATAGTTAATTTATCAAGATGATTTAATAAATTTGTTATTAGATCAATTTTTATATAATTTATGTTTAATTTTTTTAAACGACAATTTAGTAAATTAATTGTTCTAAATTAGTATTAGGATATAAATTTGTAACATATTTCAAATTTAAAAGTCAATATTGATAATAACCAAAACATAAGATATAATTTGAATAAAGTGTCAAAATAAGGATATAAAAGTGATAATATCTCCTTTTTCTTGCTTTGAGTTTCAATTATGTCTCACTTCTAACCCTGAAAATAGTTTTGGATGCATCCCCCTTTCTTTGCTGTAAGTCTCAGTTATGTGTATTGACTCTTTTGTTTGACATTGGCTAGAGCTTCTCATTGGAGAAAGCCACTGGGAAAAAATGTTACATGCTATCTGCAAGGACACTCTCTATTGTTTGGGGTGATACTCCTACGTATTGGAGATGGATTCCTTTGCCTGAGGCCAGGTATGTATTCTTTCTCATAATTTGTCTTTTTTTAGTTGACTACTTCTCTACCATTTAAGCTTGTTCCTGTGGTTTACTAAAATGGATGTTTATGTGCTTAAACAGGTTTGATGATGTGGCCGAGCTCATTGGCGTCTGTTGGTTCGAAGTCCGCGGTAAGATTGATATTCGAATGCTATCTCCATCTACATTGTACACTGCAAATCTCGTCTTCAAGTTAACGGGTGCTTATGGATTTGAGCACCAGCCAGTAGATGCCAGAGTTGGACTTGTTGGAGGAGAAACATCTACCCGGGTAGTCTATTTAGATACAGAACGAGGACGAAGGCAAAGGTTTCAGATTGTCCCTCGGCTTCCTGGACTATTTTTCCGAAACCGAGCTTTCCAGGTGTACGAAACTTCACCCCCTAGAGAGGTGGACAACACTTATAATGGCCATGAACATCCAAAGGAGAGAGGAGATGGGTGGATCGAAGTTGAGCTGGGTGAGTTTTATTACGACGGAAGACAAGAAGGGGAACTGGAAGTGAGTGTTTTGGAGGTGTCAGGTGGTAATTGGAAAGGTGGTCTCATAGTTCAAGGGATCGAAATCAGGCCAAAAAAGGTCTGAAGTAAAAATATGCGAATTCTTATATTTTCCTGTAGTTATTGTATTTCACATTTCGCCATGGAAAGCACTTGCGGAAGCCGCCGGCATGCATCTCCATATTACTTCATTCTTTTTGTTTATGTTCCTTGAGAATGCAATTCCCCGGGCCTATGAACAATTCCGTTTCTTATTTCCCCCAAGACCTCTCAATGTCGTTGTGGTATTTCTTTTCATTCCCCCTTCTTGTAATAATGTTTTGCTCTCTTAATTAAGTGTGTTCCCTTTGAAGAGAGTCTGGTTTATCATTTTCCTTTTCCTGATTACCATCTTGGAGGCTGTGTTCATGTCGGAACAATTGCCAACTGAGCAAGATTGCAATGGTGCATAAAAGCATTTTCAGCTCTCGAATATTCAACACTTGAATTCGTAACTTTATTCACCTTAAAACCCACTAAAACGTTAGAAGTCTCCATATTCAATACAACATAAATCAAGAAGACCGATAATTATTGGCAGAGTGATACAAACTATTCACGCTCGGGTAAGGCAGTATGTATGTTCGAGATGAATAGTAGATGAAAACTGTTTTCCATAGCTTTGATTGCGTTCATTAATTTCTTTTCCAATTATCTGCACACACAATAGTTGTGGATGACCTCAATTTTCGGATCCTAGTTGAACAGAGAAGCAATGAGATGTTGCAACGAAATAGTCAATGAAAAGAGAAGCAATGAGATACTTAAATCTATAGGAAAAGCTGAAGATAAGATATTTCTCACTAGATAGCCGTTTGATGGAGTCTGATTCTACGTACTTTTTCTTTTATTCGAAAAAGCTGAAGATCAGATATTTCATATCAGATAGTGGTTCAATCGAGTCTAATTCTGCATATAATCGTTCGATCAAGTCCGATTCTGCGTATCTTTTCTCACTTTTATGAGTTATGACAATGAATAGTCTCTGGTTCAAGAGAAAAAAGTAAAGATATTAATATATTGATTTGACGCCTTTTATTCTTTTATTTCAAAAAGAGAAGTCGAAGCATTTTTTTTTTATGGTTTTCAAAGATATAATTAAAGGTTATTGTTTTTGTGGGAAAATACCTGAATTTTCTTATCTAAGAAAATGACACTAATGCCTTCACCTAAAATTAATCAAAAGGAGAAAGGGAGTCCATATTCACGCCCTTCCCTTAATTAGTATATAAGTATTCCCTTAATTAGTATATAAGCATCCTGTTAGTAGGATAAAATGACTAAAATGAACAATTTAGAAAAGATAAAGAGAAAAGCACCAAGCCTCTCTCGATCAATTTTCCAACAGTCGGTAGCCACTCTTGTTTCAATTTTTCTTATACGTTTTACAATTTCATTGTTATGCACGATCTATCTCCTTCTCTCTTTTTCAGTAGTAATAATCTCTTTAAAGATATAAATTAAACTAAATCAACATTATAAAAATCCATTTTTTAAAAGGGCAAAATGGTCATTTGACCAGAAAAAAAATCAGATTACATATATACATTTCTCTCTCCTCCCTCTCGTTTTCACTCTCCCCCCCAGATCACTCACTCTCTCTCTCTCTCTCTCTCTCGGCCAAAGGGAGTCGCGCCGCTGTCCAAGCTCCGTTTGATAGAGCAGATCATCGGTGAGCCTCTCCCGTGCCACCACGAGCCGGTCGCCAGCCGTCGGAGCAGCCGCGGTCAACGGAGAAGACGAAATGGGCCGTTCGGACTTTTCGTCACCGGCGAAGATTCCGGCCACCATTTGACTCCAAACCGGTCATGTTGGATTCTTATCGTCGCAAGGCTCATCAAGGTATATATATCTCAACCCTATACTGTCCGGATCAAAAATTGCCCTTTTTGGGTATTTTGAGTTTTTGAATTTTAGTTTTCGATCCGGCTGTTGAATTGTATTTTTGAGTTCATTTTTGGAATGTACTCGAAAAATGGAGAAGTTATATATATATATATATATATATATATATATATATATATATATATATGCGTGTGTATATTTTGGATTTGAACTAATCAAACAAGAGTTTTTCATCACTGAACTGTTTTTCTTCGACGTATCTATTTTCCTACTGGGCATTGTATGCTCACCCCCCTACTTTCCTCCTCAGGTGGTGTCCAGTGCGATCTTGGGGATCAAGAGGAGTAAGAGGTCATCCTGATTGCAGTTCGTCTCTTGGTAATGCTAGGAGTTGTTGTCGTAATCTTTGGACTATTTGGATTTTGTGTTACCATTGAACAAAGATTACTGCTTTCTATTTTGTCCGCAAACTTATGTATGCCATTCTGGTATTTGACTTCTGTTGTGGATGATGATAATGCTGGGTTTTATATTTAATTTTGCGTTTTCAAATAATTGTTCAATCCATGTTTGATGGTATATACGAACTGTGGGAGTGGTTCACGGGATGGAATTCCGATTATTTTATTTAAATAGACTGTTTTTATTAAAACTAGAACTTTTGACATTTTTTAAGTAAATCAAGGAATTTCCCACCTTTGTGAAATTCCCCTTCTGCCACTAGCCCGGGTTTTTGGTCGTGACAGAAATTTTTGGTATCAGAGTTTTGAGTTTAACAGCTCGGACGTATCACTATTAAACTAGATTGAAGTTATTTTTATGATAAGCATGCATCATTATCTCACAAATAGTTTGGCATATTGTTTCAGACTTGTAACGATGCCTTCTAGAAGAGTTACGAGGCACCAGCCGGATGCCGAACCTCCTCGTCCGGATTTCACTCATCTGATCGAGGCAATGCAACAAGCATTCGTCCAGATGAGCAATTCAGACTATCAGTCTCCAGCTCCGAGGGAACGTCAGTTGGATCAGGCTAATCACCTCCAACAGTTCATGCGTCTCCAGCCAGGACAGTTTGATGGTAGACTAGAAGCTCTCACGGCAATTGCTTGGTTGCATGAGATGGAGAAGCACTTTCGAGCCCTTGGTACTCCGGTTGAGTTTGGAGCTGTGTTTACTGTTACCCATTTGACAGGGAGCGCCATTCGTTGGTGGGAAATAGTGGAACGGATGCAAGATGTAGTGAGCTTAACTTAGGAAGACTTTGAACGGATTTTCAAGGCTCAGTATGCCAATAAGGATCAACACGATGAAGTTGTGAACCGATTTGAAACTTTGACCCAAGGTAACAGAACGGTGAATGAATACTTGATAGAGTTCATTGAGTTGGCAAGTGTTGCTCTTGGATTGGGTACGAGTGAGAAGTACCGAGTTGCTAAGTTCAGGAGTCGTCTAAATCGGAATATTTTCAACAGGATTGGCACTCAGACTTTCCATACTTTTCTTGAGATTGCAGTGACAGCCCAGCGGGCAGAGGCCATCGAAGAAAGTTTGGATTCCAGGAGGAACCAACGAAGAGGAAATGACAGGAAAGCCACCAGAAGGAACCAGGGGCAGTGGTTAGCCCAGGGTACTCCGAGCAGTGGGAGCTCAAATAGTAGTGGTTCGTCTGGGGGTGGCAGAGGTAGTCCGTATGGAGGATGTTTTGTTTGTGGCCAGCAGGGTCATCGGAAGAAGGAGTGTCCCAACTATCTGCAGAAATCTCCTCTTTCTCAAGGAGGACCGCAGAGGCGCCAGTCAAGTTCTGCTTTTTATCAGAGCACTCAGGCAAGGCCACTACTGTCACAGGGTGCTTCGCAGGCTTTTACTTCCCCTCAGCCTTATCAGCATCAGTACCGCCCTCAGGGTTTCACTCAGAACTTTCAGACTCCTCAGGCTT
>JXTB01000017.1:151349-167537 GCA_002914805.1 Parasponia andersonii
TATCCTATTGTCTATCAGGCTGGGATGAGTCCGTTGAAGCCTAGTCCTGTTCTGAAAGCGTGCATGGGTGGAAGAAAGAAACTTGAGTATTATGGTAACTTATTTACCATGGATGGTAAGGTGAGGACAGACGATCAAGTCCTATAGATTCCGGTGGTGTGTGAGTATTCGGAGGTGTTTTCTGAAGACTTACCGAGGTTACCACCTGATAAGGAGATCGAGTTCTGTATTGAACTAGTTTCTGGAGCTCAGCCAGTTTCTATTCCAGTATATCGCATAACACCTACTGAGATGGAAGAATTAAGAGAACAGTTGGACGATCTGCTTTCTAAGGGCTTTATTTGCAGTAGCACTTCTCCTTGGGGTACTCCTGTTTTGTTTGCGAAGAAAGCTGATGGTTCGTTGAGACTTTGTTTGGATTACTGGAAGTTGAACCAGTTGACAATGAAGAACAAGTATCTTTTGCCAAGGATAGATGAGTTGTTTGATCAACTCAGTGGTTCAAGATTCTTTTCTAAGATCGATTTGAGATCCGGTTATCATCAGTTGAAGATAAGGGAGGATGATATACCAAAGATAGCATTCAGAACCCGATATAATTACTTTGAGTTTCTGGTAATACCATTTGGTTTAACGAATGCACCTGCAGCCTTTATGGATCTTATGAATCGGATTTTCAGGCCATTTTTGGATTGTTTTATGGTTATGTTCATTGACGATATCCTGGGGTATTCCAAGACTCGAGAAGAGTATGCCGAACATCTGGAGATAGTACTCGAGACCTTGAGAGATCATCAGTTGTACGCCAGGAAATCGAAGTGTGATTTTTGGATGTCAGAAGTGAAGTTCTTGGGCCATGTGATTTCTCACGGAGGTATTTCAATCGATCCCGCTAAGATCGAAGCTGTTCTGGAGTGAGAAAGACCAAAAAATGTGACGGAGGTACGTAGTTTCCTTGGATTGGCAGGCTACTACTGTCGTTTTATGTAAGATTTCTCGAGAATTGCTTTGCCTTTGAGGAATTTGACCAGGAAGGACGTCAAGTTTGTTTGGGATCACGAAAGTGAAGAAGCTTTTATCAGATTGAAGCAGAGTTTAACTACTGCACCTATTCTTACTAATCCTGATAGTAACGAACCTTATGTGGTGTATACCGATGCTTCAAATACGGGTTTGGGATGTGTCTTGATGCAGAATGGTCGAGTTGTGGCTTATGTTTCTCATCAGTTGAAGCCACATGAAAGAAACTATCCCACCAATGATCTGGAACTTGCAGCAGTGATATTTGTCTTGAAAATTTGGCGATGTTACTTGTATGGTGTGAAGCTCGACATATTCTCCGATCATAAGAGTTTGAAGTATCTCTTTACCCAGAAAAATTTGAACTTGAAACGGCGAAGATGGGTTGAGTATATGGAGGATTATAACTTCGACCTACAGTATCATCCTGGTAAGGCCAATGTTGTAGCCGATGCACTGAGTAGGAAGCCTCATGGTACACTAGCTGCACTGGTGTTTGAAGATTGGAAAAACACAGTTGCGATTGGTTATTATAACTTGCAGTACTTTGAGAATGAAATGGTTGCTTGCCTGAGCAACGTTGTGATTTCACTATCTCTTCTCTAGATTGTCCAGCAGAGTCAGTGGCAAGACAGGGAGTTGAGGACAACCTGGAACCGACTTCAAAATGGTGAATAGTTAGATGGTTAGAGCACTAACAGAGAAGGGTTTTTGCTTTTCAGTGGGAAGTTGGCTGTAGCTAATGACCCTAATCTTCGAGAAACCATTCTAACAGAGGCTCATAAATCAAGGTTCGCAGTACATCCAGGTAGTAACAAGATGTACCGAGACTTGAAACGATAGTATTGGTGGAAAGGGATGAAAAAGGATGTAACTACTTTTGTGGCTAAATGTTTGACTTGTCAGCGAGTCAAGGCTGAACACCAGAGACCAGCTGGATTACTTCAGCCGTTGCCAATTCCGAAGTGGAAGTGGGACAAGATCACGATGGACTTCGTGACTAATTTGCCAAAGACCTTGAGGAAGAACGATGCAGTTTGGGTGATAGTCGATCGGTTAATGAAGAGTACTCACTTTATACTGATCCGGATGGACTACTCTTTTTCTAAGCCTAGTAGACTGTATGTGGAGAACATCATACATTTGGATGGTGTGCCTTCAGGCATAGTATCTGACAGAGATCTAAGATTCACTTTTAAGTTTTGGAGAGCCTTGCAGAAAACGTTTGGTATGCAGTTGGATATCAGTATAGCTCACCAACCTGAGACAGACGGTCAATCTGAAAGGACCATTCAGATTCTTGAGGACATGCTACGTTGTTGCATACTGGATTTTGGTAGGAACTGGGATGATCATCTTCCTTTGGTGGAATTTGCATATAATAACAATTACTAGACCAGTGTGGGTGTGACTCCATATGAAGTGTTATATGGGAGGCCGTGTATCACCTTTGTGTTAGACGGAACCAGAAGAGCATATTACTCTCGGACCTGAACTAATTGAGGAGACTACTGAGAAGATCAAGGATATCCAAGAGAGACTCAAAGAGATTCAGAGTCACCAGAAGAATTATACTGACCCGAAAAGGCGTGAGGTAGAGTTCGATACTGGTGATTCCGTATTCTTGAAAGTGACTCCAAGACGAGGTGTTACAAGATTTGGAGTTAAGGGTAAGCTTGCTCCGAGGTATATTGGTCCCTTTGAGATCACTGAGAGAATTAGACCAGTAGCTTATCGCTTGAATCTACCTGCACAGTTGGGTCACGTGCATAATGCTTTTCATGTGTCGATATTGAAGAAGTATACGCTGGACCCATCTCATGTTATTCAGTACGTGCATGTACCGATCCAAGAGGATGTGCCCTAAGAAGAGCAGCTTGTTCGCTTGTTGGCTAGAGAGTTGAAAGTGCTTCGCAACAGAGAGATACCACTCGTCAAGGTGCTTTGGAAATATCACAAGGAAGACGAGGCTACTTGGAAACTCGAGACAGAGATGTACGAGCAGTACCCTCATTTGTTTAACTTTCAATTAGAAGTTGTATTGTGATGTGAACCTGGACTTGTATTTTGAATTTCGGGACGAAATTCTTATAAGGATGGGAGAATATAAAAACCCATTTTTTAAAAGGGCAAAATGGTCATTTGACCAGAAAAAAATCAGATTACATATATACATTTCTCTCTCCTCCCTCTCGTTTTCACTCTCCCCCCCCCAGATCACTCTCTCTCTCTCTCTCTCTCTCTTTTCTTTCCCTCGTCTCTCTCTCTCTCTCTCGGCCAAAGGAAGCTGCGTTGCCGTCCAAGCTCTGTCTGACCGAGCAGATCACCGGTGAGCCTCTCCCGTGCCACCACGAGCCGGTCGCCAGCCATCGGTGCAGCCACCGTCGACGGAGAAGACGAAAGGGGCCGTTCGGACTTTTCGTCACCGACGAAGATTCTGGCCACCATTTGACTCCGAACTGGTCCCGTTGGATTCGTATCGTCGCAAGGATCATCAAGGTATATATATCTTAACCCCATACTGTCCGGATTAAAAATTGTCATTTTTGGGTATTTTGAGTTTTTGAATTTTAGTTTTTGATCCGGCCGTTGGATTGTATTTTTGAGTTCATTTTTGGAATGTACTTGGAAAATGGAGAAGTTTGATATATATATATATTGTGTGGTTTGGTGATCGGCACGAAAATCGAGATTGGACAGTCAAGATTTTGTCTCGTTTTACATGCCACTGGTCTGGTGTGGGCCCGGACCCGAATTGGACAAGTTATATGTCTAATCTAGCTATTTTGGGTGCTAGGAATTCAGTAAAGCGGTCCGTTTGTGGAATTGAAGCTCCAATGAGAAAGTTGGTTTTTCACAAGAGGACGATCGAGGGCTTGGATTGGTTCCTGACCCTCCGGGCGATCGTCAACGACACCTTAAGGACTCAATAGCGTGATGTCGCTAATCCGGTGAGGTAGGGGTTTAGTTACCTTTGTTTTATACCGTTTTTGAGTTAAAAATTATTTTCTGCAGCATATAAGAACAAATGTGTTTTTAATGATTTAAATTATATGCGATGAAATCTGGTTATATAATATATACTATACTGCTCTGGGAGTTTGCTGTGTGCAGGTTATTTTAGGTATATCAAAAATAGGGCCGTTATGCTGCCCGTTTTTCTATAAAACCTTATTATGCATGTTTTACTGAAAAACCAGAGTACAATAGTTTTTTTTTTACACTTCAGTTCTGTATTGCACGTGTCATAGGATCATATATGAGCACCGTGGGTTTTACAATGTGGCACTGCGTGCCCCACCGTCGGTGAAAGTCCGTAAACTCGCATGAGGTCTTATTACTTCTAATTACCTCCCCATCTGGCAGGTGTAGGCAATTCGGTTGCCCCTCCAGGTTTGGTAGGTGACACATGGGTGTCCCCTCCAGGTATGGGCTTAAGTATCAAGCAAGCTGTTGGGTACACTTAGTGCCATCATCCTGGGTTTCCACAGATGAGAGGATGTGAGCTCATGGGTATAGGTTGATTTGTGTCATGTGCATATAGATTGATGGTTTTGATTACACTGTTTTATATATATTGGCTCCCGGTTTGGATTATATATATATATATATATATGCGTGTGTATGTTTTAGATTTGAACTAACCATGCATGAGTTTTCCATCACTGAACTGTTTTTCTTCGAGGTAACTATTTTCCTACTGGGCATTGTATGCTCACCCCCTACCTTCCTCCTCAGGTGGTGTCCAGTGCGATCTTGGTGATCGAAAGGAGTAAGAGGTCATCCTGATTGCAGTTCGTCTCTAGGTAATGCTAGGAGTTGTTATCATAGTCTTTGGACTATTTGGATTTTGTGTTAGTATTGAACCAAGATTACTGCTTTCTATTTTGTCTGCAAACTTATGTATGCCATTCTGGTGTTTGACTTCTGTTGTGAATGATGATGATGCTGGGTTTTATATTTAATTTTGCATTTTCAAATAATTGTTCAATCCATGTTTGATGGTGTATACGAACTGTGGGAGTGGTTCATGGGATGAAATTCCGATTATTTTATTTAAATAGACCGTTTTTATAAAAACTAGAACTTTTTACATTTTTTAAATAAATCAAGGAATTTCCCATCTTTGTGAAATTTCCCTTCTGCCACTAGCCTAAGTTTTGGGTCGTGACAAATATAACCTAATGGAGTAAATATAAAAAATGGAATAAAAACTTAAATTCTAAATAAACTACTCTAGACTTACATTTGTGTTAAAATATATCTTTTTTTCATTGCATCAACCATTTGCACATATTATGATCTATATTTAAAAAAAAAAAAGAATTAAAACAAAATCTACAAATAAAAACTCTTTAAATATGCCCCTCGAAACTGTATAACTCTATTTGAATAATCTTGGTACTGTTATATATATTGTTTTGGTGGTTATTCTTCATTTGTCTCATTCTTCTTGGTTCAATCATTCAAATTTTTTGCTTAAAAAAAAACCCAACCAACCTTTTCATTATAAAATTTAAAAACTGTGCCAACTGTTTTTCTATTTTAACGGAATTGAAAGAAAACATAGGATGCATTTATCGTGCCTTTCAATATGTTGTATAATTTTGCCTTTAATTTATTACGAAGGTGCCTTAATGCTAGCGACCCAAAGAGAAATGACATACGTTCCCGAAGAGTTTTCGGTATTATATAACACGAATGACATGAACTGTACACATCATTCTAATTATGGTGCCTGTCTTTATTTCCTATTTTTTGCTTTTGGTTTTTGTCTGATTAATTAAAAGAACATATTTTTTTTTCAAAAAAAAATGAAACTTAACTAATGACCATCACTTATTAAAAAAAATAATAATTAAAAAGACATATTTTCCTTCTGGGAAAAAAAAAAGAAAAGAAAAAAGAAGAAGACGCCCTCAGTAGATATCTAGATTCTAGACGGCCAGGCAACATCGCTGGGACTTTTGAAGGCTGGTGGTTCGGCCTTCACCGGTCATTTGCCAAACTGTGAAAAAAAACCTAAACTCCATGGCCAGCACCGACGTGGCTAGCACTGTCAAAGACCACGTACTTGTTGCCAGAGACTTGAAGTTCAAGATGCCGTTACTTATCTCCGACCCAGAAGATTTCCTTTCTGTTCGGCTCTAGTCCTCGTCTTTTATTTTTTCGTCAATATCATTTTCTTGAATATTCAGATCGCTTTTTGAGATTCTATGTATTTTACTTTCTTTGATTCTTTCTTTTTCTAGTAAGTAAACCAATATCATTTTTTAGTTCTTGGTGTGATGGTGTCTTCAAAATTTCTTTTTTGTTTACCATTACTAAAGAACAGATGGATGCACCCATTTTGATTTCCAGACGTTATTAAACTGATTAATTCTGTCTATATTGAGCTTAGTTATATTTTTCTAAGCATATGATTATGTCCACTTAAATATTCGTTCGGGTCTTTCNATAATCTGAAATGAAGAGCGTGACTTATGCTATGCAGGGTCAAAAGTTGATAAATATTAAATGACGAGTGGGAGTAGGCTCAATTAATGGGTCAGATGTAGTTTTGGATGGGCCTCACTCACTAGTATGGCATTTGCCACATTTAAAATTTCGGCTGGTTTATCATGATACCTAATACTGTTCTTAATTATATAGGAGAATCCAAAATCTATTTTTCTTATTTTTTTTTTCTATTTTTCTTATTTTTTGATTTTATTTTCTTCTAACCTGTCAGAAAGAGAGATCCACAGATCTTTTGGATCTCTCTCTCGGGTCGAGAATTCCATTTTTGTTTTTGTTTTTGGTAATCTCTTTAAATGATTTTTAATTTAGTTAATATTTTTATCTAAATTAATATATAGTGATTTTTTTAGTAGATTTTATTTTATTTTATCTGTTTAGTATGATTATCATTTAGATCGCATCATTATGTGATATGCATTTAAATTTGAAGTAAGACATTCTAATATTATATATTGAGTAGATGGTCGTAAAGGATGGAGAACTTTATTGAAACAAATAATAATAGTGATCTATACGAGTTTTTTTTTTTAATTTCAAATTGATTTCCCCATGATCCTATTATGCAAAATTCGTCTCAAACTTAGTCAAATAAGGTAATACAAATGTTCTCCTTACATTTTTAGTTCTCTTTTACTTTGTGAAGATACTGATACCCTTTAATTTATCCACCATAAAACAGTCAACTCCAACCATTCTTGTCAAAGGAAATGGACGGAAGGAGCCAATGAAAGCAAATTCAATAACACAGAGGCATCAATCATATTTCTATAATTTAGAGGCAGTATTTAGTCTGCATGGGTGTTAATGGCACAGACGGTCCTTCAACTATCCAAATTTTGGTTTTCAAATTTTAATTTTAATAATTAAGTCTCTCAATTAAATTCAAGATAATTTATAAAGGAGAACAAACTATATATAAAGGTTTTGAAAGGAAAAAAAAAAAGATATACTATTTTTATTATTCAGAATTACAAATTTTAAAACGTTTATTTTATTATTTAAAATTTTCAAATTATAATATATTATAATTTAAACAGTCTAAAAATTAACTTATAAAAAAAATTCAAAAACTTAATTACTACGCAAGCAATTAGAATGTGGACCAATCTGGCAAAGATTAGATAGGTCAAACCATTTGCGCCATTAACCTTATTGCAATTCGAATTTATCTAGAAGCTTGTAATAACTACTAAATAAAAGTTTAATCACCAACCACGTGTTGTACAAGTCTACGACATTTAAATGAAAAGAAACGACACAAGTACGGACGGAGTGGCCGAGCCTTAATCCCTAAGTTTTGCACCTCTGTCTTCTATATCTCTCTATAAAATCCCCATACAATGGGCGAAAAAGGAGTAAGCGTCTGAAATCTCTCTATCCCCATCCGAAAAATCAGTCTTTTCAGTCCATTTTTTCTTTTTGTATTGGGTTATGGCGAAATCAGTCGATCTTGATGAGTTGCCAGAAGGGTGCATAGAGGATATAGTCTCGGCCACCACTCCTCGGGACGCGTGCCGCCTGTGTTCGGTGTCCCCCTTCTTTCGGTCGGTCGCCCAATCCGACGTCGTCTGGGAGAGGCTCCTTCCGCCCGACTGCCTCTCCATCCTCTCTCGCTCCGTCGATCCTCCTCCTCCGCTCCCTCTCCCTTCCAAGAAAGACCTCTACTTCTCCCTCTGCGATCAACCCGTCCTCATCGACCAGGGTAGAAAGGTAATTAACCTATGCCAGCCTGGGTTTGATACTTGGTTCAATTTGGAGTCCATTTAAGCATTGTTAGCATTATCTGATTGTTCATTTACTTAACAATTAAGCTAGATTTTACTACTTTTTTTTTCTTGAACCACAAGATTTTAAGTTTGTTGTATAAAATGTGTAGTCATTTCCAAAATGAAGAATCTATATTGCATTTTAATTAAGCTTAATTCCCCCCCACCCCTCTGTTTATTCTGTTGTACATTTGAGAAATTAGGGAGGAAAAAAGAAAACCCCTTTGTGTTCGACTTGGCTTATTCTGTCATCTTTACTGCTCCTAAGATTTACGTGCGCTAGGTAAGCTTGGCCGAAATGTGAACCAAACATGGCTTGGTTTCATTCCCTTTTGTTGCTTTTGAGTTTCAATTATCATGTGTGCGTAACTTAATTAATTGTTTGATTGGTCAGAGCTTCTCATTGGACAAAGAGAGTGGGAAAAAATGTTTCATGATATCTGCAAGGGAACTCTCTATAGTTTGGGGTGACACTCCTATGTATTGGAGTTGGATTTGTTTCCCTGAGTCCAGGTAATATGTTCTTTCTCATTATTATTCTGCTAACCAAGCAAGCATGTTCTTGTGGTTACCAAATCGAATGCTTATTTACTCTCAACAGGTTTGAAGATGTGGCCGAGCTCATTGACGTCTGTTGGTTGGAAATCCGCGGCAAGATTGATGTTTCCATGCTATCTCCGTCGACGTTGTACACTGCAAATCTTGTCTTCAAGTCAACTGAAGAAGCTTATGGATTTTCGATCCAAGCGGGAAAGGGTGCAGTTGGACTTGCCGGGGGAGAGAAATCGGCTCGGAAAATTGTTTTAGATGTAAAAAGACGACAGGGGCAAAGCCGAAGACAGAGGCGAAACCGGAATCTGGTGGAGTCCCGGAGAAGAAGGGACGATGACCTTAATTTTCCAAGGGAGAGAAGAGATGGATGGATGGAAACCGAGCTGGGTGAGTTTTTCCGCGACGGAGGACAAGAAGGGGAACTAGAAATGAGCGTTATGGATTTGAGTAGTCACTGGAAGAGTGGTCTCATTGTTCAAGGGATCGAAATTAGACCAAAAAGAGTGTAGTTAAATAGACTTTCGGATCCATTAATCGATCCAAAAATGTTTTACTCATCAAGTAAATGCAATGACAACCCCACAAGTTTGTTATACAGTGGGAATAATTCATACCTTTTTGACAAACAAATTATTTATATCACTCTGACGTGGCTAAATTGCTTTCTTTTAACGATTTATTATATATATATATATATAAAAACTATAATCTGAATAATTTTGGTCAATGTTACGGTGATTTACCGTTTTGTTTTATATTTGTTAGTTACGCACTAATTTTTTCCTTCAACTTTTCAAAGAGGAATTAAAATCTTCTCCTCGGGGGGTGAGAAATCAAACTCAAAACTTCATTAATCAATAGAAAAAGTTACATTACGCGACATTATATATCTTCAAGAGCTCTTTTGGCAATACGATGAGCTACGTTATTACATGTCCTAGGAGTAAAAGAAATAAGATGGAGGAAGTTAGACCCCAACAGGTCCCTTATATTCTGAGCCAACAAAACCATCTTCTAATGAGACAGAGTCACCCTAAACAAGATCAACTAAGTTCTGGCAATCTGATTCAATTAAACAGGGGAACACACCTACATCCATAGCAATTTGAATCCCAAATCTGACTACCAAATCTTCAGCTAAAACCACCTGAGATTCAGAATATAAAGAACGCGTACGGGCAGCCAGGACATCACCCAAATGGTCACGAATTATGAACCCAGTGTAGGGCCCTGTTGAGTGGTTAATAACTGCATCAGTGTTCATTTTCGGAACACCTTCTTGTGGTCTAATTCAGCGGAGAACTGAAACAGTTTCAACTTTTCTATTCTTCCTATACGCCAACTCCTTAAATTCTTTAAAATAGTTTTCCGCCCATGACATAACCATCTCGGCTGACCTTCTCTTTTCCCTCCGTGAACAACCTGGCTCCTCTCAAACCAAATTAACCACATAACAATGATAACCAGCGCAAGCTCATCACCACTAAATTTCCTTATAAAGTCAATCAAAATAAAGAGAATGTCTTTCTCCTTGGTAGCATACGAACTCACGTCAATCTTACAAAATCCTCCAAATCTGACTAGCATGATTAAAAAGAAAATGGGCATCGACAATAGACTCAATCTCATCTCCACATAAGGGACAAGCACCATCGAATCTAATCTTTCTCAACCATAAACATTCAAAGGTAGGTAAAATACCTGAACAGGCTTTCTAGCCGAAAAACTGAGTTTACTGGGAAGGTGCAATTTCGAACTAGGCATCTCCCAAGTTGCACTAAATTGATACAAAACACCGTTGCGTTGTTAAAATTCCTCTCCAATACAACACTGTGCTTTACACCAAATTTGGTGTAATGAACAGTATTACACACTATTACACCAAATTTGACGTAATATTATTCAAATTTTTTTATTTCCCTGGTAACTCTCACCTAAGTTTTTATAAATTCGTTTCCAATATATCCTTTTTTATTTACCTCTATTATCTATAATGATTTAATTTATTTAATATTTAATTTAATTTGATTATAATTTAAAATAAACAAAACAAGTATTAATAATTATGAAAATATAATTATTCATTAAAATTCATTATCTAAAAACTTCATAATATGCAGAAAATTAACATTAAATGCCAATATAAACTAAAATTCCAATGATATTTTAACAAATACAACATAAACTAAAATAATAACTTAAATAAATATTGCTTATTAATAATATTTAGAAAAATATCATTTTTAAAAAATTGGTACATTTTAAAAGTACTTATGTTAACCAGTCAAATTATTTGGAATAATCATGAGTTATTTGAGATATTATTCAAAAGAATAATGTCCTCAAGTAACTCATTTATTAGTGAAAAGTTATATTAATTTTTATAAATATTGTTAAAAATGATATTCTTCTACATCATTCTAGGATTATTCTAAAAATTTAAAAACCTGAGATTTTTCAAAAAAATTCAAAATTTTACCATAACAAAAATTAAATTTCCTCTTAATTATTCTGATTAAGGATCACAATTCACAACTAAAGTCCATGAACGGCCAAGAGAGTTTATTCGATCTCTTTGTCAATATGTTGGTAAAATTTCATTTACAGGACCTAAACACCTTAGCAGGATTTAAAATTAGCCAAAGAGGGAAATGTTTTTGTTTTTCCACAAAAGAAGAGTTTATGGCCCAAATGGTCTACGAATTATCTAATTTATAATAATTGGGTCATCAAAGTTTCAATCGTAAAAATTGAGTCTTTGAATTTTTTGATATGAAGTAATTTAATCTCTAAATTATCATTTACTGTTAAATTTATGATAAAAAAATACACGTGAAACGTACGTTGTTGAAGTAAATGAAAGTGTAACTAAATGAATAACAACTTGGAGAAAATAAAAGATATACTAGTTACATTTTTAAGAGTCTTGAAGTTGCAAATTTTGAGAAAAATTTTATGTGATTATTAATTTTTATACCTAAAACTCTCAGCTTATTTTTTAAATACACTTTCAAATGTCATCATATGCACTTTATGTATATTTTTTGTCAGAAATTTAATATCTATAGTCCAAATTACTATAAATTAGAAAATTTAGAAACTTAATTATTATAAATAAAATCTTAAAAACTAAATTATCACAGATAAGACAGTTCAAGAACCATTTGAGCTATCAACCCACGGAAGAATTATGAGGGAAATATTTACTTGTGTTAACTACAAAGGATATAGCAACGTATTTAGTTGGAATTCAAATTAGAATTACAGGGGATATTATGTCGTTAATTAAAATTCTAAGGATAGGTGGCAAAACTTGGAAATGGGAGTAAAACGTACTCAATGGAGTAAAAAATAAAAAATACCAATTGAAAACTTCCTCTATATGACAAAATTTTGACTTTTGTAACAATTTAGGAATCAATCGGGTCATGCAAGTCTCAAGTCTAAACCGCGTGCGTGTTGTAATATAATTATGGACATTTGCAAAATTCCCTAAATTTACTTGCAAATTGCACGACGAAGGCGGAGTACTGCCAAAGCCTTAAGCACTAAGCTTTGCTCCTCTCTCACTCTCTAACTCATTGCTCCATATAAAACGCACGTCATATAAGACGGCAGTGAAAAACAAAAGTAAAAGCACCTAAAAAGTTTCATCCGCTAATATGGAGAAAGCGGTTGATGACTTGTACGTGCTGCCGGAAGCCTGCATAGCCCATATAATCTCGCTCACCACCCCTCGTGACGCGTGCCGCCTCTATTCGGTGTCGCCCACCTTCGCCTCCGCCGCTCAATCCGACACCGTTTGGAGGAGTTTCCCTCGCGAAGGATATTCTGTCCATCCTCCTCGTCTGCCCCCTCGTCCAAAAGACTTCTCCTTCTCCCTATGCGATCAAACCCTCCTCATCGACAAGGATATAAATGTAATTTTACTATTCTCGATCGGTTGGAAGAAGCATCATTGCGTTTTGATTAAAGCATAAAAGGGTGTTGTCCCTCTCACTATATGCTTATTGTATTGTTCTAGTTTGTTTATAATATAGTTAGTTTATTGCTTTAAGTTTCAATTATTCTTATAATATGTGTGCTTATTTAATTGTTTGACAATATTGGTCTAGAGCTTCTCATTGGACAGAGGGAGTGGGAAAAAGTGTTACATGATATCTGCAAGGGAACTCTCTATTGCTCGGGGTGATACTCCTTGGAATTGGAGATGAATATCTTTACCTGAGGCCAGGTTTATAATTATATTCTTTTTCTCATTTTTATATAGGTCTTATTTTACTAATTACTTCCGTTAATAGTTATTGTTCTACCTATAGAAGTTGGAAATAATGACTCACTTTTCATTGAATAAAGGTAAGGTATATATACAAGTATAAGAGATTGGGCTGTTGACCAAATCTCAATTAATAATAAATCAAATATTTAAAATTTAGCTAATTACTTAATCTATGGGATTTGTTGTCAATACAGATATATACAAAATATAAATAGCAAACTAATGAGATAATTACATAAATACATAAGTAATAAATTAATTCCTCTAATATGCCCCCTCAAGATGGAGCTCGGTCAGAGAGTCCAACCTTGATCGTTAAAATTTGGAAGTGAGTGCGTGGAAGAGGCTTGGTTAAGACATCAGCTAGTTGATCTTCTGAGGACACATGGGTGACACATAAAGCTCCACTTTGTACTTGATCCCGAATAAAATGATAATCAATTGCAACATGCTTCATTCTTGAATGGAAGACAGGATTGGAACAAAGATGGGTTGCACCAATGTTGTCACAATAGATAACTGGAGCGACAGGAAGACAAATGCCAAGCTCAGTTAGAAGAGAACAAATCCAACGTAGCTCAGCAGCTGTAGAAGCAACAGCACGATATTCAACTTCAGTGGAGGAGCGGGCAACCGTACGTTGTTTCTTAGAGGACCAAGATATGGGATTGCGACCGAGGTAAACAATATAAGCACTGGTGGAGGTGTAGTCATCTTTATTACCGGCCCAGTCAGCATCAGAGAAGGCATGAAGAGATAGAGATGTGTCACGGTACAAGGCAAGACCATGATCAACTGTACCAGAAAGATAGCGAAGCAAGTGCTTGACAGCATTCCAATGATCAGTAGTAGGTCGATGCATAAACTGAGATAATTTATTAACAGCATATGCAATATCAGGGCGAGTGAGGCATAAGTATTGGAGACTTCCAACAACTGTTCTATATTCAGAAGGATCTGACAAAATAGTGCCAGAAAGAACTGTAATTGTTGGCTCAGTGGCAAGTAGAGTGGTGACAGATTTGGCTCCTGTCATATTTGTACGAGCGAGAAGGTCTGTGATGTATTTTCGCTGATAGAGAAGTAAACCAGTGGAAGTAGTGACAACTTCAATACCAAGAAAGTAAGTTAAATCACCAAGATCTTTGATGGAGAATCTTTTTCTGAGAAGAGCAATAAACCGTTGAACTTTAGTGGCATTACATCCTGTAATAATTATGCCATCAACATACACAAGGAGATAGACTAAAGTACCATTGGTGTTGAGGACAAAGAGTGATGTGTCTGCATGAGAGTTTGTAAACCCAGAGGCTATAAGAAATTGTCTTAGCTCATGGTACCAGGCCCGTGGTGCTTGTTTGAGACCATATATAGCCTTGCGTAATTTACAGACATGTGTGGAATTATCGCGGTCAAGGAAACCTGGTGGTTGGGCCATGAAAACAACTTCAGTGAGATGACCTTGTAGAAAGACATTGTTGACATCAAGTTGACGAAGAGACCACCCTTGACTAACAGCAAGACTAAGAACCAAGCGAACAGTGGTAGGTTTAACAACTGGACTGAATGTGTCATAGTAATCAACACTAGGACGTTGATGGAACCCTTTAGCAACGAGTCGCGCTTTGTACCTGTCAACAGAGCCATCAGGTAAACATTTAATTCGATAAATCCATTTACAACCGACAAGATTTTGCGTGGAATCAGGGGGAACAAGTTCCCAGGTTCCATTTCGCACAAGAGCATCGTACTCTTTAGACATAGCCTGATGCCATGTAGGATCTTTGAGGGCTTGGGTCAATGTGTGCGGCTCAAGGAGAAGGTTCGAGGTGATAGTAGCGGTAAGATTAAGTTTTTGGATGGGTTTATGGATGTTATTTTTAGCACGAGTGGTCATGATATATGTGTTAGTGGTTGGGTTTAGATTGTGTGGGTTAATGTTTGTGTTGTTGGAATGTTGTGGGCAATCAGATGGCGTGGCTTGGTCTATTGAAGTTTGGCTAAGAGGAAGTGTAGTTTTGGAGGATGTGCAGTAGTCGACCAGAGATTGGGTGTGAGAAGGATCCGAGTTTAGGGGCGAGGCAGTGGAGGTTGTGTTGAGTGGCGCAACCTTAGTGGGAAGAAAGGATGCTAACGGAAACCAATTTAGGAGTATTTGTGGACTTGGACGACTAAGATGATTTTGAATGGATTTAAATGGAAAGACAGATTCCACAAATTTGACATGACGGGATGTGTAGAGTTTGGAAGTGGAAGGATCAAGACAAAGATAGGCACTTTGGGTGAGGGAGTACCCAACAAACACACAAGGGATGGATCGAGACTCAAGTTTATGACTAGAATAGGGACGAAGCCATGGATAGCATAAGCAACCAAAGATACAGAGTTTTGTGTAGTTTGGTGGAGAACGGAAAAAGGACTCATAAGGAGAGAAAAGGGAGAGTGTAGGTGTGGGCATGCGATTAATGAGATACACAGCGGTTGCAAAGGCATAATTCCAGTATGTGAGCGGAAGTGAGGCGTGAGTGAGTAGAGAAAGGCCAGTTTCAACAATATGTCGATGGCGGCGTTCGGAGAGACCATTGTGTTCAATTGTATGTGGGGGAGAGGTGAGATGAGAAATTCCATGAAGGGATAGGAATTGATCTAATGCTTGATATTCCCCACCATTGTCAGAGTAAAGAGTGACAATGGAGTGTTTGAATTGATTCTCTACTAATGCTTTGAAACGAATAAAGACATCACATACATGAGATTTCTTCTTTAATGGATAATATCAGACATAACATGTAAAGTGATCAACAAAAATAACAAGTATAAGAGGTCCAAATATCTGAAAATATGATTTGTAAGGGGTGCGATGAAATAATTGTAGATGTAGAAAGAGGGAGCTTGTGACTTTTATTACTTAAACATGCATTACAATGAGAGTTTTGTGACATAGAATACGGCAAAAAGAATGTTGACATAATATGTCGAAGAATGGGTGATGATGGATGGCCTAATCTAGAGTGCCATTCAGAGGAAGTGGTCTTGACGCTGGAAAAGACA
>JXTB01000017.1:167964-191902 GCA_002914805.1 Parasponia andersonii
TTGGCATTTCACGAGCATTAACCGCATCAACAATTCCTTTGTATTCTTCACCAAGGCCATCAAGAATTTTATCAATGAGATCTTCTTCATCAACGAGTTTTCCAAGAAGAGCAAGTTCATCAGCCCTATTCTTAATAAATTGCATATATTCAAAAATTGTCTTAGAACCCTTAACACAATTCTTCAATTGGTCCTTGATCTGTTTGATATGACCACGGGATAGTTTGGCATAAGTATTAGCCAAGGTGGCCCAAGCCTCCTGAGAGGTGGTGCTACGGGCAAGAAGAGGTTGGATGGGTAGAGAGACTGCACCAAGAAGTGCACTAAAGATAAGACAATCCTGACGCTTCCATGTTATGTAGGCTGGATTTGGAGCCGACTTACCACTAAGGTGATGGTTAGTGTGGGACTGGGATGAGAACCATCGAGAAAGCCATAAAGATCATATCCTTCTAATAGATTTCTGATTTGGAGGCTCCACGTGATGTAGCTGCTGGTGGTCAATTTTGTGATGCTTGTAATGTTGATGGTAACAAGAGGATTAGTTGGGTCTTGGGTATTTTGAATAGTAGTATGAGAAGTTGCAGAGGTTTCACCGGAAGCCATTATGGTGAAAGAGAAAAGAGAATTATGAGGGGGAAAAAAAAAGGAGAGAAAGTAAAAGAAAGGAAAAGAAAACAGGTCAGAAACGTGATAGCTCTGATACCATATAGAAGTTGGAAATAATGACTCACTTTTCATTGAATAAAGGTAAAGTATATATACACGTATAAGAGATTGGGCTGTTGACCAAATCTCAATTAATAGTAAATCAAATATTTTAAAATTTAGCTAATTACCTAATCTATGGGATTTGTTGTCAATACAGATATATACAAAATATAAATAGCAAACTAATGAGATAATTATATAAATACATAAGTAATAAATTAATTCCTCTAATACTACCAAGCATGTGCTCCCCCCCCCCTTCCCCTCTTATTTTATTGGGGTTATACCAAAAATGAATATTGAATATTGTTTATGTTTACTGACAATCAAACAGGTTTGAAGATGTGGCCCAGCTCATTCACGCCTGTTGGTTCGAATTCCGTGGCACGATTGATATTCAAATACTATCTCCTTCTACATTGTACACTGCATATCTTATCTTCAAGGCAACTAGGCATGCTCATGGATTTTCAAACCAAGCAGGAAATTCCACAGTTAGACTTGTGGGGGGAGAAAAATTTATACGGACAGTTGTTTTAAGTGCAAAAAGGAGACGAAGGCGAATTCGAAATCTAAATGCCAACACATCCATGCCTAGAGGAAGGTACAATGACCATAATTATCCAGGGAAAAGAGGAGATGGGTGGACGGAAGTTGAGCTGGGTGAGTTTTTCTGCAATAGAGAACAAGAAGGGGAATTGGAAATGAGTGTTATAGATGTGAGTAGTTGTGGCGAGGGAGGTCTCATTGTCCAATGGTTCGAAGTTATAGGCCAAAGAGGGTCTAGTTAAAATAAGTCAATTCTAATGTTGCTCGATAGTCATTATGTTTTACATTGCATATATATATATATGTAGGTCAGCATCTCCTTTGCCTGTGTTAGTGACTAGTGTTGATTTTTAGGTTTTTGCTTTTTTCTTTCTTTTCATCATGAAGACCTTATTTCTATGGTTGGGAATGTGCTATAGTTGGTTATCTGATATAATTCAAATGAAATGTAGTTCGTATTGTGGTGTTCCCCTTTCCCTCTCTTTTGTAATGTATTCTTGTGTCAAACGTCGTATAATATGGAGTCAGGTTCTATATAGGGAAGGATTAGGAAGAAAAAACCCTACAGGATTGGGATTCTAAGAATCTCCCTCTCCAGTAGAGTGAAAAAATTGATATGTAAGATTTGCAGAAGGAATAAAATTTATTAAGAGAATTCATTATTGTGATTTTCTCATATATGTTCATAACAAAGCAAAGGGGCTACATATCGTGTCGACAAAGTAAAATTTAATGTTGTTTATGTGTCAAGTGAAAACGTGCAAGAGATAAACTGTATTACCAATGAAAAAACGATATGTAGTTAAAGTTAATATTAACGACATGTAGCTTGTAGTCAAACAAATAGTCCATAAAAATAATCTAAATCCTAGTTTGATTTTTGACTTTTAAAATGTCTTGGACTTAGTCCTTAAATTGTGCTTTTGTCATGTTTATTAATAAGTAACGGTGAGGAAAGGAAAGGGAAAGAGAAAAGAAAAATGATTATTTTTATGTATTTATATATCTAAGAATGATAATTTTTATTGTTATAAATAGTACGGAGTACAAAATAGAGATTTCTTGTTTAATATTTAATGGAGTAGAGCGGACTTAAAATTGAGTGTCTCACATAAATCCCAATCCCAACTTTGATTATAGATAAGTTGATTTTTATATTTTTATGTACAAATAATTCGACTAAATTTTAAAAAGGAAACTAATAATATATAGTCATATGTTAATATTGGTTGAATTTTAAGTATTTGAGATTGTGTTATCTTTTTGAATGAATGATATTTTATATGATTTTGGTATCAAATATTTTATATTTGACAACTCTAAATGTTAGAATTTTATTTGAATGTTTCTTTTTGGAGTTATTTAGACCTTTTATTAAATTATAATTTTAATAGATTTGAACTAGAATTAGATTTTTCCATGAATTTAACTTTAATTTAGGTTTCTTTTTTTTTTTCCATCAAGGGATTTAGATTTTTTAAATGATTCGAACTAATATAAGATTATTTAATTGCAAAATAACGGTTCCAAAATACCAATGGAAAACCAATTCTTGATAGGGATTTTCCAAAACTGCCCTACATCATATTAAATGATAAATGATACAAAAATGATGTAGTAAACTAATAACGAAGATAAAAATGGTAAACACAAAACGATTCCTGTCCTACCCTATTGACATCATATGTACCTAATTAGTTACATATGAAAGGAAATCATAATAGTTCCCCTCATTTTTTCTTATTCTCATCCATTCTCTTTCCCTTTTTACTCTTTTTCACTCATTCCCGTTATGGATTAGTTTTTAAACCTTAAAATATTATATTTTGCTACACTAAGTTTTTTGTTTTGTTTTCAATTTTTGTTCATTGATCTCAGTTTTAAGGATCAAATCTTGGACATTTTAAGGGTATGAGAAAAGAAAAAAAAAATAGAAAAAGAGATTTGGCTATAATTTAGGGACTAAAATTCGAATTAAATTAAACAAATAACATGTTTTTCGGTAACACATAATTAACATGTAGTTTTATTTTACATCTACAACAATTTGCTCAAAAACTACAAAGATAAAACAGTATTAGTATATTACTAAGAAAATGTTATAAAATAACTTCCTATTTTGTCTTTTTTTTTTTTTTTTACGTTATAAAATAACCCTCTAAATTTTGAATTTTTTTAATCACAAAAAATCTTGTGATGTAACTATTCTAGTAATCCAACATTCTTATGTAAACTAAAATAGGAAAATTGTGTTTGTGACAAAATTTCCTCTAATGA
Organism: Parasponia andersonii; assembly: GCA_002914805.1. NCBI lineage: Eukaryota > Viridiplantae > Streptophyta > Magnoliopsida > Rosales > Cannabaceae > Trema > Trema andersonii. The sequence goes on from JXTB01000017.1 coordinate 171,502, forward strand.
ATGGTAGAATATGATATTTTGATATTGTGTTTGGATATGTAGATAGTTATTTGATACTATTTTATCATTTATGAGATCTAACCATTATTTAGAAACTAGTATAGACAATTTTAAAATTTGTTTAAATTTAAATATTACCTTTTATTAAGGTAATTTGGTATTTTCAATCAATTTTTCTAGTTTTGATAACGTAAGTAGTTCGAATAATAAAAATTATCAAAATTACAAATCTTTTTGTAATAAAAAATTAAATTCAAAGTGACTTTTACATATTTCTGTAGACATTTGGAGTTTCGTGAAAAAAAATAATGAAACAAAAGATAATTTTACGTTGTTTTTTTCCCTATAATTCTCTATCCTAGTTAATATTCTTAATCCTAATTTTACTCAAGAGTCGTGAACTTCGAAACGCCCTATGTTTGGTATGTAAATTACGTTTTTGTCCCAATTTTAAACTTTAGCCTTATTTGGAACTTAGATTTTTAAAGAAAAAAATTCTAAGAAAAAAATTCTAAGGAAAAAAAAGACGAATTTTATATTCTATTATTTGGATTCAGACAAAAAATGATAGAAATTTTTTTTAAAGAAAACGAAAATTAGATTTGATGTCATTTAGATTTTTTGTTGCCCTTGGAAAAGTAAAAGTCCTACTCCTATTAATATAGGAACTTCCAATATAGGAACTGGAAGTGGAAGAAAAGGTATAATTCATAAGTATTGGAATGTATATTCCATAAAAATAAATAAATAAAATAAAATTAATTTTTTTTTTCTGATTTAGCGGCTCTTATTTCTTTTGAAACGAAAGGAATCAGTTAATAAAAAATGAAAATAAATATACAAAATATAGAAATTTGTTTTTAAAGAAAACGAAAGTTAAGTTTGATGTTATTTTTATATTATATCGTATTTTGACAAATTAATTAAGAAATTAAAAAAATAAAAAATAAAGTTCTATAAAATTTTAGGAAAAGATTTTCTTTTTTTTATTTGAATTTTTCGTCATAATTTTTCCCGCATTGTAAATTTTCCAATATTTCATGCTATTATTATAAATTATGTCTTTTCCCCTTATCTTACTACATGATTGGTTAAAATGTGACATAAGTAGATTGCCATTTTTCTTTTGGATAATTAATAGGTTGCCAAGTTTGGGACATACTGAAATTCGAGATGAAAATAAGATTAGGATTAGAATTAGGGATCCAAATAAAAATCATGTCCTTTGCACCAAGATTAAACGTCATGTCGTTTTTATTCATTTATTTATTTTAAAAAATTATTTTTAGCTAGAACGACATGCAAAAGAGCGAACTGTCGTTTGTTTCATGGGAAACTCGAATAAAAAAATGAAAAGGGAAAAAAAATCTATATATTTTGAAATGAGAAAATAAAATATATAATTGTAGCAAAGAAAAACAAAAAACGAAAAAACAAAAAGAAAGAAAAGAAAAAAGGCTTCTTTCAGTTTGGTTCATCTATCTCCTCGAGTGGCCGGACCCCGAGCATACAGAGAAGAAGACCCCAAAACGACAGCAGTAGTAGTACAAGAAGCAGTAGCCGACTACTCCCATCAGGTGCTTCCTTCTACTTTTTCTTTTTCACTTCTTTATAGGCATTTTCCAATATTCTTTCTCTTCAACCTGAACCTGAGATTTTTTTTTCTTTTTTTTTTTTGTTTAATTTTTTTCCCTATCTTCTTTCGATGTTGAACAAGAATGGTATTTGTTTAAGACACTGAAAACACATCATAGTCCTGGATTGCTAAAACAAGAAGAACCCACCACTTTAAATTACCGAATTTCGAGCTTTTGGGTATTGGAATCTGTAGATTGTTATTGTTTGGATCGGTTCAATAACACGCACTTCGTGTTTCGCAAACCTTTTTAAGAAAATTATTGGGTTTTCCTTTGTTTTGTGTTCTGAAAATTTTTTGGATGATAAACACTTTGTTAGTAGTTAAATAGGATGAAAAGTAAAAAAGGGGAGCAAAATGAGAACAATTATAAATGCAGGAAAAATTGACTGTGTCCACACCTTCCAACTTAAAAAGAAGGTTTTTGAACTTGTTGGAGGTTGGAGCCAAGAATTTTTCAGTTTCAAGAGAACACAGATTTCTGAACTTTGGGTGGGAATTGTTTGATTTTGATTCTGCTTTTGAAGCATATTATTCCGGATGGGATGGGTTCTTTATTGGGTATTAGACGATTTTAGCTCAGATCTTTTTACCGGAATGGTCAGAATGAGTGTAGCTAATCACTATGCTTTAGTACCTATTGAATCTGGGTGTTATTTGTCAATGTATCCACTTGAGTTGCGTTGTATTAAATGTGTACTTTTAGAGTAAATGACTGCTTGGGAAGACAAAAATCTTTTATAATACTCTCTTCAACCCCTCCTTTTTTTTAACTTCGACTATGCTTTCAGTCCAAGGTATTTATGTGCCTTGTCTTCTTTTGGATACTTAATGCTCATTTTCGTGCAACTTATACCTCCTGCGTTCTTTTGCAAACACAATATGTCTTGAATTTTTCCTGTGAACTATACCGGATGAATGCAAGTTAATATGAATAATTAAACTAGAAACTTTGTTTATTGTCCCTCGCTGTTGTCAGGTTCCGTCATCATTTTTGTTTTCCTGAAAAGAAAAATCATTCTCTCTACACCAGAGACTGTCAAAGGATTTTCTTGGAGTGATTCTCCATCAACATAAACATTCTTGCCTCTTATTGTTTTTTTAGTTGGTTGTACTTTGGTTATCCTCCCCTGGTTAATTGCTTATCTCATAAAATTCGCCTTTTCTTCCACTGCAGTATCTGACAGGAGATGTTATCTGATACGGTATTGTAGTTAAACCTTAGCCTCTTGGAATCCTTGTTAGCCAGTGTACAGCATTAGGGGACTGCTTTAAATAATGTGAGAGTGCTGCTTGCTACTCCTGGGGATCCATGGCTGATCATTCATTAGTTGTACCGGATACTTCTCTTATTGTGGCAGATCATTCATTAGCCATAGGGCAAGAATTTCGTGATGTTGAAACTTGCCGAAGAGCATTGAAGGATATTGCTATAGCAATGCATTTTGATCTTCGGATAGTGAAATCAGATCGCAGCCGGTTTATCGCAAAGTGCTCCAAAGAAGGTTGTCCATGGCGTGTACATGTAGCAAAATGTTCTGGAGTTCCAACGTTCACTGTTAGAACCCTGCATGGAGAACATACCTGTGAAGGAGTTCGGAACCTTCATCATCAGCAAGCATCAGTTGGTTGGGTTGCTAGATCTGTAGAAGCACGAGTTCGAGATAATCCACAGTACAAACCGAAGGAAATCTTGCAAGATATCCGTGATCAACATGGAGTTGCTGTATCTTACATGCAAGCTTGGCGTGGAAAGGAGCGTAGTATGGCTGCACTTCATGGAACTTTTGAAGAGGGATATCGCCTTCTTCCCGCATACTGTGAGCAAATAAGGAGGACCAACCCTGGAAGCATTGCTTCAGTTTTTGCAACTGGTCAAGATAATTGCTTCCAACGCCTTTTTATATCTTATCGTGCATGTATCTATGGGTTTATAAATGCTTGTAGACCACTTCTAGAACTTGATAAAGCAAACCTTAAGGGGAAGTATTTGGGTACAATACTTTGTGCTTCAGCTGTTGATGCTGATGATGCTCTATTTCCCTTGGCAATAGCTATTGTAGATGGAGAAAGTGATGAAAATTGGATGTGGTTCATGTCAGAATTGCGGAAGCTTCTTGGAGTGAACACTGAAAACATGCCTAGACTAACAATACTATCTGAGAGACAAAGGGGAATTGTAGAGGCAGTAGAAACACATTTTCCAAGTGCTTTCCATGGATTCTGTCTGCGTTATGTGAGTGAAAATTTCCGGGACACGTTCAAGAACACCAAGTTGGTGAATATATTTTGGAATGCTGTTTATGCCCTCACAGCTGTTGAATTTGATAGCAAGATTGCTGAGATGGTAGAGATCTCTCGAGATGTTATATCATGGTTTGACCAATTCCCTCCCCAACTTTGGGCTGTAGCATATTTTGAGGGAGTACGGTATGGCCACTTCACTTTGGGGGTCACAGAGTTGTTGTATAATTGGGCCCTCGAGTGCCATGAGCTCCCGGTTGTGCAAATGATGGAGCATATTCGCCAGCAATTGACTTCTTGGTTTACTGATCGTCGGGATATGGGCTTGCGATTGAGCTCCATTCTTGTTCCATCAGCAGAGAAGCGGATCGCTGAGGCTATTGCAGATGCCCGCTGCTATCAAGTACTTCGGGCAAACGAAGTTGAGTTTGAGATTGTGTCGACTGAAAGGACAAATATTGTGGACATACGAACTCGAATGTGTTCTTGTCGCCGTTGGCAGATATATGGTTTACCTTGTGCACATGCGGCTGCTGCACTTATTTCTTGTGGGCACAATGTACATCTATTTGCCGAGCCTTGTTTCACAGTAGTGAGTTACAGGGAGGCTTACTCACAGTTGATAAATCCTATTCCAGATAAGAGCCTTTGGAAGGAAAAAGGTGAGGCAACAGAGGGTGGAAGTGCCAAGGTTGAGATCACGATACGCCCACCCAAGACTCGTCGGCCTCCCGGTCGACCTAAAAAGAAGGTCCTCCGCGTAGAAAACTTCAAGCGTCCAAAGAGAGTTGTTCAATGTGGTCGCTGCCATTTGTTAGGACATTCTCAAAAGAAATGCACACTGCCAAATTAACCCGAGTTAGTTTGTTAATTTCTTTCTCTTTACGTTTCATTTTTCTAATATGCAATAGAATCACCGTTATGTTCGTAATCTTGATGTATTCTAACTTCAAGTGGCAAATAAGGATTTACTCCTATTTGGCATAGTTAGTTCTCTGTCAATGTGCATGTAGATACTGGCGGTATTTTTAGGATTCATGCCAAAGCATAACTCAAGTAGAATCGTTTTCATATCCGAAAAAGAATCACTTTAAGCGTTTGTTTTCTTTTCTCTTAAAGTATAATTTTTTTTTTTTAAATTTTTGGCTTGAATAGATCAGAATAATAATATAATGGTTAAATATAATAATATTCTTTAAATTATATTCATTGTCACATTGTCCTCAAATTTTCAACTTATATAGGAATGACTTTTGAATTATGCAGCAAAAATTATTTTGTTACAAGTTATTAATTTTTTAACAAAAAATAGTCATAGACAAATCGTATAATTGAGCATTATTTACTTCTATGAGTTAGAATATCGTTTCTATCCATAATTACTAAATTATGCACTTTATATAAGACTCATTTCTGTAAAAAATTTAATAGTTTGTGAAAAAAAAAATATTATTGCCGCTACAATTGTGTAAGTCTTGATAGTCTACTGTGTTAGTGAAAAATTTCGAATCCTATTCTTGACCACAGTTATCAAACTGTGTGCTCTATAATGACTTATTTTTATTAAATATTTAACAGTTTGTGATAAAAAGATCATTGTTGTAATAATTACATAATTTAGGGACTATTATTATGTACATTCAAAATTCAATGAGATAAAATGGTATTACAGGTATAATTTAGGGGCTACTAATATTATTAACTTTAATAATAATAATAGTCTTTTGGTTGGGTTTGATGCCATATATTTGGTCCCAGTCTAATAGGTTTCTTTTTTTTCAAAAAAAAAGCTATTTATAGGAAGGATGATACTATACGTAGATTGTTATTAAATTTTTAATACTAATATATATAACATATGAGTTGTCATTATTCAATTAGTGCACTAGAACTTACTATAAATAAGTTAATCACATTCACTAATTGAATTATGCCAATTCATATATCACATATGTTAGTATTAAAAATTTGGTACAAATTTTGGGATACCTAGCATTATTCATATAGGTATTTGGGGCATTTCTTTTTATGGTAAAAGGGTAGGGAGAAATTTTTTTTATAGGTAAAAAAGTAGAGAGAGAAAGAGAATTAAATAGTGTATATTTATTATTATTATTATTTTCAACTATCCAAATTATTAGTCATGAGAAATTAGGTTAAATATGCATCATAATAGGCATATTTTATTCCATATGCTTTTCTCCATAAAACTTTGTAAAATATGTATATATCACCTGAAAAGTCACATTCATCCTTAATAAATTATATGCATCTCTTCTCTTTAACCAAGCTGAAATTTCTTCTCCTTCATGCCACTATGATTCCTTGCTTCTTGATTCTTCAAACTAACAGTCATATAAGAAGCCAAAAATTTAAGATAATTAAAAGAAGGAAGAACAAGAATTTGATAAGAAAGTCTCGTTCTCATCTCTCACATCGCCGTTAAATCCACCATTTCCCTTTCCTCTTCTTATTATTCTTCAATTAGTTTTGAATATAGTTTAAAATAACATAATATCAAATTTCGAGATTTTATGAGGTCATTTATGTGTTAAAAAATCATTTTGAGATTAATTTTTGTGAGTTTTAATAAAAAATTATAATAATTTTCGATGATATTTCTATGAAAAATATATTCTCAATAAAATTTCAATGAAAGTGGCATTTTTGATAAATTTTGATACAATTTAGATGCACTTTCGATGATATTTTGATAAAAGTGGTATTTTCAGAAATATATTAATAAAATGGCATTTTTGACAATTTTTGATGTAATTTTGATGCATTTTCGATAATATTTCAGTGAATGTGGTATTTTTGATAATATTTTATCAAAAATACCACTGCCTCGAAATTATGTTGAGGTCATTTATGTGTTAAAAAATCATTTTGATCACGATAATTTTCGATGAATTTCTATGAAAATTATATTATGAATAAAATTTCAATGAAAGTGGCATTTTTGATAATTTTTTATACAATTTCGATATAATTTTGATGATATTTCAATGAAAGTGGTATTTCAGGAATATATTAATAAAATAGCATATTTGACAATTTTTGATGTAATTTTGATGCATTTTCGATAATATTTCAGTGAAAGAGGTATTTTTGACAATAGTTTATCCAAAAATACCACTTCATCGAAATTATATTGAAATTCTGTTAAATATTATCAAAATACCACTTTTATCAAATATTATCAAAAATGTATCGAAAATTATCAAAAGTGACATTTTATTAAAATATTCCTAAAAATACCATTTTCATCAAAATATCATTGAAATTACATCGAAAATTCATTAAAATTGCATCAAAATTTATCAAAAATGCCACTTTTATCAAAAATTTTCTAAGAATATAATTTTCATCGAAATATCATCAAAAAACCGTCAAAAATCAACAAAAATTATTGTGATTTTTTTTGTTAAAACTCACAAAAATTAACTTGAAAATGATTTTTTAATAGATAAATGACTTCGTAACATCTCAAAATTTAATAATATGTTATTTTAAACTATACCCAGAACTAATTGGAGAATAATAAAGAGAGAAGAGAGGGAAATAGTGGGTTTAACGGCGATGTTAGAGATGAGAGTGAGACTTTCTTATCAACTTTTTCTTCCTTATTTCAGTTATTTTTTCTCATATTATCTTACAATTTTAGCTTTTTATACGACTATTAATTTGAAGAATCGAGATACAGAGAATCATAGAAGCATGGAGGAGAAAAAATTTCGACTTGGTTAAAAAAAAGAGAGACATATAATTTATTGAGAATAAATGTGATTTTTCAAGTGATATATACATATTTTACAAAGTTTTATTGAGAAGAACATATGAACTAAAATATGTCTATTATGATACATATCTAACCTAATTTCTTTTAGTCATTACAGAATTGGTTAGATAATTGATTGAACGACTAAATATATAAATATATATAGATAAATAAAAACAAACAAATTTTTTTGAAAGAAAGTACGTACTGAACGGTCTCATATATAAATATATATGTATATATATAGTTCCCAATCCAATAGATGCTTTTTTAATATCTATTTATAGATTTTTTTTAGTCATTGGATCATTATCTAACGATTACTATAATTTGAGTAGTTGAAAAAATAATAATAAAAATAAATATTCATTATTTAATACTTTTTTTTCTTCATATTTTCTCATAAAAAGACGTGTGTAGTGATTTCCAATTGGGCAAAATAATATCTTAGTGAAAAACAAAATAGTTACTAGATTAGTACCTATAATATATGTATATATAAATATATATATATATATATATTTATTTGTGTTCAGCGTCCAAAAGTGGACAAGATCGGTAAGGTCAAGTAAATTGAACGTATTTACGTCTTTTAATTCTAGTAATTTTGCAAACTTCTTTTTCACCAGCAAATTTCCTTACTCATCTTTGATAGGTTTATGTTGTATTCATGTATGAAATGAGAGTTACAGCTCAATCGACACGTTTTGAGTTAGTTCGATCTTCATCCATCTGCAAAAGAATCAGATCTTAAAAAGTAACGAGAGGTTACCTTGGCACTCATCTTTTCAAATTCACGTACCCATATTAGTTCTCATCTTAGCATTTATCCGAGAAGAATTAGATCAAAGTATTGTATCTTCTTTCTTATAACAAATTTTATTTATTTATTTATTTATTTTTCATGAACTAGCATATATTCAATGATCTTAGTAGTAAGTAGTAAGGTCATACTTGAATGACCTTGCGTTCTCAAGTTAATTCAGTGTGTTTTCCCATTCTGCCTAAGAGAGATTCCACTAATGGGAATGGTGATTTGCAATCCCGGAAGTGGAAAATGACAGTTTCGGGATGCATAGCTTGTTCAGATGACCATTTGCGTTTGGCAAAACGGTGATCTTCACATATTGGTGAATTTAAGGACTATACAAAATGTAGTTTCCAGCAAAGGAAATTGGGGTACGGGAAGAAGAAAATCGAAAGAGAGAATGCCTCTTATAGATTATGACCTTTCTTGGCTAGAATATATAAATATCACGGAGAAAATTCAACCACTCTTCTCATTTTAAAAAACAAAGAACATAAAACAAAAGTATATCCATGCAAGTAATAGAACTTCTTTTGTTTTTTTCTAGTCCCTTCGACAAATTTTCTTTTTTTTTTTTTTTTCAAATGCTGACAGCCTTCTCGTAGGCTTACAGTATAAACTTGCAAACAAGTACAGAAAAGAGGCGTTGAACTAAATTGTGATTCAATAAATGGAACTTTAACTCCAAAATGTTCCACGACTGCGTTACTAACATAATAAAACCCAGTATTCCATGCTTGGCTTTAAGTTGGATTAAAAAGAATTGAGCTGTCATGGAACATTCTTGGACACCCGAGGCTTGTCTCTAAGGTTCTCTATCTCATACTTTAGTTGAACATATTAGGAAGGGGTCTCACTGCCATAAACGCATCCACCATCTGAACAAGAAAATAAAAGATTTAAGCAAATTAGTATTATTCTTAGAAACCTGGGTGAAGGAAGACAAACATAAACCACCTGATTATACGATACGGTAATGCCAGGATAGCAGAAGCATACCTCATCAGTCACGGCAGCTCTAGCCGTGCGATGTCTTTCTACCAATTCAGATAAAACTTGAATAAGCCGTTGCTTCACCTCACCGGTTAGCATGCCGCCTGCACCATACTCCTAAAAGTGGGCAAAACAAGCACTATTAAAACCCCAAACAGGCATGTATACTTCCACTGAGTGACACAAATAAATGCATCTACACACGTATATCCGATAAGTGACAAATTAATTGCAATAAAGATAGGTATCTTACGTTCCTTATGTGCTCAAGTTCTGCATCATCCTCCAGGAAAAAACCAAGGTATTTGACTGGTATATCAACCTGAAAATTAAGTAAGATATATATAAGCCTCAAAAAGCCATAAAAATATCGTAAAACAAAGGTAACTCAAAATTAAAGACTAGTTTAGTCACTAAACTCAACTCAGGATAGACACTAATTTTTTCAATACTAACAAGTTAAAGCTAGCATGATTTTGCAAGAAGATGACAATTTATAATCACATAGCCAAGACAGGAAAAGGGAAGAGAAAAACAATAATACCTCAAGATTTGCTCCGTACTGTCTGTGTTTCTCTATAGAATCTTGTCCACCAGAGAATGCATACCTATTTATCTGCAGATGACATGGAGAAGGTGCTTTTTAGAGCCTTATCACAGCATAAAACCGCCATGATAACATGCATTCTGTTGAATATGGTTAAAAAGAAGGCTAAAAGGAAACACGCAAACCAGAATTGGCTGTTACTACAAAGAAACACAATAAAGGATGCTTATATGAGCAAATAGGCAGCTGATGATATAGAAACAGCCAAATCCATGAACAATTTCAGAAACAAACCTTGTTCTTAATATCCTTTGCAGAATCAGTCACATATATGGCAGAATTAGGATCACTAGCAGACATTTTTCCTGTCTCACCCTGCAAGTATTAGAAAGACATGAGCTATTACTTCTAAGGATGGTGTACATCATGAATAGCACAAAGCAAGAGATCCCACCAGATTGAAACATAATAAGGATGCAAGGGAGACGAAAATTTTAAACTTATAAATAAATTCCCTTCGGCTGCTGTTGCACAGTAAGTTGAAAAGAAACACCTTGCCATGAGCTCATAGAAGTTCCTCAAAGTCACGTTTCATGTTTTAACAAGATTTATACCTGACTCGAGTTTTCAAAGAGGGAAAAAAAGGGAGAACAATCCATGCTACATCATACAAATACCTGCAAAGCAGGGAAGAAAGATGACTCAATCAATGCAGGCTTGTTATATCCTAATCGGGGAGCAACATCTCGGGTCATTCTGAAATAAGGATCCTACACAAACAAACAAACAGAGACAGCACATAAGAATGAGAAAAAGATATACACTTGAACTTCACGTGCTTCTAATAAACCCATACTAACATAACCTCAAGTACGTAAAGTAAATTAAATGAAAAGTGCATTAAATCCAAGAAAAGGTCAAGTGAAATACCTGGTCAATCGCACAAGGAATTAAGCAACGAAGACTGTCTTTACCCGAGAAAAGATGTGGAAATGAACTAGGAAATGATGGTACAGCCTGCAGTAACATATATGAAGCAAACTCTGTCAAATCACCACGTCAATGTAAGATGGTCAGGAACTAAATAAATTCAGAGTTTTTTTTTCTTTTGAAAAAAAAATCACTTGGAGCAGCATGTATCAGGAATCAGCAATTTTTCTCATCATTCTGCTACTATTTAACTCTTCGCCAGTGGAAGACCGCATAAATTAAAAAACAGCTTTCATTTTATCAGGAAGTAGAAAAAATAAAAGGGAATACACACACAATCATTTCAGGAACTAAGTTCAAAAACAAATAATAACAGAACTATCTCTGAAGCTCAAAACAAAGTTGAAAGGATATACAGTCCACTTCAATTTACTGAACGCAAAATCACCATTGATGTGATGTCGACCATACCTGTACAGGTGGAAAACTAATTTTGCCAATGTGATCTTCCCCAGTAAAACCAAAAATACCCACAGCCTACATAAGAAGCAAATATTTCAAAATGAATACCGAAACTCAAGTGAAGAGGTAGATACGGCATCTACAATAAGGAACATCAAAGTAAAAGTAGACTTATAAAACTCACCTTATTATAAGTGACACATTTGGCAACCTTCACCATGTTCTTGTAGAAGGCCCTACACAAAAAATTAACAAAACATATTATCTAGTAACCAAGTAATTTAATTTTTGTATTGTGAAAAGAATCGTTGTTTCAGCAAGAAGCAGCTAAGTTTGAAATGCATAAGATCACGAAATTTGACTTAACTTTCCAATTAACAAATTGGGTACAGATTTCTTGTTACTTACCCACCAACGTAATCGAAATCGCAGAATATGAAGGTTCTGGAAACATCAAAGCCGCAAGCAATAATATCCTTAGCATTCTCCCGAGCAAGCCTCTGACTTTCCTCAACGGAGAGATTCTTCCACATACATTTCTCATCGTCAGTGAGTTGTATCACCAAAGGAACCTTAAACGCGTCTTGCAAATATCTGCAATAGAAGACATCATTATTTTGATAAAATTTTCTCCGGAAACAAACAGAGAGATGGGAAAAGAAAAGAAAAGAAAATAACATACTTGGTGAACATAAAGGGAATGAGATGGCCCAAATGCAAAGATTCAGAAGAAGGGCCTCGTCCTGTGTAGAGATAAAACTTCTCTCCTCTCTCGTAGGCATCGAGAATCTCATTGAAGTCCCTGATCACCCAAATCAAAAATCAGAAAAATTCCCAATACAGCAAAACCCAAATCATCTACATGGGTACGGCGAGAGTGAAGACAGAGAGAGAGAGAGACCTGTGAGCGAAGAAGACGCCGCGGCGGAGGAAAACGTGGGGAGGACGAGAGGTGAGGCGGTGAACGCGGTCGATGAGGGACTGGTCAAGTCTCTGGCAACCGAACTGGTCGATGAGCTTGTCGTAGTCTATCTTGCCCCCGTCTTTGGCTGAAACCTGCCATGGATTCACGACCTGCTCTTGCTCTTGCTCTTCGACCTCTTTCTTCTCCATCGCTTTCTTCTGAGTCTCTCCCGCCGCAGCAGCCTTTACTAGTTGCCAGACTAGTCCTCCACTTTCACTAACACAAGGAAAGTCTCTTCCCCCCCTCTCTCTCTCCCCACTTCTAAGGCCACAACGCTGCGTTTTAGCAACGCCGAATTTTGTCTTTTTTTTTTTTTTTTTTTTTTAAATTTGTTTTTTTGCTTGAAAGCAACGCCGAAGTTTTTTGTTTAAAGGTATATATATTCGGAGTTTCTCTTTTTAGAATTTATTCTTTTTGCTTTGCTTGAACACGTTATCAAAGATTTTGTTCGAGGAATAAGAGTTGGTTGGCTCTGGTCAAAATACTTATTATTTAGGATTTCAGTTTTAGGTTTAAATTATTCTGATTAGATATAAAAATTTATTATTCTTAATAGAGGTGAGATGAAGATTAGATAATAATAAATATTTTTTTTTTAATTTATAATAAATAAATATCATTAATTAAATTCTACTTTTTATATATAAAAAAATACTAAAAATTTTTGTTCAAGTTTATATTCGGACTTTCTTTGTTTGGTGGAAAAAAGAGCTATACTATATTGACAATTGGGATTGGTAGAACTCTGTTATCTATTTTTGTCGGACTTCCTATGAGAATTTAATCTTTTTATTTTATTTAAAAGGAACGTTGAAATTTCTTATTTAAAGAGTATACATTTGGAGTTTTTTTTTTTAAGCATTTTGATATAAGAGTTGTGCTATAGAAAATGAGTCCCACTATGGACCTCACAAAAAAATAGATGACCCAAATGTATTAGTCTTAATGATGCTAGCACTTCTATTGAGAAAAATAATTTTATTAAACACTTTCAATTTGGATGAGATTTTCTTCATAGTAAGGTACACAAGATAAAAGCACATAATTTGTCAAGTCATAATAAGTAGCTTCCAAAAGATAACAAGGGTTAATCACGTAAAACATACCCTCATTTCTAACTTTTTTTTTTTTGCAAGAAATATCATATTTATTGAATTTTTATAAATTAATAATTTTATTTTTAAAATTATGCAAATTAATATCCTCATATTTACGATTTTTATAAATTAATACATTCATTTTTGAATTCTATAAATTAATAACCTAACATTTACGATTTCTACAAATTAATCCTCTTAACTTTTATTTTCTTTATATATTTATACTATGTGAAAATTAAAAAAAAAATACAAATACCTCTCATTAACTTATTAAAAATGCTTAGATATTAGTATATTATTGGAAATTATTTATAACTACTTTTTTGGTTAATTGTTATAAAAAAGACATTTTTTTACCTCTTATGTATCTCTTTTTTTTTATATATATATAATTAACTATTTTTTTTACCTCTTATTCTAATTTTTAGCTTTTATTTTTTAAATGAAGAGTGAAATAAGCTAACTACAAATATTTTTCAGAAATTTTATTATTATTTAATAAGTTCTAATTAAGTTAATGATGACTACTATCATCTTTCTATTATTAAAATTAACTATTTGGGCGTTAAGGTTATAAATTTATAAGAATTTCAAATGTTTAGTAATTAATTTGTAAGAATTTTAATTGTTAGGGTGTTAATTTGTAAAATTAAAAAATGAGATTATTATTTTATAGAAATTAAAAAATCAGAAAATTATTTTATAAAAATTTCAAAGTGAAGATATTATCTTACAAACATTTAAAAGTCAGGTTTTTTTTCTTTTTGCAAAAAAGTTAAAAGTTAGGTATTTTAATATCATTATCTCTAGTAAGGATAATAAAAAACTAATTAAACTATAATCCAACATAATTAAAGGACCAACTTAATTATTGAGACAATACAACCACTCCGAACGAAAAAAGAAATTTATTCAAATTTAAAACTTTATATATTTAAGAGAAAAATATTTAAAAAATGTATAATTCTCTCTTGCCAAAAAAACAGATGGAGAGTGACGAAAATTTGCACTCTTTATCTTGTTTTATGTAAATGTTTTGAAAAAAGTTAAATCTTGTGTTTTGGGGAAAGGATGAGAGATTAAACTCTAGACCTCGTCATTAAATATTACAAAATTAGTATGTATTGTTAGGGGTGTACGAAAAAAAGGCTCAGACTGATCAACCCGTCTAACGCAACCCAATCCAACCTGAATTTGGCGGGTTTTGGGCTTCTATTAGGTTAGGTTGGGCTGAAAAACACAAATACATTTATAGTTTTATGGGCGTCCTATTTTGGGCTTTACAGGCCGAAAGAACTCGACCCGATCGAATAACTTAAAGATATATATATATATATTTATGAATTTTATGTTTTATGCTGTATAGAAAATATAAATACTAAACTTCAAATCCTAAGTCATTTCTATTCTTTCCTCTGTTGCCACCAAGCCTCTCTTCTCTAGTTTTTAATTATAAACTTAAAGCCTCTCTCTCAGACTCACATAGTCATACGACACTCAAGCCCTCTCTCTCTGTCTCTCACACTCACAAACTCACATCACACTCTCAAAGTCTCAAACCCTCTCTTAAACTCAAACCATCTTCCTCAATCATAGAATCACAGTGATGAGTCATTGTCTCATTTGTGGACGGTTCCTAGGTCATCGCTGATACACTTATATACTGCAGTAATAATCTAAATTCCAACCTCATTTGGAATCGGTCAATACCCTTTCTTTCAATACACTTTAATGTTGATTATTTAATTATTTATTTCTTGCTATAGTTGTGAAAAGCTTGAGCCTTAAATTATTTGTAGTAACTGTTCGCAAAATTGTCAAAAACACATAAAACTATACATTATTTTTATGTTATTTGATGGTGACACAATTCTAATATTATATGGTCTGCCACTTAGAAACATATGATAATGATGTTATGTAGTGATAGGTTTATTCTACCATGATAAAAGGAATAACTACCGTATTATTTGATTTTTGGTTTGAGGAGTTTGTTTTCTCTCTTTTCTTTCTCAGAGTCAGAGAATATCAAATTAAGGATTCAACAAAGCACTAACTTTGCTCACTTGGTAAGAATCTCTATTTTTCTTTACTGTCTTTTTTCCCTTTATTTTATTTGTTGTTTTTGTTCCCTTTGATAGTATTAGTGTTAGTTAATTTTTGTTTATTTTTTTGAATAAGATGTTAGCTGATTTTTTATTTTTATTTCTTCAAATAAGATCTTAGCTGATTTTTTTTTTTTTTTTCGAATAAAGTGTTAGCAGATTTGTTTTAATGGTTTTTTTTTTTATAATGCTTGATTATGTCGTTTTTTAGCTATGCTTCTTCTTGGTTATTTACTTTGTGAACTATATGCTAATTGAGTAATTGTTGATGTTTATGATCTTTACTCCATCTTGACTTGTTTTTATATTATTTACTGCCTAAATATTGAATAGTATTTTGCATTTCATTTTGATTAGGATTGTGACTTGAAAATTGGAGAAATATCTTACTTTATCCACAACATAAACATTTGAGGCCTCCTCAAAACCAACTCGTGAAACCCAAACTGATTCCACCCCAGCACAACCACCTGTTCCACCCTCTCCTAGACCCTCCTCTACTACACAACCTGAAATAGAAACACAAACTGGGACAGATATGAAAAAGCGCAAGAAAAGACCAAACAAGCTAGCCTCTATTGTTTAGGAGTACTTTACTAGAATTAATAATGGTGATCCAAATAACGAAAGGTGTGCTTGTAACTATTGTGGAAAAGACTGCGTGTGATACAAAAACATGTGACACAAGTAGTATGTTAGTGCATTTGTAGAACGAATGTAAGAAATACCCTTTTAGAGTTGAGGATAAGAAGTACAAAGTGCTATGTTTTCAGCCTACAATTGAAACTGGGAGCAATTTAATGGCTGTGGGGTTTAGCAAAGAGGCTTGTAGGGATGCTTTGTCAAAAATAGTGATTTTAGATGAGTTACCTTTTAGGTTTGTGGAAAGTGAAGGTTTTAGACAATTTTATCTGAAGTTGTAACCTAGATTTGACCCTCCTTCTAGGGTTACAGTTGCTAGAGATAGTTTGCAACTCTTTCAAGCTAAGAGAAAAAAGTTAAAGGGTGGATTGACTAGGAGTTCACAAAAGGTTAGTCTTACCACTAATTGTTGGACCTCTCTCCAAAATATGAACTACTTGTTTCTTACTGCTCACTATATTGATTCTGAATGGAAATTGCGAAAAAGAATTTTGAACTTTTACCAAATATCTAATCACAAAGGAGAAACAATTGGTAGAGTGATGGAATCTTGTCTATATGATTAGGGAATAGATAAAGTGTTTATCATAACTATAGATAATGCCTCACCTAATGACATAGTCGTAGCCTATATGAAAAAGAAGATAAAATCTTGGAAAAGGGCTATCCTAGATAGAGAATTTATGCATTTGAGGTGTTGTTGTCACATAGTGAATCTTATTGTTAGTGAGGGGTTAAAAGATATGCATAGTTCAATAGCATATATTAGTAAGGCTGTGAGATATGTGAGATCTTCCCTAGCTAGGCTACAAAAGTTTTAATCTTGTGTAGAACAAGAAAAGATAGAGTATAAAGGCTTGTTGGTGTTAGATGTCCTCATTAGATTGAACTTCACATACTTAATGTTAGAAGCTGCAATAAAGTTTGAAAAAGCTTTTGAGAGGTATGAAGAAGAAGATGACAAGTATTTGAGTGCTTTTAAGGATGATGATAATGGGAGAGGTAATGTTGGACCACCTATAAGTGAAGATTGGGATAATGCAAGAGGTTTTGTGAAATTTTTAAAGACTTTTTATAATGTTATTTTGAGACTTAGTGGTTCATTGTATGTAACTTCTAGTGCATTTTATCATGAACTATGTGAGATTGAAAATCAAATCAATGACTTGATATATAGTGAGGATTGTTTTATGGCAAATATGGCTAAAAGTATGAGAAGAAAGCATGAAAAATATTAAGAAAATGTGGACAATATAAATTGTATCTTGTTTGTTGTTGTCATTCTTGATCCAAGGTATAAACTTGAGTATGCCAAGTACTACTTTGGTTGTGTTTATGATCCTGCTACTACTACCTAATTAATGAAAAAAGTTGAAATATTCTTGAACAACTTGCTGGGATTTTATGGTGGTGACTCTATACTGGGGAAGACTAGTAGTAGTGAAGAACATGAAGTTGACTGAGCTAAGAAAAGGCAAACTCAAGCATCTGATTATAAGTTGTTGTCTCAATTTTTACAACATCGAAAAGATAAGAAATTTAGTGAGAGGAAAAATGATGAAAAATATTTATCTGAAGATCCAGTTAATCCTTTGACACTAAACTTCAACATTTTGGCTTGGTGGAAAGAAAATAGCAAAAAGTATAAAATTCTAGCACAAATTGCATGTGATGTGCTTGCTGACCCCGTCTCTACTATGGCTTCTGAATCAGCCTTTAGCACTAGAGGTCGTATTTTGGATCCTTTTAGGAGTTCTTTGAGCCTTAAGACGATGGAGGCTTTAGTTTGTGCTCAAAATTGGTTTAAGTCTACCTATGGGCCACTGCAATTAAAAGATTTTATGGATGAGATTCAAACCTATGAGAATATTGAATCAGGTATACAATATACCTATTTACTTCTAATTTATATGCTTTTATTTTTTTATACTTGCTTCTACTAATTTGACTTGTTTTACTTGCTAAATTTTAAGTTGCAAAGGCTTCATCAGGATCTTGCTTAGATGAAGGTATTGAACTTGTTGTCTTGGATTGATTTGCTTGCTTGGTAATAACACTTATTTGCCTTAATGTTGATTACTATTAAGTTTGATCATGATTTAGTTCTATTTTATCGAACATAAATTGGTTTTTATTGTGAATATACAGGCTGGTAGACTTTCTATTGGTTGATGTTGCTGTAAATTATTGTTGTTGCTGGCTTTTGCCTTTTAGACTTTCTTAATTAATGCTTTTATTATATTTTTATTTTGATTATAGGGTTTTAGTAGACTATGTTTGATTGTGGTTATGGACTGTAATGAAGTTTATGAATTAAGTGTGCTTGTGGACTGTTATGAAGTTATGGAGTTTTATTAACATTGTCTTTCTGTTTTTGTATTTTTACTACTTTGATAAATTTTCAAGATTGAGTTTTATTTTGATGAAATTGAATTATGTACTATGTAGCTTTATATTATAGTAAAACAATTTTAATTAAATACAGCTTAATTTCTTAAAAAAATCAATTTCATAATAAATCATAATAAGGTATTTCAAGTCAAGTCCGAAACTAATTATTTTTTCATAAAATATGCCTTGTGAGCTGATTGGGCTGACTCGACCTAACTCAAGCTGACATGGTTACATGTTGTATATATATAGGATCACACACTTGAGTTCCATTACAACTATTATACTAAATGCATATACATAAAATAATCATAAGTGTACAGGTCGTAATCAAGTAATAAACTAATAAGTATAGAGTTGTCGATCCTAAAAAGAACTATATGTTAAATTATCGATAATTACTAGAATTTTTGTATCCTAACAAAAAAAAAAGAACGACCTCAATCCAACCTCTATCATTGCACATAATTAATCCAAAATCCAACGCTCTCAATTCAGCTTCAAAGGGAGTGGCTGCCTCAACTGCAATAAGCATAATAGAATTCGCAGAATCTTTTCCCACCACACCGGCACAGGGTTTCCATTTCAGAACGAAGCGTCCAATAAAGATATGGTTACATTCCATTCGTGAACCAGTCCATAAAAAATGCAGTGGGGTTGGAGGTGGATGAGCCTCCCTTGTGCGGCATTCCTAGGCTTGAGTATGTTTTGTGATAGCATCATTAATGGTAGAGTGAATTCAGAAGCATATATTTCTGTAATGCCAATCTTTCTCGCAAAGAATGGCTGCAAATAGAGTGAATTCGGAACGATCTGATTCCGTATAATGAATTAGATAATTAGATAATAAAATTCAGTTCACCAGCTCCAAACCAGAGTTGCAGTTTACCATATCACTCCGTAACTGCCATTTGCTATAAAACCATATACAACTAGCAAAAGGACAGTGAAGTAACAAGTGGAAAATGGCGTCCTTGGTTGCTGGAACACAAGCAGCAAGATTTCCCATTGGAACCAAAAATAGATTGTAACCGTTCAGTAGTTGGGAGGAGCTCTTTAGCGATACGCCAGAGGAAGAACTTCAGTCTTTCATGTAGTACAGTTTCTTCCTCAAAGTCCTCTGGGTAGCACTCCAGTAAGCGCGAGAAATTAACGTCCTTAGCATGCTTCTAAACCAAGCGATCTTTCATCTTACTAGGAAGGATTGGGATATTAGCAAAGATTTGCGCTTGTGAAGGAACAAACCAGATGAAGAGTTTGGACCTATCCTTTGGTAAATAAATCCTTTGCTCGAATCCTGCTTCCTTGAGTCATCGGATTGAAGGCAGCCCTTATCTCCTCAATATTACACCGAATGACCCAAGGGGAGTTCCATAGATCAACATCACTTCCTTCTCCGCAGTCAGGGTTTATGCCCTAAAAGTATGTATATTTTGGAGGAAAGTATAGAGAGAGGAAGTATCATCTGATTGGAGAGATAGTATCTGATTGGAGAGATAGTACATCGAGGAGACGTAGCCGTTATGAAGATAGCATCCGAAAATAACATTGCTGATCCTTTTACAAAGATACTTCCAGCGAAGACTTTTGAGAGTCACTTAGAGGGTCTAGGATTGAGAGACATGTCTCACCTGCTTTAGGGCAAGTGGAAGATTGTTAGGGTTTATGCCCTAAAAGTATGTATATTTTGGATATTTGCTGAGTTAATAAAATGATATTTTTTTTATTTGAATTTGTGCATAATTTGTATGCCTTTAAATATCAGAAAATTCCTAGTTTATTTATGTGATCATAAATT
>JXTB01000017.1:199456-220309 GCA_002914805.1 Parasponia andersonii
ATATTCCCTAAACTGAGAGCACAATTTTTTGTTTATTCAGAATAAAAGAAAAAGAAAAGAAAAAGTCCCTTTGCTACCCATGTTTAATTCTGTGCTTATATATAAGGTCCTTTTGCTTATTTTGTATACTTAATTGTGCATGTTCTTGAAATATATATTGTATTCTGTTTTGGTTGCATATATATTGGGGGGGCGTGCAAGCAAACGTTCTATACTGTCTGAACATGGATGTGAGATTGAAATTTCTTTTTTTTTTTTTTTTTTAAAATTTTTATTTCTAAATGGCTATTTTACCAAATATTTTGACAATCAGATGAATCCACGTACTCTATTTTTTTTTCCAGGATAGTTGGTGGTTTAAATTGATTGAAGGTACATATGTATTCATTTTTTTTTAGCAAAAAGTTCTTGCAAAATCAAATTCTGGGTCCAAGTTTTATGCGATTGACCAATTAACCAGGTTTAACCAATAAATTGATCTCATAACTATTAAAATCTCCATTGAAAATAGTAAATTAAAAACTAAATAGATAATTTGAGATGATGTGCCGTTTATTTATTAGTTTGACTTCAATTAAGAGATCGAAGACCAAGGGTTTGTATCGGAATTTTCTTCTCTATGGAAAAAAATGTGTCGACATAATATTATTGTTTAAATAAAACATTTAATTAAGAACACAGGTGACACAAAGTGACAGAGAGAAACTAAATAAAAATATATTAAGCTGCGCAGTAGGCCATGGCTTATTTTTGATATGCTACATATTATAAGGTACTGAAAAAAACCGAGGAGGCTCGCTAGCTGATCAAGTTTTTGTTATGATTTCTGGACGGTGTGCCACTGCTGCCATAGAAGGAGGGCTACGGCACCTTGAAGGCTTAACACAGCCTCTGTCGGGAGGGTTTGAAGGCTGTGGCAAGCATTTGGATGCTACGCCGCAGGGTGGTTCACCCTGCGCATCCGCGAAGATCAAGCTGATGATACAAAATGTTATCATAAACACCAAAAAATTAGAAATCATAAATCTAGCTTTCTTGGCTGCCATAGCTGATAGTAGATTAATATTGCAAATAAAATGTATTTGGTTAGATTAAATTGAAACTATAAAAAAAACTATACGAAAGTTGAGCGTTTATATAGGCAAGTAATACTCTCATGACATAAATTTATTTACTAATTAGGCCAGATTCTGTTGTTAGTATATTTCCTAATTAGGAGAATACATACTATTGTATTATTATTTTTCCTATTTAGGTGAAAATATCATAAAAATACAGAATAATTAGGTGAAATGGATATTTTGAAAGTAAGTTTTGTCAAATACTACTTATGTTTTGAAACTCTTTGTAAAATAGTGTTTTGTATGGTCGAGTATGGAGTTAAGAGTAGTTGAATATGATGTTGAGTATAATTAAGTATTATCGAGAAAGATTACTTTGCAAATAAATTACAAATATATAACTTTTTGCAAAATTGTATTTCATAAGAGTCTCTTTTGTCAATTCAAGTATTTCATATTTTTTCACATATATGTACATTCATTTCAAAGTTCAAACAAAGAGCAATTCATTTTTGGATCCAAGAGAATTGAGGAAACCTATTTCTAAAGGGGGCATTTGGGTTAATGGTAAAGCAATGACATTATTGTAAATAAGTAATTTTTGGATTAAAATATTAAAAATATCTGGAATTTATTATTCAGTGCTACAGTTACCAGATTTTGCATAAAAGACCTCCTATTCCTTCTTCTTCTTTACGCAGGGTCTAGAAGTATGGTAAATTTTAATCAGAAAAGAGGATATTTTTCTAAATATTTATAAAAAGTGGTATTTATCTTATTTTTTGATTTTTGAGCCTAATTAATGGTTATGACCTCAAAACTGAATTCTGATTTTGAATTTGTGCTCAATGAGGTCGAGAAATGAATTTTAATATAAAATACCACTATGTTTCAAAGTAGAACAAAAATTGGAATTTTGTGACTTAAAAAAATTGTACTGTTTGGTGTGCCACGGGTTGGTCCTACATTGTAACCTATTTTTGACAAAGTATATGTCTAACCAAATATTTTTGGGTACGCTAAATTTAATGTTGACCTCCTTTTCTCTATTTGAGGCTTCGGTTAAAAAGTCATTTTTTCATGTGGACTTACTAGGATTTAGAAATTGCTATTCGAACATCTGAGTGACTAACGAGGATTCTACGAGTGTTATTAGCCTGGTATTACTATAATATCAAAGTAGAGGTTTAATTACGTAATTTTATATGTATTTTATTTTATAATTACATTAAAATTTATTTATGAAAAATCATAATTTTACGATAATTTAAGAAATTATTGTAAATTGTTTGATTATATTGAGATTGGACTGTGTGGATTATTTTACGTATTTTTATATTGTGATTATGGGGTAAAATAGTAGTGTACTGCACATGTTATAGTTAGTCACAGAATAATACCAAGTTATATTTTTAAAGCATGATTTGAATATTAGATATATGGTTGTTGCGAATGGTTACATGTTGTATATGTATAGGATCACACACTTGAGTTCCATTACAACTGCTATATTAAATGCATATACATAAAATAACCATAAGTGTACAAGTCGTAATCAAGTAATAAACTGATAAGTATAAAGTTATCGATCCCAAAAAGAATTATATGTTAAATTATCGATAATTACTAGAATTTTTGTATCCTAACTTTGCCTAGGCAACCAAACTAAGTGAGTTTATACAAATATAAATATAAATACAAAAATAAAATATGGAAACTCTATGCACAAATGTACTAGGAGATTAAATTTGCGTAACTATCAACTATATCTTTTGATTACTAATTGCATTCAAATCAATTATTCCTAGTTTATATTTATAAGCCAAGAACCCGAAGATATTTCTACTCTCTTTCTCAACTGCTGAGTGAAATTATTCCTAAATTCCAGTTTCAATATTTATATTCTAAACTTAGAAATTAAGAATTCATTATATTCAATGGTTCTTTGATCATAGCTTCAAATGAGCTATAGGTTCTCTCAAATTCTACATGTCCTAGGTTATACTATCCATTGGTTGTGTCCAAAATTCTCTTTCTCAAGTGCCAAATTCTAAAAACCAAATCATCCAACTAGTAGCTAATTAGTTGAGAAGCATTAAGAAAAGAATAGCATAAATAAATTCAAGAACAACACCAAAGAGCATATTATATATCAAAATATAGAATCAAAGTCTAAGCTACATCATACCCTAAGCATATAATAATTAATTCAACATAGGAGAATCTAATATTAATCTCAACAAGAATTTTATATATCCGAACATATTCATAAATCAAGTATAATACAAGATTTAAATAAGACTAGGGTGAGAAAGAAGATGAGAATATCTCTTTTATGGATGTAGAATTTCAAGCTTCAATCTCTTTAAGCCACTCTTTCAAGCATTCTCTCTAAGATTTTTGCTCGAAGCTCCTTCTTCTTTAGGATTTTTTCGCTCTCTTTATTGTGTTTTCTCTCCAACTCTCTACACTTACTATGGAGGCTTAAGGGTGTATTTAAGGAGCTCCAAGGTGATTGGTCTAAGTAGAATATCAACCATTCGATCAGATAGCATTAAGGGTCTAGATTGGCTCTAAAAACTCACTAAAAGCGCACTTTTGGATGCTAGGTAGCGCCGCAGTGCTCCTTGACAAGCATTGTGGTACTATAGCCTCTGGAAGTCAGTTTTATAAGTTGTGTCATGGTACTACTTGGACAATGCCGCAATGCTCTTAGCTCTGAAACTTAGTACGACAATGTTTTTTCCTAGGGGAACTGGTTCTTCGTTTTAGCTTTATTTTACTTGATTTTCATTATGTTGCATTCATATTGGACTTAACTTTCATTAAAAGGGTTGAAATATAATTTGCACTAATTTATCTTGATTCTCATTTATTCACAAGTACTATAAAAATAAGGCAAAAGTACATCAAACTAACATAAATGCTTGAGAATTGACAATTATTTGAGCTGAATGATACTTGATTTGTAAGTGAATTAATCACTCATAAAATACCCCCAAACTCAAATATTTGTTTACCCTCAAGCAAAACAAAATAAGAAAAAGAAAAGCAAAAAACAAATCAAGTACTAATGACATAAATGGCAAAGTGTGAGTTTCGTTTCGAATCAAACAAAACTATGTAAGTATCTCCGAAGTCATAAAATGTTCCAAGCTCAAATGAAATAAAAAAATTGAGATTATCTAGATTTTCAAATTCAAGTATCAATTTAACTCCACTTAAGGCTATTAATATGTAAGTGTCTGCAAAATCAATATCACTTAATAAAATAAACTTCAGATAGACTTGTGTGTTTTGATAGGTAATAAAAAAATCTCTATACAATGCAATTTGGAACTACTATATGCCAATTTTTTATGTCACTCTTTATTAATGTATGTTAGTATGTCATTAAAAATCAAGAGGTCTTTCATTAAACTTGTAATGTCGGCTTGGGCAAAGGTAATGTAATTTCGGAAAAAAAATTGAGATTCATGTCACACTTAAGTACATTAATCTTGGATCTTTGTAAAGTTATTTCTTAGTACACCAAATAGTATTCCTATATTTTTCTTAAACTAAATTTCTCTTTTATCAATACTCCACCAAATACTTATTTATAATTTTCTTTCATTTTTATAAAATGAAAGATATGAAATAGGACAAAAGGATGAAAATTAAAAAAAATTTCCTTCAAACTCAAAATCAACATTGTCCTCAATGTTAAAAAATAAAATAGAGTAAGAACACAAATTTTTCCATGAAATTATTCTCTTTTCTTTTTTTCTTTTTTTTTTCTTTTTTTTTTTTTTGCTTCATAACACTACCATTTCTCCCAATATGAATATAATACAAAATAGCTCTTTAAAATAATCAAAATACTTAAGGATAAGGTTAGTGGTTATTATTTTGGTTCGACAAAAATATGGTAAAAAAATAAAGGTACAAATAGGCTTAAAATAGGTGTACTAGGATTATAATATATAAAGGTTAGCTTGAAAAGCTCAAACGGTCTAAAGATAGCCTAAATTATTTCTCCAATAATACCTAGTACAGAATTTCATCTCAAGCTTTACTCAAATAGATTCTAGAGTTTATGAGATATTAATACCTATCTAATGCACACAAGTGTTCTCCAAAAGCTCAAAGTGTCAAATGATCATGATTATCATACTTAAATATATAGAATCAAGAATAAAGTTCAATTAATGCACGTCAAGTACACAGATAATTTCAATGAATTATATTTTAAAACAACTAAAGAATCTTTAGTGACTAAACTCGTCATAAATATCAAGACATCTCATCTTAACAACATTCATAACTTATTCAAACAAGCAAAAGAAACAAAAGTGAATAAAAGATCTGCTAAAAGAAACCAACTCATAGGAAGAAAATTCATAACTATCAACACACAAGCAAAGTCATACTCAATAAATAATTGATCAATAAGTGTTTGTAACCTCAAACTCAAAATTGATAATGTTCTCAAAATTTAAATATTCAATACAAGTACAAGGAAAGAGAACACATACCGGAGAGGCGAGACATTCTTGCCTCCTATTAAGGTTGACAAGGGTGGTACTCTGGGTAAAGTGACTTTAACTTGGATAGTGTGGAACTCCTCTCCATAAGCTGCATCTTTAGTCTTATTCATGCATAATTTGGGAACGCTCATCAAATAACAACTTTCATCTATAATATGTGTCATACAACACAACAAATGGGTCGTAGTTTTAAACACCCTCAAGTTTGGCAATATATAGAAGTGATCGGCTTGTAAGCTGAACCTGACTTGACACTAATACATATGTTTGGTGGGCTTGAATGAATGGTGCTAGCCGTGGTGAAAGAGATTTTGGCCATATAGGATCATCATAGATGTGATATTTGATGATTGGTGGCGGCATGATGATTTGGATCTCAAAAGGTAAAGATTTATAAGTGTTGTCTTGTGATTCTTCCTTGTTGATCCACTCTTGATTCTCCTCTTTACTTGAGTTGTCATCATCAAACAAACCCAAAATTCTCCTGCTTGTGCTTGACTTCTTATAGTGGCTTTCATCGATGTTTGTAACTTGTGCATATATCATAGCCACCATTCTTCTCATAGCTTCATGGGAGTCATAGAGAGACTCAAATTATGAATTACGAACAATCTTCATTCTCTCTAACTTCTCATGGCAAAGTCTTGTCTCCTCTAAAAATTGTGCAAAAAGATATTCTAGGTTAAGAGAAGGCTCGGTTTGTGCTTGACTCCTTATAGTGGCTTTCATCAATGTTTGTAACTTGTGCATATATCATAGCCATCATTCTTCTTATGGCTTCAAGGGAGTCAGAGAGACTCAAATTGTGAATTACGAAGAATCTTCATTCTCTCTAACTCCTCATGGCAAAGTCTTGTCTTCTCTAAAAATTGTACAAAAAGATATTAAAGGTTAGGAGAATGCTGCTCTTGATGATGTAGAGTATCATATCATGGTGCTAAAATGTTAGAATTATCTCCTAAACTATGGTGGCTTGGTAGATAATTCCAACTCCAATAGTTAAAGTCAGTCATGTTTTCCAACAACTAATAAATTTTATCAATGGATACTTGGTAGATAGAGGTGATACTATTTCTTCTTTCCACCTATATTCTTATTTCGGGTCGAAGGTTGTTGAGGAAATTTTGTATTTGATACTCTAGGGATAGACCATAATTCGAGCATAGTGTGAGCAACTTCTTATATCTCTTCCATGCACAATAAAATTATTCCGAGTCTAGTTGAGCGAATTACAAGAGGACTTGTTGATCTAATATCTCTAAGTATCTCGCAAAACAAAAATTTAAAAATAAATATTAAAAAATTAAAATAAATACCTAAGTTAAAATTAAGTAACTTACTTCTGATATCAACAACAATCTAAAATACTAATTCCCTAGCTATAATGCCAAAAACTTGTTATGCTAAATACATATACGTAAAATAATCATAAGTGTACGGGTCGTAATCAAGTAATAAAGTGATAAGTATAGAGTTATCAATCCCACGAGAAATTGTATTTTAAATTATTGTTAATTATCATAATTTTTATATCCTAACTTTATCTAGGTAACCAAACTAAGCGAATTTATACAAATAAAAATATAAGTACAAAAATAAAATATAGAAATTCTATGCACAAATATACTAAGGGATTGAATTTACTTAACTATCAACTATGTCTTTTGATCATTAATTCAATTCAAATCAATTATTCCTAGTTTATAAACTAAGAATCTGAAGATACTTCTACTCTTTCTCTCGAGTACTGAGTGAAATTATTCCTTAATCCTGGTTTCAATATCTCTATTTTAAACCTAAAAATTAAGAATTGATTATGTTCAATGATTCTTTGATTATGGCTTCAAATGAACTATAGGTTCTCTCAAATTCTACAAGTCCTAGGTTATATTATTCTATGGTTGTTTCTAAAATTCTCTTTCTCAGGTGCCAAATTCTAGAAACTAAATCATTCAACTAGTAGCTAATTACTTGAGAAGCATTAAGTATGAAATAGCATAAATAAATTCAAGAACAATGTAAAATAGCATATTAGATATCAAGACATAGAATCAAAGTCTAAGTTACATCATATTCCATGCATATAACAATTAATTCAATATAGGAGAATCCAACACTAATCTTAATAAGAATTTTATATATCTAAATATTTTTATAAATCAAGTATAATACAAAATTCAAATGAGATTAGGGTGAGAAAGAGGATGAGAAAAACTCTTTTATGGATGTAGAACTTCAAGCTTTAATCTTTTCAAGCCACTTTCTCAAGCATTCTCTCAAATTTTTGCTACAAACTCCTTCCTTTCTAGGATTTTTGAGGTTTTTTCATTGTGTTTTCTCTCAAACTCTCCACACTTACTATAAAGGCTTAAAGATATATTTAATGTGCTCCAAGATGACCTAGGCTGATGGAATATTAACTATTCAATCAAATAGCATCAAGGGTCTAGATTAGCTCTGAAAACTTGCTAAAAACGTGCTTTAAGATATTAGGTAGTACTGTGGTACTCCTTGGCAAGCACCGCCGTGCTCTAGCCTCTGAAAGCTAGTTTTCCAAGCAGCACCTCAGTGCTACTTGGACAATGTCGCAGCACTCTCAGCTCTAGAACTTAGCACAATAACTTTTCTTACCCGGGGTATTAGTTCTTTATTTTAGCTCCATTTTGCCTAATTTTTATTGTATTGTATTCATATTGGACTCAACTCTTATTAAAAGCATTGAAATTCCCATATTTTGCATCAATTTATCATGATTCTTATTTATTCACAAGAGTTACAAAAACACAAAAAAAGCACATCAAACTAACATAAATGCTTGAGAATTTACAATTATTTGAGCTGAATGATATTTGATTTGTGAGTGAATTAATCACTCATCAATAGCATCATGATATTTTAGATTACTGGTAAGAGACTTAGGCCCTTGTGTAAGTTTTATATGATACTCCTATGGATAGTATTATGATACGGGGTATCTCTACTACAGAGGTATTATAGGATTGTGATCGGAGGATGAGAGTTCACTTAATTACTTGTTAATGTATGGTATGTACAATAATGTAATTTTGGATTTGGTTTTGAATATGTGATTATGCTGAATACCAATGATTTATAAATAAATTTAAAGGTACTAACCATGCATATTTGAGAAATTACATCTATTCAAAAAGATAATTGAATTTCTACTTAGCATGTGAATGTTCACCCCTCACTTTTCCCTTTTTAGATAGTGTTCTGTATAATTTTAGAGACTCGCGAGTAGAGTAGTGAAGAGCTAGTTACCTTATTGGGAGTTGGTAACTATGTATAATAACTTTGTTATTTGTTTTGGCTTGTATTAAATATTTAGGGCCTATTACACGGACTCAGTCTATATAATTATTGTGTTAAATTATGAGACTGATGATAGTGATACTTAGTTTGTTTCAATAAATTTCATTAACAATTTACTTATAATGGTGATCATAAAATTGTGAGAATTTTACTTTAAAAATTATTTTTTTTATAAATTTTTCAAAAATAACTTTTGAATTTCCACTTATGAAATTATTTTTCTACCACTGATCCAGGTTTTGGCTCATGACAAAAAATTTTGGTATCAAAGTGGATGTTTATCTGCCTAAGATATGACACCATTAGATTAGATTGTAACTAATTTTTTTTAAAAAATTAAAATTAGCGTCATTGTTTGACTAATGTTTTGGCATATTTATACAGACTAGTAAGATGCCTCTAAAAGGAAGAGTACTAAGGCAAGAGCCAAGAACTGATATTCCTCCACCATAACAAGAAAATTTTGACCCTCTAGCAAATCTTTATAAGGCTTTGTGGGAAATACCAGGACTAAGAGCTCAACGAGATCGTGTGACTCATTAGGCCAGGTTTTTCAAGGATTTCATCAAGTTGAGTCCGCTTATCTTTGATGGTAAACCGGACCCCAATGTAGCTAAGAAATGGCTCAAAGATATTAAGAAGATCTTTACAACTATCGAGACACCTACTGAGTTCTAAGTGATCTTTGCCATTTATACACTCTCAGATAGAGCTACCAATTGGTGAGAAACTATCAAACTGTCACAACAGGAGACTAGTATGACTAGGGATGTCTGTAAAGGACTATTCAGAGACCATTATACTAATGCTAGTTATAGATATGCTATAACTAAAGAATATGAGCGACTCAAACAAGGTCGCTTGACTATGAATGAGTACTATATATGATTCATAAAATTAGGATAATATGCTTATGCATAGGGGACAAACCCTATTCTTCAGATAGTCAAGTTCATGGAAGCTCAGAGGCTAGCTATCTTGGAAAAGATTATGACTTAGTATTTTGACAATATGGTTGATTTTGTTACTGTAGCACAAAAAGCAGAAGCCTTTCTTGATAATAAGCTGACTTTGAGAGAACAATTAAGGAACGGAAGTAACGATTGAAAGGCTAGTAGGAGAAACCAAGAGTGATTTTGTTTGGATCGTACGAATATTTTCACTACGACTAGTATGGCTATCAGAAGAAATTATGTCCATTCCTCTAATAGAAGCTTGACTAATCTCAAGGTGGGCCATAGGAAAGCCAGAGCACATCTGTACCATTCTAGTGTAACAAATAATACCAGTCTAAAACCACTCTCAGCCATTTAACTCTTCCCCTTTCCAATAGTCTTTTGGCTCCCAATACCAAGTACCAGCCACAGGTTTCGGCCTATAATTAGAATTTTTAGACTTCGTAAGCTTTTGGAAATTAAAAAGGATGCAAATATACTAGTATTGGTCCAGGAGCTAGTAGCGGCCAATCCAGTCAAGGGAGAGGAAACAAAGGGAAGGAGAAAATTTTTGGTCAAGCCTTTGCTATCACTAGAGTGGGAGATGGTTAAGATCAGACTGGCAAATGAGTCATTGATAGTATGATTCTCATTTCATACTCTTAGGCTCATGTTTTGTATAATGCTAGTGCTACGCATTCTTTTATATCCTTGGTGTTTGCTAAATTGTTAGGATGGAAATGTTTTGTGTTAGATTCTGTTTTGACTTTGGGAACACCATTGAGTGGAATAGCTAATGTTACTGATGTGTATCATGATTGTCTGACTTTAATTGACAGTAAAGAGTTACTAACTGATTTGATTGTGTTACCTTTACAATAATTTGACATGATTCTTGGTATAGATTAGTTATCCAAATATTGACCTACCATTGATTGTTTCAAAAAAAGAGTTACTCTTTTGCTTAAGGATGGATATCCTGTTATTTATCAAGTTCATTTGAATCTTTTAAAACCTAGTCTAATTTTAAAAGCATGCATGGATGGAAGGAAGAAACTCGAGTATTATAGAAATTTGTTTGCCATTAGTGGTGATATGGGGATTACCAATCAATACTCCTATATATTAGTGGTTAGCCCGTTTCTGGATGTTTTTCTAGAGGATTTACTGGAGCTACCATCTGACAGAGAGATCGAGTTCTGTATTGATTTAATTCTCAGAGACCAACTAGTTTTTATTCTAGCCTATTACATGGCTCCAACAAAATGACTGAGTTGAGAAGTCAGTTAGATGATCCTGCTGGAAATTTCGAAAAATAAATTTCGAAAAATGATTTTACCGAAAATAATTTCCGCAATTTTGTAAAAAAATCAAGAATGCAGTGGAATAGATATTTTAAAATCTTCTTGAAATTTTACGCAACAAAAAAATGTAGGATCGTTGATCTAACATGAATCAATTCATGGATCTTGGTTTAGATAAAACCTGGAAGTACTTCACAACCATTGAGCCTTCCTGTCTATTTCCTGGAGCCTATTGAATGATCTGGTCTACGGGCACCTTTTTGATTCCCAATGAGGGATGAGCAGACGATTCGGAAGACATTCTTCCTTCTCCTTGATTGCAGGTATACGACCATGGGTATCTCTCTCTCGGCGGTCGTGAATGAACACGGAATTTCTCCCACGGCAGCTCGGTTCTCTCTCACTCTCTCTTTTTCTCTCTATCACACAAAAAAGCACAGTTACTGTGCATGAGTGTCGTGCAGAATACTTAGAGAGGCTTAGGAGAACCTTTCTCTTAAGTATTTAAAGAGATGTAAACCCTAATGGGCTTATTGGACTAAACTGACCACTCACTTAGTTATTGGGCTATGTATGAGCTTGACAGGGGACTTTATGGATCCAAATAGTCTAAGCTCTAATAGTTCAACTACCCATAATCATAATTAACTCTTAATTATGATTGGACCTTGTCCATTAATATTGGGGCACTCCACGATAGGCCCAATATTGCACTCTTAGACTAAATGTCATATATTTTCTGTGAAGCTAATTAACACTTTAATTAACTTGATCCATTTAGCATATACTATACCTACAGATATACCCCCGATGCAATGCCGTACTAGTAAGATGAAATTACCGTATTACCCCTCTAGTTTATATTTACCTTTGAGTTGCCATTTTTCATCTAATAGATAATAGTTGACTACGGTGTTTGTAACTGCCCATACAAACACAGCCAAATTTACAAAGTGAATACCTAGTGCCTGGTTTTTCATTATCCAAGTCCTTGAAAAAACTCAAAGTGACATTATATACATGGTGTCCAAATCATGAAAGGCGTTCTCGTCAATTCACAAATCTTATCTTCCAAGATACCGGAGTTCGAACCATATAATCGAAACTAGTCCTTTAGTAACTCAAAAAGATAAAACTCATAAAAGCAAGCCTGACAATCACTAGGATTAAGGTAATCTTGCAATAGTGCTAAATTAGTGAAAGATAGAATATTGAGTTACGACACTTAATCTCAAATTCTATTTTCACTTAGTCCAGTTCAATGCACTCATAACTTTCTTATAACGCACTAGTGTTTCTATCCGAAGTCAGACACTTCGATGATTGGAGACTTCATCAATCCCATTAAAATAGACAACGCTACATTCTATGGAAAAATAAAGTATTCTATCTTTATTTGTAGAATGTGAACTTTTAATTTAGACATAATGAAATAAAGAATTTAGTCTCCTACATGTGAACACTTCACACGAACAATTATTTATTACTTATTATTAGTCATAGAAACATTTAGATGTTTGCATAATAGAAAACATAAACATCACATGTATATAATTAGGACATAATATGGAATTTATTAATAACAAATAGATAATACTTAAATCAAATAAACATTGTTTAAAATGCCAAACAAAGAAACTGCTTTCTAAGGCATATTCCTAACAGATCCTTTGTCAAAAAGATTCATCAAGAATAGTACTTCTCCACGGGGTACCCCTGTATTGTTTGCTAAGAAAGTTGATAGTATTCTTAGACTCTGTGATGATTACAGAAGGTTGAATTAGCTTACAATGAAGAACAAGTATCCTCTACCAAGGATTGATGAGTAGTTTGATCAACTTGGTGGATTAAGATTTTTCTCCAAAATCGACTTGAGATTAGGTTATTACTAATTGAAGATTCGAGAGGAAAACATACTGAAAACTGCGTTCAAGACTTGTTATTTCCATTTTGAGTTCCTGGTTATACTGTATAGTCTAACCAATGCTCCTGCAGCACTCATGGATCTTATGAAAAGAATTTTCTGACCATATTTGGATCAAATTGTGGTTGTTTTCATTGACAACATCTTAGTCTACTCGAAGACTCAAGAAGAACATGCTAAATATTTGAGAATTGTACTTCAAATTTTAAGAGATCATCAATTGTATACTAAGAGATCCAAATGTGACTTTTGGATGACA
This sequence comes from Parasponia andersonii, assembly GCA_002914805.1. NCBI lineage: Eukaryota > Viridiplantae > Streptophyta > Magnoliopsida > Rosales > Cannabaceae > Trema > Trema andersonii. Next base: position 212,802 of record JXTB01000017.1, read on the forward strand.
GAAGTAAAATTCTTGGAACACATGATTTCTCAAGAGGGTATTTTAGTCGATCTTGCTAAGATAGAATTTGTTCTAAAGTAGGAAAGACCGAAGAATGTAACTCAATAAGAAGTTTCCTCAGTTTAGCATGTTATTACCATCGTTTTGTGGAGACTTTCTCGAGAGTTGCCTTACCTTTGGCGAAGTTAACAAGAAAAGAGGTCAAGTTTACTTAGGATGATGATTGTGAAAAAGCCTTTATGGAATTAGAAAAGCGATTGTCAACAGTACCTGCTCTTACTATTCCTAATAGTAATGAATTTTATGTTATGTATACCGATGCTTCCAGTTCTAGATTGGGATGTGTCTTGATGTAGAATGGCAAGGTAGTGGTTTATGCTTCTTGTCAGTTAAAGCCACATAAGAATAATTATCCTACTCATGACTTAGAGCTTGCAGCAATGATTTTTGCACTCAAAATTTGGAGATATTATCTGTATGGTATTAAGTTTGATATATTCTTCGATCATAAGAGTTTGAAGTATCTTTTCACTCAATGTAATTTGAACATGAGGCAACATAGATGTATTAATTACATGGAAGATTATGACTTTGATTTGCAATACCATCCTATTAAAGCCAATATTATAGCAGATGCCTTGAGTAGAAAAACTAATAGTATATTAGTTGCACTTATTTTTCAATAATGGAATAACTCAGTGGCAATTAGTGATTATAATTTGTAGTATTTCGAGACTGACAAAGCTGCTTATCTTAGTAATGTTATTGCCATGCCAGCACTTCTCCAGACTATACAACAAAGTCAATGGCAATACCAAGAATTGAGAACGATATGGAATTAACTCGAAAATGGTGAAAATTTAGAAGATTAGAGTACAAATAGAGAAGGATTTGTACTTTTCAGAGGAAAGCTAGTAGTAGCTAATAATCCTCACCTTAGAGAGACCATTCTCACTGAGGCTCATAAGTCTAAGTTTACAGTATATATTGGTAGTACAAAGATATACCATGATCTGAAGACAATACTAGTAGAAAGGTATAAAATATGATGTAGCTACTTTTATGGTTAAGTACTTAACTTGACAATAAGTCAAGGTAGAACATCAGAGTCCAGCTGGGCTACTATAGCCTTTACTTATACCATAATAGAAATAGAATAAGATCACAATAGACTTTATGGTGGGTTTGCCAACAACTCAGAGAAGGAACGACGTGGTTTGGGTGATTATTGATTGAATGACGAAGACTGCTCACTTCATATTGATCAGATCTGATTCTTTTACTCAATAAACTTAGTTGCCTCTACATTGATAACATTGTTCGGTTACGTAGAGCGCCATCAAGTATAGTTTTTGATAGAGACCCAAGATTTACATCAAAGTTCTAGAGAGCTTTGCAAAGAACTTTGGGAACAGAACTGAATCTCAGTATAACTCATCATCCTCAGACAGGTGGCTAATCTAAGAGGACTACTCAGATTCTAGAGGACATGCTTCACTATTGTATACTGGATTTTGGTAAAAGCTGGGATGATCACCTGTCATTGGTGGACTTAACAACTACTAAACCAGTTTTAGCATATGAGTTATTATATGGGAGACCATGCAGATCACTCTTGTGTTGGGTTTATGTAGATGAACATGTCACTCTTGGGCTAGAATTGATATAAAAGACTACTGAGAAGATTAATAAGATTTGGAAAAGACTCAAGGTTATGCAGAGTCATTAGAAAAGCAATGCAGACCTAAAGAGATGTGAAGTAGAGTTCGAAATTAGAGATCAAGTATTCTGGAAGTCACGTGAAGACATGAGATTACTAGATTTGGACTTTAAGGCAAATTGATTCCAAGGTATATTGGACCATTCGAGATTACTGCTAGAATTAGGTCAGTAGTGTATTGTTTAGTTTTACCATTGCAATTATGCCGATTGCACAATATTTTTTATGTCTCGATACTCAAAAAGTATGTGCCTGACCCATCATGTGTCATTCAGTATGTGGAATTGCCGTTATAAGAGGATGTAATATATCAAGAACAACCAGTTTGAATAGAAGAAAAAGAGCTCAAAGTGCTTCGAAATAGATAAATATCACTTGTTAAGATTCTCTAGTAACATCACAAGGAAGATAAAGCCACTTGGGAGCTTGAAATAGAAATGTATGAGAAATATCATCATTTATTTAACTTCCAACTTGAGGTTGTATTTGAATCTTGAATTGTATTTGAATTTCGGGACAAAATTCTTTTGGAGGGAAGATGTGAAAACCTATTTCTAGAAAGAGTAAATTGTAACGTAATGGCATTGTTGTAAATAAGTAATTTTCTGATTAAAATATTAAAAATATCTAGTATTCATTATTCAGTGCTACAGTTACCATATTTTTCATAAAAGCCATCTACCTTTCTTCTTCTTCACGTATGATCCCCAAAATCTCAAAAGACCAGATTTTTTTCTGAAGTACTGTGCCACCACACCTCTGCTGGCCAGATGCACCACACCGTGCTCCTCCTTAATCACCGATGAACTAGCGCTAGCCACCCTTGTTGTGAACTACCACCCCCTGTCAGAGATTACTAACTCCAAAAATGACGCCACTAATTCAGTTTTTCGGCTGAGCTCTTTCCCCAGACCTTCGTTTCACTCACCTCTTGCACCATTGGACTCATCTCATCGTTGTTGTCATTTTTCGGCCACTTTCAAGCCTTAACTCACAGTCAGTAAGATTTTCACTATTTTGGTCTTTTTACCAAAGTTTATGAGATGAAATAGGGTTAAAAACTAAGAATAATTATGGTTAGCAGAAGTAAAAACAATATCTAGAAGTACAATAAATTTTAGTTAGAAAAAGAGGACATTTTTTTAATTATTTACAAAGAGTGGTATTTATCTAATTTTCAAAATTTTGAGCTTAATAAATGCTCGAGACCTCGAAACTAAATTCCAATTTCGAATATGGACTCAGTTATGTCGAGAAATGAATTTCGATATAAAATACCACTATCTTTTGAAGTGGAACGAAAATTAAAATTTTGTAGCTCAAAAAAATGTTCCGTTTTGTGTGCCACAGGCTGGTCCCATACCAGGATTCACTTTTGACAAAGCATGTTTCTAATCTAGTATTTTTGGGTGCTCTAAATTTAGTGGTGACCTCCTTTTCTCTATTTGAGGCTCTAGTAAAAAAGCCATTTTTTCAAATAGACTTACCAAGATTCAGAAATTGTTGTTCGAACACTTAAGTAGACCAATGGCGGATTCTATGAGTGTCATTAGCCTGGCATTACTACCATATCAAAGTAGAAGTTTGATTACCTAATTTTATTTTTGTTTCATTTTATAATTATATTAAAATTTATTTATGAAAATCATGATTTTACGATGATTTAAGAAATTACTATAAATTATTAGATTATAATGCCAAGTTTGATTTTTTAAAGCATGATTTGAATAGTGGATACATGGTTGTTGTGAATTTTTACATATTGTATATAATAGGATCACACACTTGAGTTTTATCATAGTATCACTGTATTTTAGATCGCTCGCGAGTTATTGCAGTACTAGGTGAGAGACTTAGGCCCTAGCATAGGTTTTATCTGATATGCCTATGAGCATTGTTAAGATGCTAAGTATCTCTGCTAATGGTATTGTAGGACTGTGATGGGAGGATGAGAGTTTACTTGTTGATGTATGATATGTACAACGATGTGGTTTGAGATTTAGTTTTGAATATACAATTATTCTGAATACTAATGATTTATAAACATGATTTACAAATAGATTTAAAGGTACTAACCATACAGGTTTGAGAAATTGTATCCATTTAGAGAGGTAATTGAATACCTACTGAATGTATGAATGTTTACACCTTACTTTTCCCCTTTCAAATAGTGTTCGGTATGATTTTGGAGTCTCGAGAGGAGACTAGTAAAGAGCTAGTTTCCTTACTGAGAATTGGTAACTATGTATAATAAATCTATTAGTTATTTTGGCTTGTATTAAATACTTAAGGGCCTGTTATACGGACTCTGTCTGTATAATTATTATGCTGGATTATAAGACTGATGATAGTGATGCTTAGTTTGATTTAATAAATTTCACTAACAATCTGCGTCTAATGATGATCACAATACTATGAGAATTTTACTTTAATTTTTTTTTACAAATATTTTAAAAACAACTTTTGAATTTCTACTTGTAATATTAGGTCGTGACAAGAATGATTAGTGTATGTACAAATATTTTTTTTGACTAATAAACATTATTCCAAATTGAAATCATCTTAGTATTTCGATTGATATATAATGATATATATATCAACTTTATTCTCACTGAGTGGGTGGGGTTAGGTATTAAGTTAGGAATTTGACTCCTAGTGTATATGAGTTATTTTTTTTATTTGTAATAAGTGGAAGTCATTAGTTAAGCTTATCTTTTTTTTAAAAAAATTATATATATCTATGGTTCCTAATCCAATAGGTATTTTTTTACGTATCTATTAGTATTTTTTTCATGGTTGGATCATGATTTAATGACTACCATAATTTGAATAGTTAGAAAAAAAAAATAATGAAAAAAATATACATTATTTAATATTTTTCTCTCTCTATCTTTTATCATGAAAAGACAAGTGTGACCAATTTAATTAGTCAAAACAATTTCTAAAAAGAAATACCTACTGAATTAGTGCCCTATATCTATATATATCATATTTATTGTTATTTTTATCTCTCTGTAAGTTCAATAGATAGATCATATTCAGAATTAATTTTACAGGTGAATTAACAAAAATTACTGCACAAAGATATAGAAGAAATAGATATGTGAATTAGTATTTCATTAGTCGGCCAATCGAAACTATGGAGAGTAGATCAATATTTGTTCCTTTTACTGCCATAGTCTGGCTCCAATGTCAACTTCTTCTTCTTTTCTTTTTATAGAAAAGTACAAAAAAAAAATTGGGTTCATTTTACTGATATTAATAATTGTCTCTCGAATTATAAGAATAATAGCACTATGCTTTGGGAGTTCTGGTTTGCGAATCTATCCATCAGCAGAAAAAAGAAAAGAATTATAAGCTACTGTATTTTCAATATTCCTCTCAAACCTACGCTTCAGTTATCTCCATTTTGGGTTTTGTATTTCATTAGTTGAATATTGTATCAATTGAGTTATTGTACTCATATTATTCATTCCATAAATAAATTGTTAGTTTGATTAAAAAAAATCATGTTACATCATCAAATATGTATTGTTTTTGTGCGTCCTAATTATTAATCACGTGGTAATTGAGTTTTGTAATTTATTATTCGAATACTGCATTTTGGCAATGCTAAATCTTTATTATTATCATTATGTTAAGTTATTATTATTACTATTATTAGTACTGTTACTATATTTTTGAAGAGCATTTGTTATCAATTACAAGCTCACTCAATTTGTAGGATAAAGTAACATTTGCTAATAATTTAAGAGGATGGAATGAGAATATGAAAATCATATATATTTCAGTTTCTCATATTCGGTACAATTTTTGAACTTTCTATAAACAATGAAAGAAAAGTTCATGCCCTTTAAATTCCCATGCTTTAGGGTAATGTGAAATCCATCGAAAACTATAATCTAAACCCAACTCTTTTTTTTTTTTCATGGAACAAGAGATTATTCTAATACCCTCTTCTTCCATGACCAAATGTAATCAAGTTAAAATGTGTGTAATCATATGCATATATAAAATGATAGAATTTGGGCACTAGGAAATAAAGAGATTTAGATAAGCTAAATATAAATCAAGTAATAGAAATATTAGCCAGATTATAGAAAGGTAAAACCACCATCAATTGACCCATGCTATTTTAAGTTTTCTTAGATGTATTTATATGAGGTGCGATTAACTTCACGAATTTTGACCATGTGATAAAAAAGAAAAGAAAAACACATATTTTGATTACGATTAGTAAATACCTAATATCGGCATTTCTAATTCACCAAAACGCAAACACCCATACATTATTAATGATAATGCATGAACTTGAACTTGATTTGTGTTTTCTAATTATTAATCGATCTATATTTGATAGTACATACGAACAGTGAGAAAAGTTCACATATTGAAATTTTAAATATTTTCTAAAAGTGGATTGTTTTATAAAATTGAAACCTTTTGCACATTTTTATAAAGAAATCGACAAATTTCTAGTTTAAATAAAATTCACTTTTGGGTCATGATAGAAAAGAAAGTATCAGAGCTAAAAGTTTAAGTACCTCGAACATATCACCATTAATTATATTAAAGTTATTTTTATAGCAAGCATACGTCGCTATCTCACTAATAGTTTAGCATATTATTTCAGACTTATAAGGATGCCTCTACGGATTTGCACAAATGAGACAATGCAGCAAATATTTGGATAAATGAGCATTCCAAATTATCAACCTCTACCTTAACAGGACCACCCACTTGATCAGGCTAATTATCTCTAGAGGTTTATTCACATTCAGCCTAGAGAGTATAATAGAACCCCAGACCCGCTGATTACAAACGCATAGTTGGATCAGATAGTACAATACTTTTGAACTCTTGGTACTCCTAGAGAGTTGTAAGCTGTCTTTGTTATGATAGGAAATGTTATTTGTTGGTAGGAGATCATTGAGGTTATGTAGAGTATGGATGGCCTAATACGTGAAGAGTTTGAGAAACTCTTTAGGGCACACTATATAAATGATGACTAACAAGCTAAAATGGCTAGTTATTTTTGAAAGACTGACACAAAGGAACAAAACAGTGAACCAGTACCTGATATAGTTCACAAAATTAACAAGCCTTGCCCTTAGCTCAGCAGTGAGTGATAGTTATTAGATTACGAAGTTCAAGAATGATCTGAATCAAAATATTCATAACTGCATTACCATTTAGCCATTTGTCACTTTCCCTGACGTAGTGTTGCATGCCTAACAAGCGAAAGTCGTAGAAAACAAGCAATGCACCAGAAAGTATAGAAACAATGATAGCAAAGCAAGCAAGAAGAACCAAGGACAGTGGATCGCACATAGTAGTCAGAATAGTAGTAGTTCCACTAGTAGTGGTTCATCTAGAGGTAGCAAAGGTAGTCCTTATAGTGGATGTTTTTTATGTGGCTAGCCAGGCCATAGAAAAAATATGTGATGCCCAAGATTCGCACATGCATATTAAGCCAATAATAAATATGTTCTAATTGCATATAAACATTTAGAAGTTGTTAATACTAGTTTTGTAGTAACATACTCATTCATTATGTTATGTGCATTTATATACATATTATTACACTAATAATTGTTGAAGTGTCCCAATGCAGTGTAAAGGTTCAATACCCTCAGAGAGAGAGCTCAGTGTGCTAAAAGAACAAAGAATATAATTATGAAAGTAATACTATATTTGCATTGTTAATTGGAGTGTAATTGACTTATTTGTATGCTTAATGATTGGTTATGGGGTTAGGTTCCACCAAATTACAATAAGATTGGCCATA
>JXTB01000017.1:221280-241836 GCA_002914805.1 Parasponia andersonii
AAGAGTATTTGAAAGTGAGTACCATTGTACCAATTTTATAAGATAAGTTTTAATGGCAATTGTTAGTCTATCGGAGCTGGATAGGTAAGTCTGTTAATGCAGACTCTCCCATTAAAGCGGGATTTGCGGATCTTATAATATGTCTCGTTGCAGTAGAACAATATTAGCGCGGTGTGGGATGCCCCTTTGATAAGGGAAGGAGTTTTCAAAAAAAAAAACCTCACACGACGGTCGCACCTTATTTTTACTCCTGGCTAGAGTTTCCGCCCAATGTTATATTGGCCTATCGACTTATGGGATAAGCAATATGCTAAGGGGCCCAACTAAGTACAATTTTTAAGGAAAATACAAAGACTCAAATGTTTAAGAAAGAAAAGGGTACAATGGGAACTTTATGAGATTTTAAAGCATTCATAAGCATGCATAGTTTTTACTTACTGACCTTTAGCTCATTTTAGTCTTGTGATGTAGATGAGGAGGCATATTTTGGTATTGACTAGCTGGGTACCTAGCTTGTCTTTTGTCGCCATGATCATACAAATATAGACGAGCTTGACCTGTGGGCAACATTTTTGTTTTGAGATATTTTGGTGTAATGTAAATACCACTGCTGATGGCAAAATAGACTGGTGAAAATTTCTTTTGATTGTACATTTTGTAAAGACACTTTTAATAAGAAATGCCATGCAGTTGCTTTTGTTTAAAGGTTTTAGAAAGTTCAAAATTGCCCACTTTTTTATCGAAACATAAAGATATGGTAGAACAAAGAATAATACTTCATATTTTGACTGTATATGACAATATGATTAAACTAGGGGGTGTTACAGATGAAGTGTCTCATTTGCCTGCAAAAGTCTCCTCTTTCTCAAAAGGATAACATGGGTGTCAATCTAGTTCAATTCCACACTAGAACACTCAAACGAGGCCATAGCAATCTCTGAGTTTATCATAGGCTTTTACTTCCAAGCAGGCTTACCAACATCACTATTGCCCACAGAACTTCAATCAAAATTTCTAGACTCCTCAGGCTTTAGGAAGTCAAGGAATGTGTGGGTATGGTAGTAGTAGTCTAGAATTGAGCAGTAGCCATCCTAGTCAAGGGTGAGGTAATAAAGGAAATGAGAAGGTGACTAGACAAGCTTATATTATTATTGGAGTTGAGGATGCCTATGATAACATCGACCAAGGTGTTATGGATGGAATGATCCTTATTTCACTCTTAAGCACATGTTTTATTTGATACTAGTGCATGCTATTCATTCATATCCTTATTATTTTCTCAATTATTCTGGTGGTTAGAATTCTCTGAATTAGATTATGTCTTGACATTGGGTACACCTATGGGAGGAGTAGCTGATGTGTCTAGTGTGTGTAAGTCTTATTATGATGTAATTTGTAATAAAAAACTACTTACTGATTTGAATGTATTACCAATGGGACAATATAATGTGGTCCTCCAAATGGATTAGTTATCCAAGTATCAGGCCATTGTAGATTGTCATATGAAGAGGATAAGTCTTTTTCCAAGTGATAGACACCCCCATTATTTATAAAGATAGAATGAACCCTTTGAGGCCAAGCCCTATTCTAAACATATATAGGTAGGAGGAAGATACTTAAGTGTTAGGGTGCTTATTTTCCATTAATGGTGAAGTGAGTACAAACAATCAAGACCTATAGATATCGGTGGTTAGTGAGTATCCAGATGATTTACCAGGACTACCACTAGATAGGAAGATTGAGTTCTTCATTAAACTAGCTCCTAGAGCTCAACTAGTCTCTATTCCAGTCCACCACATAGCTCCTACAAAGATGTATGAATTGAGAGAGCAATTAGATGATTTGATATTTAAGGACTTCATTCAAAGTAGTAGTTCTTCTCGGAGTCCTCCTATACTTTTTGCAAAGAAAACTAATGGTTTATTAAAACTATATGTGGATTATAAGAAGTTAAATTAGCTAATTGTAAAGAACAAGTATCCTTTGCCAAGGATAGATAAGTTGTTTGATCAACTTGATGGTTCAAGGTTCTTCTCTAAGATTGGTTTGAGATCCAATTATCATTACTAGAAGATAAGAGAAGAGGATATACCAAAAATAATATTCCGAACTCGTTATGGCCACTTTGAGTTTTTGGTAATATCGTTTGGTTTGACTAATAATTTTATAATTTTTATAAATCTCATAAATTGGATTTTCATGTCGTACTTGGATCGTTTTTTTATTTTTTTCATCAACAGCATCTTGATATATTCAAAGACTCGAGAAGAGCAAGCTGAATACTTGAGGAAAATGCTTGAAACTTTGATAGATCATCAGTTATATACCAAGAAATCGAAGTGTGACTTTTGTATGTCATAAATAAAATTCTTAAGAGATGTGATTTCTCAAAACGGTATTTCAATTGATCCTACTAAAATAGAAGCTATTTTAGAGTGGGAGAGACTGAAGAACACAACAGAGGTATGGAGTTTTCTCAATTTAGCAGGCTAGTATTATTGCTTTGTATAGAATTTCTCGAAGTTTGCTATACCTTTGACAAGGTTAACCAGAAAGAATTTCAAGTTCATTTGGGATAATGAATATGAGTAAGCTTTTATGAAATCGAAGCTTAACTTGATAATTGCATCTGTTCTACTTTTTTTAATAGTAATAAATCTTATGTGGTATATACAAATACTTTAAAGATGAGTTTGAGATGTGTCTTGATGCAGAATAGCCAAGTTGTGGCTTATGTTTCTCGTCAGTTTAAGCCACATAAGAGAAAATATCCCATCCATGACATAGACCTTATAGCAGTGATCTTTGCACTTAAGATATGGAGAGGTTACTTTTGTAGTATAAAGTTTGACATATTATCTGACTATAAGAGTTTGAAGTATCTATTTACTCAATGAGATCTTAATTTGAGGTAACAAAGATAGGTTAAGTACATGAAGAATTATGACTTCGACCTACAACATCATCCTGGCAAGGCCAATGTTATTGTTGATGCCTTAAGTAGAAAGCCACATGGTACACTAGCTGAACTAGTCTTTGAGTATTAGAAGAACTCGGTTACCATTTGAGATTACAATTTGTAATAATTTGAGGGTGAAGTGACTGCTTATCTCAGTAATATTGTGATCACACTATCACTTTTCCAAACTATTCAACAGAGTCAATGGCAACATAAAGAATGGAGGACAATTTGGAACCAGCTTTAGAATGATGAATAATGAGATGATGGAGTACCAACAAACAAGGTTTCTTACTTATTAATGAGAAATTAACTGTGGCTAATGACCATATCCTTCGAGAAACTATCTAATGAGCTCATCAATTAAGGTTCGTAGTATATCCTAGTAGTAATAATATGTACCAAAACTTAAAGAGACATACTAGTGGAAAGGCATGAAGAATGATATGGCTTCCTCTATAGCCAAGTTTTTGACTTGTCAGTAGGTTCAAGCTAGAGGCCAATAGGATTACTTCATTTATTACTCATTCTAGAGTAAAAGTGGGACAAGATCACGACAAACTTTGTGACTAGTTTGCCAAGGACTTAGAGAAAAAATGACATAGTCTAAGTGATAGTCAATCGGTTGATAAAAAATGCTTGCTTTATATAAATTAGGATTGACTACTCACTTACTAAGCTTAGTAAGATGTATGTGGAGAACATTATACAAATACATGGTGTGCCTTCGAGTATTGTTCTAACAAAGACCCAAGGTTTGCTTCCAAGTTTTGGAGAGTTTTACATAAGTGTTCCGTACGTAGTTGGATCTCAGTATATCTTAGCATCCTGAGATAGATGACCAATACAAGAGGACCATTCAGATTCTTAAGGATATGCTTCAAGCTTATATAATGGATTTTGGCAGAAACTGGGATGATTACCTTCCTTTGGTGGAGTTTGTTTACAACAACAATTACTAGACCAGTGTGGAAATGGTTCTGTATGAGGTACTATATAGGAGGCCATGTAAATTGCCCTTGTGCTAGGTAGAACCTGAGGAACATGTCACTCTTAGACCTAAATTGACTGAGGACACTACTAAAAAGATCAAAGACATTTAGGAGAGGCTCAAGGAAGTTCAGAGTCATCATAAGAGTTATGTAGGCCTAATGAGACGTGAGGTAGACTTCGTGACTACTAATTCTATGTTCTTAAAAGTGACTCTAAGGTGTGGCGTTACAAGATTTGGAGTTAAAGGTAAACATGCTATAAGGTAAATTAGTCCCTTCGATATCACATAGTGGATTAGACCAGTGGCCTTTTGCTTGAATCTATCTGCACAGTTAAGATATGTCATAATGTGTTCTATGTGTCGATGTTGAAGAAGTATACATCATACCCATCTCATGCCATTTAGTATGTGCATGTACCGATTTGAGAGAATGTGTCTTATAAGGAGCAACCAGTTTGAATAATGGAAAAAGAGTTAAAAATGCTTCACAACAGGGAAATACTGCTTGTTAACATACTTTGGGAGCATCACAAGGAAGATGAGGCTAGTTAATAACTTGAGACGAAGATGTATGAGAGGTACCTTTTATTTGTTTAACTTTCAATTAGAAGTTGTATTGTGATTTTCTTGTTGTAATGTAAATTTTGACTTGTACCTAAATTTTAGGACGAGATTTCTTTTAAGGAGATAAGGTGTAACAGCCCAAAATTTTCAAGGATAAAAAGGTATTTTGGAAAATTGTTTGAATTAAATAAGGGAGGGAATTAATTACAAAAGTTTGTGAAGCAAGGACAGAATTGCAATTATTTTGAGGGACTAAATTGAAAGAGTTTTGAAAATTTGGGGATTAAAGTGAAATTTTAGAAACATTACAAAACCCATTAAGAGAGGACCATGTGGCCCTCTCACTTTCCACTTCCTCTTTCTCTCCCCTCTCTCCCATGCTCCCTTTTTGTCCCTAGACAGTGAAAATGACGAAAATTCGACTAGCCCCAACAAGCACCTTCTTAGTCGACGAAATTCGACCAGCCCCAACATGCACCTTCTTAGTCGACGAAAATTCGACCAGCCCCAACATGCACCTTCTTAGTCGTTTCAGGCCGCAACACTACCTAGATCTAGACCGTGCCGCTGAGATGAGTAACTTGTTGGAGTTTCGAGGGTTGGTGCCACCTAGTTCGCCGCCAGTAGCTCAAAATGTCCGCTGGATAAAATCCAACACCGCACTGATTTTTGCCACTTCAGGCTATGAACCCGAGCTTTTTTGACTCCTCTTAACACATTCAGTCACATGGTAAACACCTTAAGACTCAATTTGGCTCTCTTTATGAATTGCTATGTTAGGTTGATTTTGGGTGTTAAGTTTGAACAATAAATTTTTGATCCGATTATTGGATTGTGAAATTATTGTCATATTTGTGATATACTCCTAAAACAGTGTAGAATGATATTTATATTGACTATATTTCTTAACAGGCACAAAAAAAGAGATCAGACAACTCAAGATTTGTCTCGTTTTATGTACTAGGAGATTGGTTTTTGGTTCAAATCTAAATTAGTCAAATTATATGTCTAACTTAACTATTTCGGATACTAGAAATTCAGTGGAGATATCCACTTGTTGATTTGAGACACCTTTAAGAAGCTGATTTTTCAAAACAAGTGATTGAGGGCTTGGAATCTGTTCCCGACTCTCCGAACGATCGTTCAACAATACCTCGAGTATCCAATAGCATAGTATCACTATTCTAGTGAGGTAAAGATTTGGTTACCTTGATTTTATATTATGTTGCCAATTATGAAAAAATGTGATTTCTGAATTATTTTGGACTTATGTGATGGAATTTGATTATATGTTATTTACTATGTTGCTCTGAAACTTTTTTGAGTGCAAGTTATTTTTAGGTATATCAAAATTATAGTTGTTATGTTGTCCATTTTCCTAGAAAAGTAAAATGACTTTTATTTTATTTAAAAACCAAAGCATATTGGACACTAGAACAATGCATGAGTATTTTCACATATTAATTCAAAGTGCAAGTGTCATAGGATCACACATGAGCAATATGTTAACATCATGGGTTTATAGGTGGAGTTGCAGCCTATTTTGGTAGGTATAGGCGAGTCGGTTACCCCTCTATACTAGAAGGTGTAGGTAATTTGGTTGCCTCTCCAAATTGACAGGTATAGGCAAGATAGTTGCCCCTCTAAATTTAGTAGGCAACACATGGGTGTCTCCTCAAGGTATAGGCTTAGATGTTAGGTAGGTTGTATGCACACATAGTGCTAGCACCCTAATTCTATAATAAGAGGATGTGAGCTCATTGGTATGGGTTAATTTATGTCATGCACTTATGAATTAATTAGTTTTAAATATTATTATATTTTCATATATATATATATATATGGATTATTGGTTTTGGAACTGTTATATATATAGTTTGCAAATATATTTTAGATTAAACTAACCATGCAGGAAACTCTCGTTCACAAAAAAGATTTCAGATGAGGTAATTATTTATCTAGTAAGCATTTTACACTTATCCCTACTTTTCCTCTTTAAGTGGTGTCCAGTGCAACTTCAGTGATCGAGAGGATTAAGATGCCACCCTTCGAGAGTGGTTTGTTGTCTTAGTAATGTTGGAATCTTGGATTCAAATTTGATGTTTTGTTGTTACTTTTGGATTAAGTGGATTGAGTAGCATTAACAAAGAATACTACTTTGAATTATGTATGTAAACTCAATATATGCCATGTTTAAATTCGATACTTGAATGTGGATGATGATGCATGGACTTGAACTTGACTTATATTTCTAATTATTATTCAATTATATTTAATGGTATATATGAACTATGAAAAAGATTCATGGATTGAAATTCTAAATATTTTCTAAAAATGGATTGTTTAGTAAAATTGAAACTTTTTACATAATTTTATAACAAATCAAGGAATTTCCAATATAAGTGAAATTCTCTTTCTACCACTGACCCGAGGTTTAGGTTGTGACAAGAAAGGTGTTCCACTTTTTCGGTTAAGTCATTATTTTTTTTTTATTTTTAGCTCTTAAGTCTTCATTCTTAGATTTGTATTTTACATTAGTCGCTTTAAATCTTTTTTGTCTAATATTGCTGTTATTTAGAAATAAAGGAAAATTATTATTTAAAAAAAGAGTTATTTTATCATTTTTATTCAAGACAAATGTAAGAAATTAGAAAATTTTATTTGGTTTCTGTCACGACCGAGAATCTAAAGCTGTGAGTTTTAGTAATTTTGAGTATAAATAAAGATACATAAAAAATTTTCAAAATTCGGTATTAAAAGGGGTCCCTCTTTAGTTTACTTTATTAAGAAAAAAATATCAATTAAGGTTCAAGAAAACATAGTAAAGTCGTTTAAAAACTTGGCTTAACAAAACTTTAGTGTTGAATAAATAAATTTCACAAATCTTGAATCTGAATATCCAAAAATTATTTTACAAAGTCAGTCATAATTCTAGGTACTTAAAATTTTGAAAATATACTCAGTAAGAACCACAGTATCTCATTTACATACCAAATCTTCAAAAAATAGTAAATACATCCTCATACATTCACTTAGTAGGTACAACAAACATGGCTCAACAGTTAAACATGAAAAAAGAATAAGACAAAGTGTAGAGAACAACCGAGGAAGAGGAATACGGCCACAAGCGTAAGGTAATCGACTTCCTAGCCATCTCGACAATTAATTTAAATGAACAACTACCTGAAAGGAAGAATAATAGGGGGTAAGCTCGAAGGCTCAGTAGAGAAACTATTACCTCATTTGAAATTTTTTTTAGTGATGGAGAGTCGCTACATAGTTAGTTTAATCCAAAACATATTTACAAAACCATATATAAACATATATATAACAATTTCCAAAGTTGATAGTCTGTATATGTGTATATATATATATGTGTATATATATATATATATATATATATATATATATATAGATATATGAAAGCATGATATCTAAAATCAATGAGTCCACAAATACATAACACAAATCTACCCGTACCTATGAGTTCACCACCTCTTATTAATGGAAACCTGAATTTTGACACTATGTGTACCATACAGCCTACTTGACACCTAGCCAATACCCAGAGTGGATATCTGTGTGTCGCATACTAAACCTGGAGGGGTAAATGCCTCGCCTACACCTGTCAATCCGAAAGGACAACCAAATTATCTACACCTGCCAACTTGGAGGGGTAACTAACTTGCTTATGCCTGCCAAAATTTATATAGTTCCAATATATATCTAATTTGGTCTAAGTATTTATAGACTTCTATTTTAGATATATAAATACTTAGACTAAAGTAAATTTATATTAAAACTATAAAATTTTCTAATTTTTTAACTCTGTCTTAAATGAAAGCGATAATTTAACTTTTTCTTTTAAACAATAATTTCCACTGTGTTTCAAATTTTACCTATGCTAAGATAAACATTTTTTGGATAAGTTTTAATTAACGACAATTTCAGAAAAAAAAAAAAAAAAGATTAAAAAATATTAATGTGAAATAAAAATATAAGAATAAGGATCTAAAATTTACAAATTCTTATAAAAGAATGGAGACTTAACTATAGAAAAAAACTATGAGAAAGACTATCTTTTGTAACAGATTTTATATTAGAAGACTAGGGTTTTGCTTAAAAAAAAAATAAATTCAGAGTTAATTTTAGTGAATTAAAAAACTTTTATGTTATCCAGCGTTCAGTTCTAAACGTACAAAACAAAGAGCGAAGATGATCAATGTGGTCACAACCTCTAATGTCTCAAAAGCAAGAGTTGACTTTTTCCTTAATACTTAAATGATCCAGGGCGGTTGTGTTGCTGTAGTTTTCTTTCTTAACAGATCTTTCGGAGTTTACAACTCTGATCATAATTAACACATCTAATATTTTGAGCATATTTTTGAATGTTTCAATCCTGCTGTTTTCGGACGTCCCTGATGATCGCTTGGAATAATTAACATAGGAATATGTATATTAATTACGAACATGAAAACGTGCATGAAGAAGACACGGCTGCTTCAACCAGTAATTTTTTGATGTACTCGTCGTTCTCAACCTGCAAATCAACTTGCAGTCCACTTCTTTTATTATTATTTATTATTATTTTAATGGTACAATGAGGTGCGGCCGGCCATATTCTGTGTTTCTTTTTCTTCATGTTTTAATTTAAGTATATATGTATATGTGTATATATAAATACAAGCATACAGTAAGCCTTTTATCATGTACTAGTCCATTAATAAGCAAACTAATAAATACGTTGTGCTACAATTACTGTTTCGAAAGAAACAATGGGGGTTAATGACAGAGTTATTAATCCTGGTCATCTTCCATACCTTGTCTTCCTTGTTGCATGGCTTTTGTTGGTTAAGATTAGTTCAGCAAGAAGGTCAACTTATATTGTTCACATGGACAAGTCTTACAAGCCCGAGTCCTCTACCTATCAACACTGGTATTCTTCCATCGTTGATTCCCTCAAAGATCATGACCGTCCACACTCATCATCATCATTGGTTCTATACACTTACGACGCCGTTCTCCACGGTTTCAGCGCCGTTCTATCTCCACCCGAACTGGAGACTCTAAAAACCGCCCCAGGCTTTGTCTCCGCTTACCGCGACAAAACTGTCACGGTTGACACCACTCATACCCCGGAATTTCTCTCTCTCAACCCCTCTACAGGCCTATGGCCCGTTTCGAACTTCGGCGAAGATGTAATCGTCGGCATCATCGATACCGGAGTCTGGCCAGAGAGCGAGAGCTTCAAAGATCATGGTATGAACCCTAATATCCCAGCCAAGTGGAAAGGAACATGCCAAGAAGGCCAAGATTTCAACTCCTCCTTGTGTAACCTCAAGCTCATTGGAGCTAGATACTTCATCAAGGGTGTAATCGCCGCGAATCCCAACGTTACACTCAGCATGAACTCCGCTAGGGACATGTCGGGCCACGGAACTCATACGTCGTCCACAGTCGGCGGGAATTACGTAAACGACACGTCGTTTTTCGGCTACGCCAAGGGAACAGCCAGAGGGATCGCACCACGTGCCCGGCTCGCGATCTACAAGGTCAGCTGGCGCGAGGGCAGGTATGCCTCCGACATTTTGGCTGGCATAGACCAAGCTATCGAAGACGGCGTTGATGTGATCTCAATCTCCAGTGGCTTCTACAACGTGTCGTTGTACGAAGATCCGGTAGCCATAGCTTCTTTCGCTGCCATGGAGAAAGGCGTGGTGTTTTCGTCTTCAGCGGAGAACTTTGGCCCTAAACTTGGGACCCTTCACAACGGGATCCCTTGGGTCTTGACCGTTGCAGCTGGGTCAGTTGACCGTTATTTCGTCGGAACAGTAACCCTCGGAAACGGAGTAACCGTTAACGGTTGGACCTTGTTCCCAGCAAGTGCCATAATACAAAACTCAACTTTGGTATACGACAAAACATTTTCGGCCTGCAACGACACGTCGCTCTTATCAACACAACCCCCTCTTTCTGGCGTCATATTATGTGATGATACGTGGCCTACATGGAGCCAAATCACTCATGTTGCTGCGTCACAGGTGCGTGGAGCTATCTTTGTCTCTGATGACCCTGCAATATTTGAACTCGTAGGTGTCACGTGTCCCGGTGTGGTGATCAGCCCAAAGGATGCACCAACGGTGATCGAGTTCGCGAAAAGCGTTGACCAATACCCTCTGGTCAGCATCGAGTTTCAACAGACCTTTGTTGGGGATAAACCATCACCAGCAGCTGCCTCGTACACTTCAAGAGGCCCTTCACCGAGTTGTCCTAAGATCTTGAACCCGGACATTATGGCTCCGGGGTCCCGAGTTTTGGCCGCGTGGGTTCCAAACCAGCCAGCCGCCAAAATTGGGCCCAACATTCTGTTGTCTAGTGACAACAAGATAATATCTGGGACATCCATGGCTTGTCCCCATATCTCTGGGGTGGCGGCCTTATTGAAAGGCGCTCACCCGAAATGGAGTCCTGCGGCTATTAGGTCTGCTCTAATGACAACGGCGAACCCGTTGGACAATACTCGAAACCCGATTCGCGATAATGGAAGGAGTTTCGAGTTTGCATCGCCTTTGGCTATGGGATCAGGGCAAGTAGATCCTAACAAAGCACTTGACCCGGGTTTAGTATATGATGCAACTCCACAAGACTATGTTAATCTCTTGTGTTCCATGAACTTTACCTAGAAGCAAATCTTAACTATTACAAGATTTAATGGCTATAATTGCTCGGACCCTTCTTCTGATTTGAATTACCCGTCTTTTATCTTTTTTTACGATAACTCGACTGTGGTGAAGATTGGAAAGTTTGAACGAGTGGTGACCAATGTGGGAGATGGTCCGGCTACGTACAAGGCTTTGGTGATAGCTCCAAAGGGGTCTGCGGTTAGAGTTTCACCGCAGAGATTGGTGTTTGGGAAGAAATATGACAAGCAAAGCTATAGTATGGAAATAAAATATGAAAGGGA
Source organism: Parasponia andersonii (assembly GCA_002914805.1). Classification (NCBI taxonomy): domain Eukaryota; kingdom Viridiplantae; phylum Streptophyta; class Magnoliopsida; order Rosales; family Cannabaceae; genus Trema; species Trema andersonii. The sequence continues at coordinate 232,762 of JXTB01000017.1, forward strand.
CCAGAGAGGAAATGTTACATTTGGTGAACTTGTTTGGGTGGAAGAGAACGGAAAGCACAGGGTGAGAAGCCCTATTGTGGTGTCACCAATGGTTGCATGGTAGAATAAAGCATATCGTATTAGGACCCGATTTCTATGTCAATTTTACGTACCTGTCTTTTTCTTAATCCACAAAATTAAATAATTTTAACGCGTTAACTTAACCATTAAAATCCTTTAATAGAAGTTATTTTTTATTACGTAGCTACTCTCGATACTTGAAGGTCGAAACTTGGTAAGCGCTATACTTATTAATATTGTTGTTTATGAATTAAAGTTCATGTTTTTGACCCGAGGAATACTAATAATGTACTCTTTCTCACTTTCTTTTATATTCTCAAGTCTCTTTTCACATCTCTTTTCACAAATAAAGTCCATTATTGTTTAATGTTTTAATAAAATAATAAATCGTAATGAAATTTTGACTTTAGAGTGTGACCTTTTTTCACACTTCGTTTAAGAAAGTGTACGTGTGTCTCCTTTAATAGCTAATTAGTGGCTGAGTATATAAACTTCTACAATTTGTTTATCTACTCATTATATATCAACTTTTGTTTATGTAAAGGATACATTTTAGTTTTTATATATTTTATATCTTTTATACGCAATGATATATTGGTTATTTTAAAAAATAAATATTTAATTATAACGTGCCTAAAATTTGGCCTATGAAAAAGTAAATTATTAGCTAGAAAAAAAATTTGAGAAAACTACACCACATACCATTTTTCTAATCTGTTTTTTTTTTAAAGGTATCCTTCTTCCCTTTTTCTAAAATATGTATTTATGAATATTTTTTTATTTTTATTGATCTTTATTTCACTTTTTAAGTTTTAATGATTACAATTTACAATTATATTCTTATATAAGTTAATTTGACATATTTATATATATAATTAATTTATCAACGTATATAACTCATTTATTAAAACATATAATTCATTATATATTAATTTATTAGTGTATATAATTTATTTATTGATACATATAATTTATTTACCAGCACACATAATTTATTTAGCATAACATATAATCTATTTATCAGTGCATACAATTTATTTATCAATATACATAATTTATTTCCCAATGTATATAATTTTTTTTATTAGTATATATAATTAATTTATCAATACATATAATTTATTTACTAGTATATATAATTTATCTATCAACGTACATAATTATTTAATTATTTAATGCTTTCAATTTATTTCCCAATGTAAGTTTTTTGTTGCCTTGTCTTCCTAGCTACCTTTAACTTAGTCGGTGGTTCACATTAAACTCTACAATAAAGGAAAAAAAGAATTTTTCAAAGTTATCATTCAAATGAGTCAGCCTTTATTCCATGAACTCAGTCTAGTGGGTATTACAAGGATGGCCATCCATATAATCATCATCCAGTATTTTGATTCTGAACTATAAATAGAAAAAATAAAAACCAAACTGAAGTAAAAAAGAATTAATAGAATCTGTCAGGAAAAAAAAAAAAAGAAACAAACAAAGGAAAAAAATGAATTGAAGAAGTTTCGACGGAAAATGGAAGCAAGAAAGAATAAAGACTGAAGAAGAAGAAAATGAAATTGAAAAGAGAAAGTGTGAAACAAGAAATAAAAGCAACAGAAAAAGTAATTAAAAATAAGATACGAGCGGTTCGCAAGCACAGATTCTCATCATTTTATTTTTAACTCGATTTTATCTTTTATTTTTAGACTCACCATCGACGATGCCAAAAGAGATCCTGTGAAGTGGTTGTCGGCTGTGAGAGGAAGAAGATGGATACATACATGAGGTAATTGATAAATTACTTGAGCTAATCGAACTACAAGCAATACAAGTAATTATTGATTGCTCAAACTAATTTGATCGATTATATTGAGTACCTTTAAAAAGTATCATCTTTTAAAATAATATTTTACTAAATATTATTTAAAAGTGATATTTTTTTAAATAAATTCTAGAATTCTAAAAAAATTTAAGCCGACTAGGAAATTTTCAATATTTTTAGAATATGGATCTGGATTTATGTAAGAATCTTCTTCACTAGCAGCAGCTCATTAAGGGGTTAAATGGTTGAATTTTGGATCTTGCAAAATGGCCAACATTGTTAAAAACTAATTAAATTTAAAAAATTATTTAAAAAAATAGTCATTTTTATATTTAAATATATTAATATATTTTTATATTTATTTATTTTTTGAAAAATTGGTATACTTTTTCAAAAATTGATTTAAATGGCCATGTAGCAAAATAAAGTTATAAAATCGGTCATTATCAAATAGGTGTAAAAGACGGAAAAGATTTTACATTAATCCCGAAAAAAAAAGGTCATTTCGTATAAATACTCGATCATGTTAACCACACCAGGCCCAACAAAGCAACAAATCCCACCTATATTAGTAGCCCAAACGACCTTTAAACTCAGCCCAGTGGCAGCAACTCTCCATGTTACTCAGAGAGAAGCCTAATCCATGGCTGGGATAAAAAGGTAAGGTAAGTACAAGTGTTTTCCCTCTGTTTTACTTTTTATGGAGTATTTTTCAGAATTTCTTTTCTCGGGGCAAAAAATTACATTTTTGGCTGTATCTAGAGAGAGAAAATACTCATTCTAAAAATACTCTTACGTGATACCAAATTATATGATCATCCGTCACAATTTTTTCGGCAGCTTATCATCTAAATTTTTTTAAAGATATTTGTTTTTCAAAATAAGAAATTTTGTTTCCCATTGTTACTAATTTCGAAATAGTCATAATTTTAGGATTTAAGGTTTTACTAATTTTGAAATAGTCATAATTTTAGGATTTAAGGTCACAATTTTGGAACTCTTGCGAACATCATGAGATTTTATTACAGGAATTTGTACAATCTGAACATATTATCGTGATTTGTGATCCTAAATAATAAAATTTATGCCAACATTACAAAAAAAAGATAAGTATTTTTCTTTTTTGACCAACAATAGCTAAGTAATATTTATCTAATACAAATCTAATTTTATAAAAAAAATCATGATATTTTTTTTTATTATACTAACAGTCACATAATTCATGACAATCATTTTGTGTCATCTAACCCTAAATTATGACTACTAGTTACAAATTTTGTGTCTGCCTTATAAGATCAAAATAAGTATTCACATTGGATAACAAATTTAATATATATATATATATATATATATATATATATATGATTGTCAATCCAATAGGTATCTTTTTATTTTACCTATGGGTAGGTATTTTTTTTTTAGCCATTGGATCATCATCTAATGGTGATCTAATGGCTATAATGAAGTGTATAAAAAGACGTGCATCATTAAAATTCTTTCTCTCTCTTATTTTTTACAATTAAAAAATATACATGCTAAATTTTCATTAGCCAAATTGATACTTATAGATAGGTGTAAAAAAAAAAATACCTACTGGATTGATGCCCTATAAAAATATATATATATATATATATATATATATATATATATATATTTATATGATACCAATATGCATGATTCATGATAGTCATAATTTTATTCAACAAAACTTGATTTGTGACTATTATCACAAGTTTTATGCATGTTTTACAAAAATCGTCACACTCTGTGATGATCCAATATACAAAAAGTTATCATTATCACAAATCAAACCAATATATACAAAAATAAATCCCAAAATTCATTTGTAATTACATATTCAATCCAAAATCATTTTAAAAACACAAATCATTACACTTTCCTCTTGATCTTTGCTAATCTTCAGCACAATTGATGACAATCTATTTCACAAAAAACTTAAATTGTCTCAAATCATTCCAACGTACACAAAATAAGTTAACTGTGTATTTTTTAAAAAAAATTAAGAATATGAAATTAGTATAAAGAATTTGATTTGAGAGAGAACACTTTACCGCACATACTAAATAATTCTTTTTTTTTTTGAAAAAAAAATAATTCTAATTTCAGGAACAACTAATAGTTCCGTTTTTTGTTTTGTTTCTAGTTTCTTGTTTTTGTACTATTTCATAGAGGGTCGTTAGTTCTTTCTTATAACTACAGAAACTGACTAGAGCATACAGGTTTCACTTCTTGCCGCTGGAATCCAAGATACACAATCAAACTCCTTAATCCGGCCTCGTTTTTGACAATCAAAGCAATTGAATTTTAGAAACTAAGATTCATATAAATAAATAGCAATCATCAAATATGAACTCATTTGAAAACAAAACATAGAAAAATCATGTGTATAACTCTTGACAAATATAGATACTTACGATTGTAGTACCCTTTATTATTTCATCGGTGAAGAACCTGGGTCTGTTTCCTGAAGCCCAACAAACTATCAATCACCAACTTATTATTCTCTCCCTCCGTACCAGAATTTTCCGAAAGAACTCTTCGACGCTTCTCAATCAGATTCTGTAAAAACTTGTCCATCATCGCCATCAACCCCACCATCTTCTTCTCCACTCCAAGAATGTCCATTGAGTTTACAAACGACAAAAAGTCTCCCATATTCGCAGCTCCACATAGGTGAATAGCCGCCTTATGACCTCTCGAATTCTCAGGGCTTGCCCGAATCCTCGATGTTATCCCCGTAGAACCTCTTCCCGAAATCCTCGAAATTCTCAGGGATGGGTTGGATCGGCGAGTTCGCGAGGGTGGTAGGGAGGAGGAAGCGTCAAATGAGGTGGAGATGGGTCGGGCTTGGTCGGTTTGGGAGGGTCGAGTGATTGAACTGGGCTCGGCGGTTTGGGTGGTCATTGAAGGAGGAGGAGGAAGTTTGGGTTGCTGGAGGAGTGTTTGGCGTTGGTGATTTTGGCTGGCTGGGTTCTTATTCTCTTAAGAGAATTTTGGTCTTTCGGTTTCTTTAGAACTCTTAGAAAAGTAATTCTGAAAAAAACTTCTAAAAAAGTAAAATGGAGGCCAACCACTTCTAGTTTCCCTAATTTCCCAAGGAAGAAGCGCACCTCTGCTTGGGTTTAATTTCAAATTCTGATGAGAAAATTATGCCATCTTTAGCACAGTTTTTTCTAGAATTGATATCTATTTTTTCAGAAAAAAATGTCATTTTTTAAAATTAATTTTTAAAAAAATATTATGTTTTAAAATAATAATTAATTATCATTAACTAATTTTCGAGTATCGAGCAACTAAATTTATTTACAGTTGGTATTTAACTGATAACGGATAATTGGTATAAAAGGGTGTTTTTTAATAAATTTATAAAAAAAAACAATATTTTTTAAAAAAGTAGTAAGAGAATTGAAAAAAAAATAGTTTGATTTTTGCAGATAACAGTGTTAGAAACCCACAAATCAAAAGTTATTCCACGAGAAAATTTGATTTTTTATGTAAAAGTAAAAAAAATTTTAAAAATTCCGAATTTTGAAATTATTTGAAAAATTTTAGATTTAATTAGAAAAATATAACTTTTAAAAGTCTTTAGAAAGATATTATTTTATATTAATTGTTGAGATACTTGAAAAAACTTGTGAAATTACTTGAAGTAACTTGCATTAAATAATTAGATTAATTATCCAAAGTACCTTAATTGGCTATCTCGAGTGTTACTGAAATATATCAATTTTGAGAAAAACGTGGTATTTTTCTAAATATTTATTAAAAATAATATGTTGCTAAGAACTTTATAAAATGATTTTTCTCTATATCAATCCTGGATTTTTCTAAAAAATTAGCCTATCCATGATTTTTCAATTTTTAACCCTTTAAGCTGAATTTCTAAATTTATCTGAAATTTTTTAAACAATTTCAAAGTCTGATATTTTTCAATTTTTCCTAAACTTTTACCATAATAAATCCAATTTCCTCCTTCTTTCATTCCACGAATCTGTTTTCTATGCCAGCAGCCATCAACATGACCAGGCCCAACTTAACAACAAAGGCCACTTATTAGCACAAACCAAATGACCCTTTTACTCAGCTCAATAACTTTACCACTTAAACCTCTACATCAAAATTGTATTGGGAAATTGCTCCGAGTAGTTGAAATATGGACCAAATTGACTTTTTTAGTTTATTTTTTCAGAATAATATTTATAGTTCAAAATAATGACTTTTCTAATTATTTTTGGAGAGAGAAAAAAATATCATTCCAAAACTGCCTTTCTGTCATTTTATTCTTTATCACTACTAGTCATAAATTTGTGACTATTTTTTTAATAAAATAATTTGTTTTACATCATTACGAATATTGTGAGTTTTTAAAGATATGGGTGTTGTCATAATTTTGTGACCAATGACTACAATTTTTATGATGCATTTTCCGAGTATGTTTTAAATCGTTACATATTTCATAATACCTGTTTTACATTGTTATGAATAGTTGAGATAATTTATATTTTAGTATAATTAATAATCACACGTTTGTGACGGACAATAATAAAAGTTAAAGAGTCTGTTACTTAATTCATCTTGATTTGTATTGTTACGTAGAATTAGTCACACAATTAATGTTCCACCAAACATTATTCATTTTCTTCGTTGTTTCCAAGAAACTATTGACTAAATTATAATTTAATAAACCATGTAAATATTTTTTACAATGTGTGTATCTCTTCCACCAAATTATTATCTATCTTACAACATCAAAATAAGTATTAACAATGATTAACAATGCTCGTATCTCACACAAAATCTAATTTTCAAATGAAAACCTATAACTTACGTATTAGTAGTTACAACGTATGACTTTAGGTCATTCAATCTATAATAGTAGTCAATATTTGTGACTTAGAGTCATAAAGGTTGTGACAATAACATATTGATGACTTCTTTCAATGCTTAGTAATTTATAATAGTATCTAATAATACTCTAAACTCACACAAGGTCTATTTTTCACATAAAAAATCATGTCGTTATGATTAGTAGTATGAGACTGTATGTCACCCAATCTACGGCAACCAGTTTCTTATAGTTTTAAAAAATACAAAATCTAATTTGTGACTGTAACACACAATGTGACAATTATATATTTTTTTACTACAAAGCACACATATTTACTATCAAAATATAATTACAAAAATGAAGCAAAAATTAAGAAGATCGGTTGTTTCTTTGAGCAAATATATATATTAAGACTAATCAGAGAATAATCTTAGCATTTTCAATGGAGACAGAAATAAGAATACCTAAATTTTCTCTTCCTTCTACATTATTTCTTGCAAAGTTGATTTCTTTTTTTTCTTCCCTTAAGAATCAAACAAAAGTTAATATATATATATATATAAACCAAGAAAAACACATATACAGGATTAAAGTAATAATGTAAATAAATAAAAAATGACTACAACTTTTTATACCTGAAATTTCATTGAAAAATCATATTAAGGCCATACGAAAAGCTACAATATTAATTCATTCTATATAGCTAAATGTAGAGAGATTTAGAATAGAGAAGACAAACTCAGAAAAGAATTAATAGAAAAATAAGAATGAAAAAGATGAGTTAAACTAGATTAACTCAAATCTGAAATGGTGTAAAAGTATACATTGATGACCAAGACGAGAATAATATATAGAGCGAAGAAGATGAAGGTGTGGATAGATATAACCTTGTCGTTGTTCTTTATGCTGCCAAACTCCGAGATTAGCCGTGGCTTGAAAGCTGAGTTTTCAAATCAATCAAAATAAAAAAGGTTGAAAGTAGGTGATGGGTTGATGAATTAAAAGTTATTCACATTAGGGGTAGTTTGGAATTTTTATTATGTATGGATTACTATAAATATCATCTTGAAAAAATGAGCTAAAAAGACTATTTGCTTTACATATGAACTATCCAAGTCAATTTTCCAATTATATTTCACGAGATGACAAATCATTTATTACGTTATTAATTACAAATTGAAATAAGTGTCAAAAAACTTACGGTATATTCAAACATAATATGCGTGATTATAATATAATTTAATACATTTTATTATATTATAATTATTATTATTATATAATATAATATGACGATCATAATCATGACTATAATCAGTTATCACGTTATCAAAATATTATAGAAATTTTATGATGAAAGTCTTTTTTATAACTAAATAAATAGGTATATAGTTTTACTCTTAGTATATACACTTGTACACCAATTTTAGTTTATATAGTTATACTGAGTCTATAATTTTTACATATGGTATATATAATTATATATTAGTCATTTTACTATAATATTTAAAAAATGAATATTTACCTAAAACTTGATCACTTTGCTATAAGGCTTACAATATTAAATTTTTCTGATTTCCTTACATGACCCATGTTATTGGAATATTTATATTAATTGCTACATAGAGGGTTGAAGCTAGAAATTTGGGTCAGTGGGGCTACGACTCTAACAAAAAAAAAAAAAAACAATAGTTATTAAATACAATTGCCCTCAACTAGTTTTCTTGCTTTTAAAACATTATATAATAGCTTTATTATCAGTATATTGATGGTCTATATTTCAATTCATATAAATAAATTATGATCCGTTAATTAAGCACCCATTTTTTTAAAAGTCAATTCAAGACTTTTTATTTAATTAGGTTAAAAATTTGTGTTTGAGATGTGGTGATCTCTATTAGGTTTTTCTATTTAACTTAAGTGAATTTAACCTTTTTATAAATCAAAAAAATCAAAGAAAACACGAATCCATCTTAATTTATATATAAAAAACAAGTTATAATTATCTATAAAAATCTAAACTAATGTGTGCAAATTAGTCATATATTTGTGAGATTAATACTTTTTTTATGGGTGTTTAGATATAATTAGTTACAAATATTGTTTTTTTTAAGGATTTATTTTTAAAAATACACATATATACATATGTATATAATATTTCAAAGAATTTCAGAGCCTCCACTGGTCCTCAACGAACTTCGTGCCTAACAACGTGGACGATGGGTAGAGAGAGATCTAAATAGTACTTTGTCTAAATATTATATCCACTCAATTAGTTTAATTTTAATTGAGAATTTATGGTGGATATCTTTCTTTTTTTAACACATTGTTTTAATAAATGTTCATTTTTTTATAACTAAATGAC
>JXTB01000017.1:248266-326425 GCA_002914805.1 Parasponia andersonii
GGGACTTAAAACGGCAGTATTGGTGGAAAGGAATGAAGAAGGATGTAGCTACTTTTGTGGCTAAGTGTTTGACTTGTCAGCAAGTCAAGGCTGAATACCACAGAACAACTAGATTACTTCAGCCGTTACCTATTCCGGAGTGGAAGTGGGACAAGATCACGATGGACTTCGTGATTAATTTGCCAAAGACCTTGAGGAAGAATGACGCAGTTTGGGTGATAGTCGATCAGTTAACGAACAGTACTCACTTTATACCGATCTGAATGGACTACTCCCTTACTAAGCTCAGTAGGCTGTATGTGGAGAACATCATATGCTTGCACGGTGTGCCTTCAAGCATAGTATCTAACAGAGATTCAAAGTTCACTTCTAAGTTTTGGAGAGCCTTGCAGAAAGTATTTGGTACGCAGTTGGATATTAGTACAGCTCACCATCCTAAGACAGACGGTCAGTCTGAAAGGACCATTCAGATTCTTGAGGACATGCTATGTTGTTGTATACTGGATTTTGGTGGGAACTGGGATAATCATCTTCCTTTGGTGGAATTTACATAGAATAACAGTTACTAGACCAGTGTGGGTGTGGCTCCATATGAAGTGTTATATAAGAGGCCGTGTAGATCGCCTTTGTGTTAGGCAGAACCAGAAGAGCATGTTACTCTCAGACCTGAACTGATTAAGGAGACTATTAAGAAGATCAAGGATATCCAAGAGAGACTCAAAGAGATTCAGAGTTGCCAGAAGAGTTATGCTGACCCGAAGAGGTGTGAGGTAGAGTTCGATACTGGTGATTCCGTATTCTTGAAAGTGACTCCAAGGCGAGGTGTTACAAGATTTGGAGTTAAGGGTAAGCTTTCTCCGAGGTATATTGGTCCCTTTGAGATCACAAAGAGAATTGGACCAGTGGCGTATCGCTTGAATCTACCTGCACAATTGGGTCATGTGCATAATATGTTTCACGTGTTGATGTTGAAGAAGTACATACCGGACCCATCTCATGTTGTTAAGTACGTGCATGTACCGATCCAAGAGGATGTGTCCTATAAAGAGCAGCCTGTTCGTTTGTTGGCTAGAGAGTTGAAAGTGCTTCGCAACAGAGAGATACCACTTGTCAAGGTGCTTTGGGAATATCACAAAGAGGACGAGGTTACTTAGGAACTCGAGACGGAGATGTACGAGAAGTACCCTCATTTGTTTAACTTTCAGTTAGAAGTTGTATTGTGATGTGAATCTTAACTTGTATTTTGAATTTCGGGACGAAATTCTTATAAGAAGGGGAGAATATAAAAACCCATTTTTTAAAAGGACAAAATGGTCATTTGACCAGAAAAGAAAATCAGATTACATATATACATTTCTCTCTCCTCCCTCTCGTTTTCACTCTCCTCCCCCCCAAATCACACACACACACACACACACACACACTCTCTCTCTCTCTCTTTCTCTCCCTCGTCTCTCTCTCTCTCTAGGCCAAAGGAAGCCGCGCCACTGTCCAAGCTCCGTTTGACCGAGCAGATCACCGGTAAGCCTTCCCCGCGCCACCACGAGCCAGTCGCCAGCCGCCGGAGCACCCGCCGCTGACAGAGAAGATGAAAGGGGGCCATTTGGACTTTTTGTCACTGGCGAAGATTGCAGCGTCCATTCGACTCCAAACTAGTCTCGTTGGATTCGTATCGTTGCAAGGAACATCAAGGTATATATATCTCAACCCCATATTGTCCAGATCAAAAATTGTCATTTTTGAGTATTTTGAGTTTTTGAATTTTAGTTTTCGATCCGGCCGTTGGATTGTGTTTTTGACTGCATTTTTGGAATGTACTCGAAAAATGGATAAGTTTGATATATATTGTGTGGTTTGGTGATCGGCATGAAAATTGAGATCAGATGGTCAAGATTTTATCTTGTTTTGCATGCCACCAGTCCGGTGTGGGCCCAGACCCGAATTGGACAAGTTATATGTCTAACCTATCTATTTTGGGTGCTAGGAATTCAGTGAAGAGGTCCGTTTGTGAAATTGAAGCTCCGGTGAGAAAGTTGGTTTTTCACAAGAGGACGATCAAGGGCTTGGAATTGGTTCCCGACCCTCCGGGCGATCGTCAACGACACCTTAAGGACTCAATAGCATGGTGTCACTATTCTGATGATGTAGGGGTTTAGTTACCTTCGTTTTATACTATTTTTGAGTTAAAACTTATTTTCTGCAGTATATAAGAACAAGTGTGTTTTTAATGATTTGAATTATATGTGATGGAATCTGGTTATACGATATATACTGTACTGCTCTAGTAGTTTGCTGTGTGCAGGTTATTTTGGGTATATAAAAAATAGGGCCGTTATACTGCCTATTTTTCTAAAAAACCCTATTATGCATGTTTTACTGAAAAACCAGAGTACAACAGTTTTTACACTTCAGTTCTATATTGCACATGTCATAGGATCATACATGAGCACTATGTTAGCATCGTGGGTTTTACAGTATGGCGCTGCGTGCTCCACTGTCGGTAAAAGTCCGTAAACTCGTGCGAGATCTTGTTACTTCTGATTACCTCCCCATTTGGCAGGTGTAGGCAATTCGGTTGCCCCTCCTGATTTGGTAGGCGACACATGGGTGTCCCCTCTGGGTATGGACTTAGGTATCAGGCAGGCTGTTAGGTACACTTAGTGCCATCATCCTGGATTTCCACAGATGAGAGGATGTGAACTCATGGATATAGGTTGATTTGTGTCATGTGCATATGGATTGATGGTTTTGATTACACTATTTTATATATATTAGCTCCCGGTTTGGATTATATGTATATATGTGAGTGTATGTTTTAGATTTAAATTAACTATGTAGGAGATTCTCATCACTGAACTGTTTTTCCCCGAGGTAACTATTTTCCTACTGGGCATTGTACGCTCACCCCCTACCTTCCTCTTCAGGTGATGTCCAGTGCGATCTTAGTGATCAAGAGGAGTAAGAGGTCATCCTGATTGCAGTTCGTCTCTTGGTAATGCTAAGAGTTATTGTCGTAGTCTTTGGACTATTTGGATTTTGCGTTAGCCTTGAACCAAGAGTACTGCTTTCTATTTTATTTGTAAACTTATGTATGTCATTCTGGTGTTTAACTTTTTGGTGGATGATGATGATGCTGAGTTTTGTATTTAATTTCACGTTTTTAAGTAATTGTTCAATCTATTTTTGATGGTGTATACGAACTGTGGGAGTGGTTCACGAGATGAAATTCCAATTATTTTATTTAAATGAACCGTGTTTATAAAAACTAGAACTTTTGACACTTTTCAAATAAATCAAGAAATTTTTTACTTTTGTAAAATTTCCCTTCTACCACTAGCCTGATTTTGGGTTTTGACTCTGTCATTTATCATCTTTATTTCTCTCACAAGTCTTTATTCAATTCCATCCAAGCTACCTGCAAGTCACTCTTTGGCGTTGCTTTCATTCTATTATTTTCACCCTTTTTATAATTAATTGTTTGATAAAGTTTTCTTCTTATTGAGGTACATTAATTTAAAAAATGTTTCTTATTCTTCTTTTTTTTTTTTTTCTGGATTCCAACCATAATTTTACCTTCAAGGTTACTATTACTAGACATTGAATGATATAAGATTTATGAAATGTACTATCACATGGGCGACGGGCTGGTATTTTTTAAACTTTAAATTTTGTTCCAGACAGAATAGCGTAACTGTTAGTCACAACCCGGGATAAAAATAACATAAAGAGTTTTATTATAGTAAAGAGTTTTATTATACCAAGATTTAATACTCTCTTAATAATATAGCTCAATGTATACATTGAGCACTCACGTGAACACACATTACACTCGACTCATACACACTCTCTTACTCACACACACACACACACACACACACACACACCTAACTTGCAGTCACAAATCTTTCACTGATACACTCGTACACTCGCTGACAGTCACCGAAGAGACCCTTGCTTGTATATGTATAAGGTCGGTTGTATAAACATACTCACATAAACTAGATATTTCTAATTATTTCGGCTATTATCGCCGACGTATGCTGCCGAAGCTTTTCTAGATTTTTCTAATATAATATATTCAATTATTGCTTCTTGCCAAAAAGCTTTACAAAGATTATAATAAATATACATATGATGATAGAAAATTCTAGATAGGACAAAGTTGGTGGTGATTCTTTAACAGTAGCATCCTGTCCGATCATTATTTTATTGTTTATTTTCTTTAATGCACCCTAAAATCGTGAATTTATAATATGTTAGCTAGCGGTGATCATGATTTCTATTCATTGTATTGTCGTTTATATCAGCTGATTTATATAGTCAAGAGAAATTTATTATCACGTAGGTACCCATGTAGCTGATTTTCTATTGTTTATGGACCGTATTTTCCGTGTAAACTAAAGGTAATTGGACTAATGCGACAGTAATATTGAAAATTTGTGCAAAAAAGATGACAAAATCTGAGATTGCTTTTTATCATGTGATACTCGTGTTCCATCCACATCGGCAAATTTTGTTTCATTTACTTTGGCGATGCACGACACCTCTATGCATAGCTGGCAATTACAGGGCCCTGATTGCGATTTTTTTTCTTTCAACGTAGATTATTTATTTATCGTATGCTTGAAAAAAAAATTTCTGATAAAAGATTTCATAAATGATTTGGACATAATCTAATTACTTTTCGCAAATTTTAAAAGGCTACAAGCTCTACATTTATACTTACAATAATAATAATTATTTAGGCATCACAACAATACATTAAATCGCCCTTAAAAAAAAATAAAAAACAATAAATTAAATCATGGATCAAGATCCTCATTGCGAAAAGGCTGCCACTTTTTAAAAGCTCTACATTTATAGTTTAATCACGATCAATAAATATTTACGCATCACAACAATATACTAAATTAGAGTTTTAATTTACCTTTTAAATTTGCGAAAAATGATTAGATTATGTCCAAATCATTTCTGGAATCTTTTACCAGAGCAATCTATATTTTTCCAGCATACAATAAAATCTACATAAAAACAAAATCGCAATCTGGCCCTGTAATTGCATGCCAGCAACGCATAGAGTTGTTGGCCATTATCGCAAGTTATATATGAAACCAAATATAAGTCAGATGGATTGTCACGCCCCGAGGTTAAAATTTTAATTTTTTATATTGGTTTTAATAAAATGTTTAATCGGAATAAAATTTTATATGTCATTCATTAAACATAAACATATATTATATAAATTGTGCCTAAATCTCACAAATAAACTTACTCATTATAATTAAATAAAAAATCTTACTTATATCCCACAATCATTTCACACCTAAATATAAACATAGGTTATACAAATATCCAAATCCCATAAATAAGCTTAGTAAATTATAATTAAATCTAAAATCATACTCAAGTATATGATTCAAAAATTTCATAGGAATTTATAAAAATATAAACAAACTAGTAGACCTGTAATATTATCTCAATTTAGATTTCTCGGTTCAAATCACATTGAATGCCACCTAAGGAGAAGAAAGAGGATTGAGCTAATGCCCAGTAGAAAACTGATTATAGGTTTTATATATAAGAAATATACTCACGTTGAAAGTCTTGCATAATTAGTAGTTCATTTAAGATAATTCACAAAGTTCAAGTGGTAATCATAATCCAAATGTTCAAACATTCTAAACTATTATAAAATATCTATCAGAACCAATACATATCTATTTAAGCCAACACATAATTATGTATACAACATGATATCTGAAGTATCTTAGTAGGTCACTCGTAAATTTGAGGCTCTTATAGAGGTGACCATAAGTCTGAGCACCCAACATAGGGTACTGTACATATAACACCCCTTATTTTAACTATATTATAATATACAGTCAAATTATGAAGTATTAGTCTTTCTTAAACTATATCTTTAGTTCTATAAAAAGGTGGGCAAATTTGAACTTTTTAAAACCTTAAGATAAAAGCAACTGCATGACATTTGTTTTTAAAAGTATTTTACAAAATATACAATCAAAAGAGGTTTTCACTAGTCTATTTTGCCATCAACAATAGTATTTATATTACACCATACAAAATAAAAATATCACCCACAAGTTAAGCTCGTCCACATCTATATAATCATAGCGACAAAAGGCAAGCTAGACAACCAACTAGTCAACGCCAAAATGTCCTTCATCATCTGCATCACAAGGGGAGGCCGCACTACTGCCCAGGCCGTTGTCTGCCCTCTAGGCCACCTGACGCGAGCTCGCTGTGCCACCAGAAAACTCTGCCGGCCGTCGCTAGCTATTGCTGACGCCTGCTCGCCGGAAAATGCCATTTTTTGCTGTTTCAGATTTCTCATCACCGGTAATGATTCCGGCCACCATTTGACCTCTAACCGGGCTCGTTGGATTCATCTCGTCGAGAGGAAGCTCAAGGTAAATAAATCTTAATCCTATATTACCCGAATGGAAAGATGGCATTTTTGGAATATTTTGAGCTTGAGTTGACTTTTTGATCCAGCCGTTGGAGTGTTTTTGTTGTCATTTTTGGACTGCACTCGAAAAATGGGGAACTTTGATATATATATATATATATATATATTGTCTATGTTTGGTGATCGGCACGAAAATCGAAATCGGACGGCTAAGATTTGCCTCGATTTGCGTACTACCGATCCGGTGTGGGCCCGGACTCGAATTGGACAAATTATATGTTTAACTTAGCTATTTTGGATGCTAGGAATTCAGTGAAGAAGTCCGTTTGTAGAATTGAAACTCTGTTGAGAAGTTAGTTTTTCGTAAGAGAACGATTAAGGACTTGGAATTAGTTCCCGACTCTTCGGACGATCGTCGACGATGCCTTGAGGATTCAATAGTATGGTATCGCTATTCTTATGAGATAAGGATTTAGTTACCTCCGTTTTATACTATTTTTCGAATAAAACTTATTTTCTACAACATATGAAAATAAATGTGATTTTTGGTTTTCTTGAACATATGTGATGGACTGTGATGATAAGATATACATATATATACTGTATTGTTCTGAGGATTTTCTAAGTGCAGGTTATTTCGGGTATATCGAAATAGGGCTATTGTGTTGCCTATTTTTCTATGAAAACCCAATATACTTGTTTTATTGAAAAACCAGAGTACGATTATTTTCACACTTCAGTTCTATGTTGCACGTGTCATAGGATCATACATGAGTATCGTGTTAGCATCATGGGTTTATAGTATGGCGCTGCATGTCCCACCGTCAGTATAGAGTCCGTAAACTCGTGTGGGGTTTTGTTACTTATGATTACTTCCCCATTTGGCAGGCATAGGCAATTCGGTTGCCCCTCCAGATTGGGTAGGCGACACATAGGTGTCCCTTCCGGTTATGGGCTTAGGTGTCAGGCAGGCTGTTAGGTACACTTAGTGCCATCATCTTGGGTTTCTACAGATAAGAGGATGTGAGCTCATGAGTATGGGTTGATTTGTGTCTTGTGCATCTAAATTGAATGGTTTTGATTATACTGATTTATTTATACATATACGTTATCACATATGTATGTATTAGATTTAAACTAACCATGCAGAAACTTTCCATCACAAAAATATTTTCGATCAAGGTAACTATTTTTCGTACTAGGCATTTTGTGCTCACTTCCTTCCTCCATTCCTCCATTCCTTAGGTGGTGTCCAGTACAATTTTTGCGATCAAGAGGAGTAAGAGGCCATTGGGATTATAGTTCGTTATCTTGATAATGCTTGAAGTGTGTTGTTGTGGTGTTAGGAATATTTGAATTTTGTTTTAGCATTGAACCAAGATTACTACTTTTTATTTTTGTCTGTGAACTCATGTATACCATTCTGGCATCTATTCTGACATAGATGATGATGATACTTGAACATATATTTGATTTACATTCTTTTCACTATTTATTCAATCTATGTTTAATGGTGTATACGAACTGTGGGAGAGGTTCACAGGATGAAATTTCAAATATTTTATTTAAAATTGACCGTTTTATAAAACTATAATTTTTAGACGTTTTCAAATAAATCACGGAATTTCTCGTTCTTGCGAAATTCTCCTTCTACCACTAGCCCAAATTTTGAGATCTGACAAGCACACTTGAATACTTTTTCGGTTTAACAAAGTCTAAAACTACTTTTACACTTATGTATCATCATTACAGCCACCAGATAAGTGTGATACATAATAGAATTAATAAAATATATACTCTAAGTTTAAGAAATCAATTTACAAATATAGAAAACTTAATCTATTAAATATGAAAACACTTAACTCTATAATTAGTAAACTTTGGGGCTTTAAGTATAACTTTAATTCTCCACTTAAAACTTATGTTTTTAGCAATATATAAGGGTTTCTAAGTCCATTATTCAACAAACAATAGCTTTAATTTAAGTGTTGAAATAAAAGAAATTAACTACAAATTCAAAATCCTACATAAACCTCACATTGACTAGTTTGAGTCTTTGCATCATCTCTTGTCTTCTATCTCACCAAACTGGTTCTCAAGGCTTAGAAGTAGATTTTTTGGACTTAAAAAGACCTAAAGGAACCATTATATAAGTGGAAAGAAGAACTAATAGGATTACCTTGACTAGTTTAGACCTATCTTGCTTTTTAGAGCTCCAACTTGAGTTCTACCACTTAGAAACTCTTGGATATGGCTAATAGAAGTTGAGAGAAGTATTGAAGAGTTTTAGATCATCACTGGAGAGAAAAAGGAAAAAAATAACCAAATTTGATCCAAAATCAACACTTAATGACTAAGAAATGGCACAACTTAAATTCTAAGGAGTATTTTGGATATTTTATACATTACTTTCTATATTTCCAGCTCTAAAACATTCTTAGCATAGTCACCATATTGCTGGTCACTCTCAGTCACCCAAGTATAGACAAAGTTGGTAAATTCTAGCTTAGAAAGTGAAATTTAGTCATACTTTGACCTATATTCTCATATGACTAATCTTATTGCAATTTGGTGGAACTTAGTATCATAATTAATCATTATACATAAAAATAAGTCAACTAGACTCCAATTAATAATACAAATATAGTATCAATATCTAATAATTAGAATGCATAAAATCAACAATATGCGATTAAATCGAATCTAAGCTAGCCTAGTGAATAAAACACAAACCACTGTCATGAATGTCACCTCGTGCTTACTTAGAGCTGACTAATAAAATACTATAAATGAGTACTAAATATTAAATTAAAACTATTTGATATGTTAAACACATAATGAATTTGGCACTGAAATATATAAAAATTGTATTTTGCCGAAAAACAACTATTTGACTAAGTTATCAACAAGTGTGATCTTAATATATATGCAGATAATATTACTTTCAAAAATATATTCTTTCTTTTTTTAGCATACTGAGCTCTCTTTGAGGGTATTGAATCTTTACACTGCATCAGAACATTTCGACAATCATTAGTGTAATAACATGTATGTAAAAGCACATAAAATATAGAATGAATATGTTACTATAAAATTTATATTAATAACTTGTAGATGCCTAATATACAATTAAAACATATTTATTATTGACTTAATATGCATTTGAGAATTTCGAGTACCACAATATGCAAAAATTATATGAATGACAAAACAATGATATGCATTGTTTCCATAAAATCACAAAATAACCATGTAATATTTTTTAATCAAACCATTTTTAGTCTTCAAAATTGAATTCTTAAATCATTTTGGATTTTCTAAAAATTTCAATAATATAATGACCGTTTCAATTAAAATCCAAAAATCCAATTTTTTTTTACAGAAAATAGTTCATAACAATATATATATATATATATATATATATATATATATAGAACATGCCAACTAGTATTACGTATCTTCCATATAGTTTAAATCTCAAATCAAGTTAAAACAAATTTACATAATTTTTACAAATTATTTTACGAATTTTCATATTTATTGAAAATATATAAATTCATAAATTAAACTAGTTTTAGAATAAAGTAATCGAATTCCTATCTCAATCGAGTAACTAGATAGTACTACGGTGTTATAGAGAGTGTTTAACATTGTTTGGCAGTCGTTCAGAGAGTTAGGTATCATTTTCGAACCTTCAATCGCTTGGTTTGAAAATTCAATTTTCAAATAAAGCTTCAAATCGTAAAACGTATCTCATCACTGAATTCCTAGCACTTAAAATTGCTAGATTAGATATATAATTTGTTCGATTTAGGCTTAGGTTGAACTTAAACTCACGACAGGCAAAACAAGACAAATATGAGCTATTTAATTTTATTTTTCGTGCCTATTTTGAAACATAGTTAATATATATCTTATTTTTTACTATTTTTTTATGTAGATTCCAAAATTGATATTAGTCTTACAATCTAATGGTCCGATCAAAAAGTCAATTCTGAAACTATTTTTACACAAAACTGTTCAAGAAGATTAAAATTATATAGAGCAAAATGGAGCTACAAGACACCTCCGAGGGGATTGCCCATGAGGAGACGAATTAGAGGAGACCAATTTCATGACTAAACGCTGCTGGAAAACTCACTTATATCGAAAAATTGGCCTCAACTTCTTTGCATCTCTGGCAGCAAACGGAGCAGTTTCAAGTGACGGGGATGGTAGCGAGAGCTTTGTCTAGCATCGCACTTTTGATCTCAGGTGGTAAGGCAGTCTGAAACTAGCTAGAGGAGGGTCTAAGGAGCATGGCCGACTTTTTAGTGTTTTTACCAAAATTTTGAGAGATAGATCGAGCGAGAGAAAGAGAAAGTGAGCTGAGGGAAAGTGATGCAAGCCTCGTGTTCACTAATTAAAGGGCTTTAAAAATTACACAGAAATCCCTATTTTTCAAGTTTGCAAATTAGTCTCTCTTTAAAAAATGTTCACACTTTGACACAAATTGGAAATTTAATTTTTTTTGTTGAAAAATATTGCTCAAAAGACCATAATGCCCTTACTATTTTTCTTGGGTTTTACATCGATCACTGAGTATCACGCGATAAAATGTCTTCTCGTATAACTTTTCACAGGTCTGTCATATGATTTACCCAAATTTTCAGTATTACTGACGCATGACTCTCCTTGACTTTAGTTTACAAAGAGAATCTATATAACAATCAATTACAAGAAAATCAGCTACGTAGGTACGTAGGTGTTAATCAACTCTATATATCAGCTGATATAAGCGACAATACAACGAATAATACTTTAAACGTGTTTCATTCCTTTTTTTACTTCATTTCTAAATTACAATATTGGACATTCATGACATGCATGCACGGTCCGGTGTTCTATTTAAGCAGATCATGCACAAACCTTTCCCTGCACCAAATCCAAGCAAAGTTCCCTTTTTCAAAAGAAAATTTAAGAATATGGGTCGACTTACTACTAGGGTTCGTCTTCTTCCAAATGCTTTTTTCCTCATAGCTGTATGGTTTTGGTTGGCCATACTGGTTACTAAGATCTCTTCTTCATCAGAAATAAGGTCAACTTACGTTGTCCACATGGACAAGTCACTCATGCCCTACCCTTTCGCTAGCCACAAACAATGGTATTCGACCATTATTGGAGCCATCAAATCATCATCCACACCGTCCATTATCCATACTTACGATCACGCCATGCATGGTTTTAGTGCAAGTCTAACTCAAGATGAACTAGAGAGTCTAAAGAAAACCCCGGGATTTCTCTTAGCCTCCGATGAGAAGACTTGCGTTCTGGATACCACTCACACCCCAGAATTCATTTCTCTCAACCTCTTCAATGGGCTTTGGCCCGCTTCAGACTATGGCCAAGATATCATCATCGGCGTCGTGGATTCTGGTATTTGGCCAGAGAGTGAAAGCTTCAAAGTCGATCGTATTAGCCGTGTCGTTCCATCCAAATGGAACGGCACATGTACTGCAGCCGGTGATGACTTCCCTTCCTCATTGTGCAACGACAAACTTATCGGAGCCAGATTCTTCAACGAAGGTTTCATCGCCGCGAATCCGAATGTTCCGGTGGCCGGCATCAACTCAACTAGGGACACGGTCGGGCATGGTACCGCCACGGCCTCCGTTGCTGCTGGAAACTTTGTGGGTTGCGCGTCTTACTTCAGCTACGCTAAAGGAACCGCCAAAGGTACCGCTCCATACTCGCGGATTGCGGCGTACAAGGTTGCATGGGGCGCTGATAACAGTGTGGCCTACTCCTCCGATATTCTAGCTGGCATAGACCAAGCTATAGTGGACGGTGTTGATGTGCTTTTAGTCCCTATAGGCTGTAACAACTTGAAGATCTACGAAGATCCGATATTGATAGGCTCTTTCGCAGCCACCAAGAATGGCATTGTCGTTTCGACTTCGGCAGGGAACGAAGGCACTCCCACCAATAACACCATCCACAACGCCATTCCATGGGCCATAACGGTGGCGGCAGGTACGGTGGACCGTTGGTTTGCTGGAACTGTAACCCTTGGAAACAAAGAAACCTTTACTGGTTGGACTTTGTACCCAACAAACGCCTTAAAACGAAACTCGACTTTGGTCTACAGCACGACGTTGTCCGCGTGCAACTCATCAGCACTGTTTACAAATGTCACCGTTGGAACCGTCGTCGTATGTGACAACACCTGGCCTATTCGTGATCAAATCTGGAATGTCAACGCTGCTTCGGATCGTGTTGGTGGCGCTATATTCATCACCAACGATTTGAATATTCAAGAAAAGGATTATGGTAAATTTCCCTTCCCGGCTGTGGTGATAGATTCAAGCAGTATATCTTCGCAAGATTTAATAAAGTACGCGTCCAACAGCAGCAACAACCCTTCGGTCACCATAAGCTTCCAACAAACCCTTTTGAACACAGCTCCAGCACCAGCTGCCACTTCCTTTACCTCGAGAGGTCCTTCGCCATATTACCCACGCGTGTTGAAGCCCGACATACTGGCCCCTGGATCTCAAGTTCTTGCCGCTTGGCCCGAGAACCTCCCGGCGGCCCAAATCGGTTCTATTAACTTGTCTCTTTCTAGCGACTTCAACATACTGTCCGGTACATCAATTGCAGCGGCTCATGTGGCTGGTGTTACTGCGTTGCTTAAAGCCGTGTACCCAAAATGGAGCCCCGCTGCAATTCGGTCCGCCGTGATGACCACCGCCAACCAACGTGACAACACGGGGAGTCTGATCCGCGACAACGGCATCGGCAGCGGTTCTGAGCCGGCATCGCCTTTGGCCATTGGATCGGGTCAAATAAACGCCAGCCGAGCCCTTGACCCGGGTTTCGTATACGACATTGGTACGCAAGACTACATCAATTTGTTGTGCAGCTTAGAGGAGCTGAACCGTACGCAAATAGACACCATCGTCGGAGGCAATTACAACTGTTATCATTTCGTCGATCTGAACTATCCTTCGTTCATTCTTCTCCACCATGGGGAGGAGTCAAACGTAACGCAGAAGATATTTGACAGAACCGTGACGAACGTGGGGCCCGCGAGCGCGACGTACAAGGCTACGGTGACGGTTCCGCAGGAGTTGAGCGTTCAGGTGATTCCGGACACGTTAGAGTTCTCGGAGCAAGGTCAGAATATTACGTTCCGCGTCGACGTGACTTTCAATCGGGATAACGAAGACGTTGTGTTCGGTGAACTTGTTTGGGTTGAACAAAACGGAACCCGTACTGTGAGGAGCCCCATTGTGACTGCACAAGACATTTCACCGCGTGTTCGACGTAAACCAGTACTGCCACCAGCTGAATGGCGTGCAACTCTCTAATTATAAGATAACGTATGATATAAAGTACGTACGTATTGAGTCATGTATGCATGCATAATAACCATGCATGTGGTTATAATGTAATGTTGTAGTATGTGTGCATGCACGTACGTACGTAAGAATCGATCCTAGCTACTTATGAATATTAAATAAAAAAGGGTGGGTGACGTATACGTCTTTAAGATATACCTACCTTGTCATCCGTTCTGTTAATTTATATATAAATCTCCACTGCCTAATTAAATTCTGAAATTACACAAAATTAATTAAGGAAAGTTGCAGAATTGATATATTCAACAAGAAAAGAAAGGGAGCGAGTGAGAAATATCATAGTGCAAAATAACACTACACGCGTATTTAATCTCATAATACGGAGACACTTTTAATTTGGACAAAAATTATGAAGTAGAAATTGAAAAATCAAATAAAATTTTAACGACTAGTTAATTACTTTGTTTTTCTTTTAATTTCAAATTTAAATGCTGTTAATTTTAGATGTAAAAAACAAATTACATAAAATTTAATTGTCAAAATTAACTACAATGGTGTGATTGTTCATTATTTATTTGTTTTTGAATTTTAAGCGGCTTTAGTGTATCATTTTTTGCCTGTAATTCTTTTATATTTTATATATATATATATATATATATATATATATATATATATATATATATATATATATATATATATATAAAGCATGAAGTGTCAGTAGTGTAATTTTCCGTTTGAGAAATATTAATACTATACATTTTTCTAAAAAAATTAAAAGAGAAAAAGAAAAACCTTTGGCGAAAGCCCGTAAACAGATCTGGCATGTACTTAGCTCCATTGTTCCGTTTCTGGCTAATCCCACTTTTGCATTATAAACACATATCATACATTCTAGTCCATATCTTCAATTATACTTCATCTAAAAATCAGCCCTTCTAATTCTGCTGAAAAGAAATTATCAACTATCATAAGGTCGGAATAGCAATCACATTTCGACTTGTGAAAAATCCATATAGACAGAATAACTGAGTATATAAGAACGAAAGTTTAAAAGTACTCACAAATCCACAATTTCCAGGCAATTGCTTACTGCAGGAGGGATTGTGGCTTTTATAATAAACTCCACGTGATTGCGTACAGGGCAGAACCATGTACTTCGTCGTTTTCATACATACATATCAAGCGATGAACACTTGATAAATAAATCATACTAGCCATAACCAGTAAATCTAGATATAGTGGAGGGAAGTCTATACAGTACCGGACCTTGTCACCATACATATATATATATATATATGTGTATATAAATGTGAGAGAGAGAGAGAGAGAGAATGATGATGATGATGTGTGTGGTCACGGAACTGCAAGGCTGTTATTCGATTTCGTTGGACCAAAACATCTATAATAAATAATGTAAGCAATATTATTACAAATGTAATAACCTTCTTACTTCGTTCGAAATTCTCCTCATAATTTCTTTTCGGTGTCCCTACTTGTATGTGGTACACAGTGACCGATCCATAATTTTAAGAAACCGATCATATATATATATATAAGTAGCAAAAATTTTAACTATTTAGTAATGATTAATATAAAATCGATCAATATATTAGAATTGTCCCCTGCAAGTTTTCGTATTTTGAAAACAAGTTATGACAACCTTATTGATAATTACATCAAAATTTCCTTTGTCCGGATCTTCTTTTTTAGTTGATTTTATAAATTATTTTTATTTATCAAAAGCATTGAAAAAGATCGTTCATAGAATCATACGAGTCATGGAATTTAATAGATATATATAACCAAAATAAAAAATACAATCAAGTGTAACATAGCCTTGATGCTTAAGTAGAAACTAATAGTTAAAAGAATCCATTAGATACAGTATTTAGTGAGAGTAATAAGAAAAAGAAGAATTATTAACTAACTGAGAGTTTAGAGGAGGAAATTTATATTTAATGAGGGTTTTAAGACTTAGAGTGTAGTTTATCAGTAGTTTTTTTTTTTTTTAAATGACTAATGGATTTTAGGATTTTGAGAAAAATAAAGGAAATACAAAATTTTAAATCGATATAATGAAATTGGAAAATACAAATAAACACGCATGGAAAAAATTGAGTTGGAGCATGTGAGGTTTAGATTCAATTTAAAGGGTAAAAATCTAAATTTAAGAAAGATGAGTGGGGTGCTTGGCCCCACTCGCGCACCCCTATATACTTCTTCATACACAAATATTTTAATTGGCATAATTTATTCGACATACACTCTTTCATATATTTATTGCTACGGGAGCACACTACTATTACTGTATCTCATTTATTTTGTCCATTAATAAATAATTTTATTGTTTAACATGTGATATAACATAAACTTTTTTTTTATTGGAATTATGACATCGTCTTCTGAATAGGCATGCCGAAGTTTCTATGGATCCCACCAAAGACTAGAAGATATAAAGTTGGTGACCCAAGTAAATCACGAGTCTGGAGTTACTATTGGGTTCGGGTGAAAAATATGGTGTTTTGGTACCCAAGGATTGGTCCAAATTTTGATCATTGTTCCGTCACCCACCAGATAGCACACGCCCTTAGCCACTAAGTCGTTTACACCGATAATTGCTTTCCAAAATTGCGTGTCTGAAGGTTGATACGAGGTCCCAAGGAAGGCTCCAAACCTTAAATACTTGCGCCCAGAGGTCATCACACCCAGATTGAAGAAGCCAACCCTATTTTGCTAAAAAGACTCTGTTTTGATCAAATAGTCGCCAAAGTCCAATACCTTATGAATTCTTTGGTTGGCATAAATGATCCCACGCTATAAGGGAGACTTTAGGATTTCCAGCAGGATATTTGTCCCCCACCAGAACCGTCGTAGGAGATTGTCAACTTCCAAACAAATAATAACCTTCGGGAGCTTTAAGGTTGTCATTCCACCCAACAAATTTACACTGAACTCGGTCCACAGTATAATGTCAGTTCTTGAACTTGCTTTTCTCAAAACCGGGTGCTTAGTATTTTCCTTGATATGCTGGAAACCTAAAACCGGGTTGACGCTAATGGGCTTAGTCTGCCGTGTGTTTTTGCTAAAATAAATAGATGATTTTTGAGAATTGATCTTTTGGCTTGACCAGTTACAGAACTTCTGTAGGCACAATAAGAGATCGTCCGTGAAAAGAGCGTGCGTCAACTCCGAGCCCGCCCTACTAACTTTGATACCCTTGAGCTCACCAGCAGTACTCGATTTCAGGAGAATACATGATAGGACCTTAGAACACCGAATGAAAAGATATGGCGATATTGGGTCTCCTTATCTTAGAACCCGCGTGCGATTAATAAGTCCAACGGAATTTCCAATTAGCAGTAAGGAGAAAGAAGCTGATCTCACACACATCATCACTCGTCTGATCCACGAGGAGTCAAAATTAAAATGGGTCAGAACTGCTTCCAAAAAATCCTAATCAATCCTGTCATAGGCCTTTTCCATGTCAATTTTGAGGAACATCAGACCACCCCGGCCTTTCTTCTTCTTTATTGTATGCAGGACTTCCTGAGTGATAATCGAGTTAAATATCAATTTGATGCTTAAGTTAAGTTAGCAAGAGTAAAACTAAGGGAAATATAGCGAAAGGAAAAGCTACTTACAAAATCAAGAATAAGATGCGATCTTTATAGCTAAGGAATTGGGAACCCAGTAGCCTCCAGTTATTGGACTAATGTTTCTTTTTCTATCATCACAAGTCAAAAAATCGTGGATTACGGATACTGTATGTGGGACCCGTTCTCAAATTATACACCACGTGGACGATTAAGTGGCAGAACAGGTTACGAGTAGAGCCCACCGTCCGACATGTGTCAAGAGTGACTAGCTAAAGGCCACGCGAGCCGCACCTGGTACCACACCGGCCATTGGGCCATCCGAGGTTAGGACCGAGCCCATCTTAGACCCTGGATAAACTCGGCCCAGTCTGATCCTTACCTCGACAGCTGGGAGTTGGAAACCCCAAGGGTCTTCTACCAGAGTACAATAGATAGCAACCCACAGCTCCAGACCCAGATAGAGCATTTAATGCGATTTTGAATAAGTGCGCGCAGGGGGCAAGCCATCCTGACAGAATGACGATTTGTCCAAATCTCGTCCCTGAAAGACTCGAGCCATAGGAAACGGTAGAAACTAGGCTACAGCGGTGTAGGGGGGATCACGGTAATCTCGGGCCATAACCTTCGGAAAAAGTCTTGATTAAACAGGTACTCGGTCCTGAGGTTAAAAACTAGAAGGTTCACAATTTCAGGACCATATATATATGAGCAATGCGTCCCTTTGAAGGGGACATATACGCATACAAAAAGAAATATTTAAAAGTTTTCGAGCAAGAAACAAAGATATACTCATATAGAACTAAATCCTTGCTACCCTGAATCAAAGAAAGACCACTAACTTAAGCATCGGAGAGTCTTTGCAGGTGGCCACCCCTGCCTCTCTGACTCTGCCTGAAGTTCAGAGTACTTTGAAAAAGCAAGGACACGTGGACAGTTGGAGGATACAGCATCAGCGGTTCAGAGACACGTGGATGGCTGGTGAGAAACTGATCCAACAGTTTGGCGCCATCTGTGGGAAATGGTTGAGCGTCAAAAAAGGAGTATGAGACTCACGATTACACTCTTCCCGAACAAAAGGCCATACAACGTCGGATGGCACCCTCGAGGATGACTACCAGGAGCACATGTCTCGACGCCGAAGAGAGCTCCTGAGAAGCATGACCAGATCTAGAGCAAAAGTTGGATCAGATACTCGCCGTCCTAACGGAAGTAAACCAGAAGGCAGAGATGGTCCACGAGGCCATCCTGGGTTTAAGGAACGAAGTTACAGAGGTGCATAGAGACAATGCTCGCCTCAAAGGGCTGCTAGCAAGCGAAGCCAAGAGCCAGTGGAGAGAAGATTTTGACGAAGAGGTCTAACAAGAATTCGAAAGCCAATCACGAGGGGAAGTTCCCGCCCCATCTGGATCGCAGATGCAGGGGGCGTGGCAAAGCCAAATGAGACCCCTTTAAACTTGGGCGGCGATGGGCAGAATATGCTATGGAAGCCCAGGAGGTACGCCTCCCGATTGGAAGCAAGAAATTATGGCGAAGTTGAGTAAGAGACTCGGGGCCCATCACAGCCAGACCCCCAACGATCTAGCAGAGCAAACTGTGCGAGTGATCAACCGGACGGCCTTGGCCGACTAGATCCAGATGGAGCCCAGGCCGAGAGACTTCACGACCCCGACCTTCAAGACGTTCGAGGGGAAAACTGACCCCCTCGATCACATATACCACTTTCAATAGAAGATGGCCTTGGAAACCAAGGATGAAGCTGTGACCTATAAAGTCTTCTCTATGACCCTGGCAGGACCAGCCCTGCTATGGTTCAGACAGCTCCCAAATAAATCCATAAACGGGTTCGAAGATTTCTACAAACTTTTCCTAAAGCAGTACGTGGGTGCCCGGAGACAAGAAAAAACCATGCGAGACCTTGACCGGTTGGAGCAGGCCGCAGATGAGTCCCCGAGAAAGTACCTGTCACGTTTCCTAGAGGTGATGTCCCTAGTTCATAACGCCGACTCGGTCTAAGTTGCAAGCTCGTTCCTCAGGAGCCTGTAACCAGGATCAATGCTATCAGACCATTTCCTTTTGAATCATTCGTACGATATAGTAGATGTCTAGGCGAAGTCGGAAGGGGTATTCAGGATGCTGGAAAGCCACCAGAGGGCGCCCAACACCTCCATCGTGATAACAACGTCACCGGTACAAACCCTGGCCCCACAAGGGGTGAAGAGGCCCTCAGCGGACGAAGGGTCGACTCTGAAACAGGAAGCCCCCATTCGAGGCAGTCAGAAAGGTGGCAAGAGGAGGAAGATGCCCCGCGACCTTCTGCTGAAGTATGAGCTCAACACACTGATCGACATGATCTACCACCAAAACAGGAACAGGGGCATTTTCAAAGACCTGCCTAAATCTGGCGTCCCTGAGCACATGAAGAACAGGAATAGATACTGCCAGTTTCACAAAGACTATGGGCACGACACTGTCCACTGCCGCAACCATTATGCACAGGTCATGATTGCGATCCATGCCGGCAGGTTGAAACAGTATGTGAAAACTGGCAGAACTCAGCCGCAGGAAGACGTCTCTAGGCTTGAAAAGGGGAAGCAAACCCAGGCCTCTGGGTCAGGAAAGCAGACCCTGAGGATAGTGCCGACTATCATGGGTAGGCCAGAGTCGACCCAGGATCAAGAGGAGAAGGAAAAATGCCTCAAAAAGGCTGAAGGAAGGGTGAAGCGCCTGAGGGGGATGGTCCATTCTGTCAACCATTTGATGATGGAGAAAGCTGCGCCTTTGCCGCCCCCATCATTTTCACCCAGCAAGATTTGACCACGGTACACCTGCCTCACGATGACCCCTTAGTGATTAAACTGCAGATCGGCTCCGTGTTGGTCGGAAGGGTCCTGGTCGACAGTGGAAGCAGCGTCGATATCCTGTTCCTTAGCACATTCGAGAATATGGGCCTGGATCGAAGCACACTTAGGCCAACCTGTCAGCCGCTGTTCTCTTTCGACAGCACTAAGGTCAGCCCCTTGGGCATCGTGACCCTGAAGGTCTGTGCTGCTGAGAGATGCTTGGACGTAGACTTCGTCATCATTGACTGCCAGTCCTCCTTCAACGTCATCATGGGAAGGGGATGGATCCACGCCATGCATGGGGTCGCTTCTACCCTCCACCAGGTTTTAAGATGTCTATCAAAGGATGGTACCTATATGGTAGACATCAAGGGAGACTAGGCCTCTACAAGGAAATACTTTTCAACTGTCCTGAGGGGAGCCGACGCGAGTGCAAGCGCCTCGACCGGGGACGGATAGTAATCAAAGGACCTCCTACTAGCGTACATGAAGCGAATCGAAGAAGAGTCTGATGGTCCGGAATCCACGATCGAGGAGCTAGTAGCGGTCCCTTTGAAAGAGGCAGAACTAGCAAAGGTGGTTCTAATTGGGGCCTTATTGCCCGAGGAGCAAAAGAACGAGATGTTGGGATTCCTGAAGCAGAACGGGGACGTCTTCGCGTGGTCCCACGACGACATGCCCGGGATAGACCCTGCGCACACCTGCCACCGGCTGAACATAGACCCCAATTACCCTTCAGTCAGGCAGAAACCCCGAAGGTTCGCACCAGAGAAAAGCAGGGCGATCAATAAGGAGGTAGAGAAGCTGTTGGAGAACAGTCTGATCAGGGAATACGTGTACCCGTGTTGGGTCTCCAACCCGATGGTGGTGAAAAAGAAAAACGGCGACGACCATATTTATATAGACTTCACCAACCTGAACAAGGCTTGCCTGAAGGATAGCTTCCCCCTGCTAATAATCGACCAAATGGTAGATGCGACGGCGGGATTCGACAGAATGAGCTTTTTGGATGCCTACTCTGGGTACAACCAGATCCCCCTATACGCGGAAGACCAGATCCATACGGATTTTATCACGGA
Source organism: Parasponia andersonii (assembly GCA_002914805.1). NCBI lineage: Eukaryota > Viridiplantae > Streptophyta > Magnoliopsida > Rosales > Cannabaceae > Trema > Trema andersonii. Next base: position 269,552 of record JXTB01000017.1, read on the forward strand.
GCATGGTCTGTATTGCTACAGGCGTATGCTATTTGGCTTGAAGAACGCGGGGACAACCTACCAAAGGTTTATGAACAAGATGTTCGCCGGGCTACTAGGGAAGACTATAGAGGTCTATATCGAAAACATGGTTGTGAAGAGCAGAGAAGATTCAGACAATCTGAGAAACCTAGACCAATGTTTTCAGATTCTGAGGCAATATTGGATGCATCTGAATCCCAAGAAATATGCGTTTGGGATGTCCTCTAGTCAATTCCTGGGGCATATCGTGAGTAGAAGGGGTATTGAGGCAAACCCGACCCAGCTGACCTAAATCGCAAATATGCAGAGACCCTTGACCATTCGGGAGGTCCAACGCCTGGCTAGGAAGATTGTCATCTGGGGGGAGGAACAAGACAGGGCACTGACAGATCTTAAGCTGTATTTGAGTCACCCACCTCAACTAGCTTCCCCAGTAGAGGGGGAGCGCCTGTATGCCTATTTAGCAGTATCCGAAGTAGCGATCAGCGCCGTACTATTCATCGAGGAAGATGGCAAACACAAACCAGTGTTTTATATAAGCCGCATACTCCTGGATGCCGAGACGCGATATAGTGTGGCAGAAAAGCTGGTCCTCACTCTGGTCAATGCTAAAAAGAAACTCGGGCAGTACTTTGTGGCGCACTCGGTCACCGTGTATACGGATTTCCCCATCTGGCAAATTTTGGCCAAGCCAGACCTATCGGGACGATGACCAAGTGGGCCATCGAACTGGGGATATACGACATCGAGTATCGGCCTCGAGAGGCGAAGAAAGGACAAGTCATGGCGGATTTCTTAGTGAAAATCGAATCCTTCGGCGAGCTGCATGACCTGTTTCAGATGTCTCAACTTCGTCCCCCTTCAGCCTAGACGCTCTACACTGATGGATCCACCAATGCCTCAGGGTCAGGTATCGGGATAGTCCTGCAGACCCCAATGGGTCTCAGAGTTGAGAAGGCATTAAGGCTCGGCTTCCAGGTGACTAACAATGAGGCGGAGTACGAGGCACTGCTACAAGGCCTTGAGCTGGCTCTGCACTTCGGAGTGGAGAACATTGCAGTAAAGACCGACTCGCAGTTAATCACGGGTCAAGTCAAGGGAAACTTCAAAGTAAAAGAACCGAGGTTGCACAGGTACTTCTTCAAGGTAATGGGGGAAAAAGCTCGCTTTAGCAATTTCGATATTGAACCGATTCCCAGGAAGATGAACCAAAGGGCCGACGAGCTAGCTAAGAGTGCATCAATCGGGGGTACGGCCAGAAGCGCAGAAGTTCTCCTAGAAGGTGAGAACATAGAGGACCCCCCGCAGACCCCTGCGCGCCATGTGTTTGCAACTGGAACTGCTGACGAAGGATGGATGAATCCCATCACCCAGTATTTGACGTTGGGGAACCTGCCTGCGGACCCCCAAGAAGCAATGTCAGTCAGATTGAAGGCTGCCAGGTACTCGATAGTGGGGGAACAACTATATAGGAGATCGACAATGGGTCTGATGCTACGGTGTATAGGTCCCGTCGAAGTACAAAAACTGATGGAGGAAATCCACGAGGGAGTATATGGCAACCACTCTGGCGGACACAGCCTCGCCCACAAGGCTCTAACGTCCGGATACTTCTGGCAATACATGATGACAGAGGTGGCCCAATTCATCAAGAAATGTGATAAGTGCCAGAGGTTCGCCCCAATGAAACGCCAACCCGTGGAGGTACTTCATTCGAACATAACTCCTTGGCCATTTGCCAAATGGGGTCTGGACATCGTCGGAGAGCTCCCCAAAAGTCCAGAGGGAAGGAGATACGTCCTGCTGGCCACAGATTACTTTACCAAATGGGTAGAGGCTGAAGCCTACGCAACTGTTAGTAAGGCAGGCACGATTAACTTCATCTGGAAGAACATAATCTATTGATTTGGGATCCCGAAAGAGATACACGCCGATCATGGCACACAGTTCCAAAAAACTAAGCTCAAGGAGTTATGCGAGCTGTATGATATAAGGCTTAGTTTCTCTTCCATGAACTACCCTCAGGGGAATGGCCAAGCAGAGGCAACGGACAAAGCCATGTTCAGCAACATCAAAAAGAATTTGCAGGAGGCTATAGGCAAGTGGTTAGAAGAACTGTCGGCCATTGTGTGGGCCCATCAAACCACAGAGTAGAGGTCGACTAGAAGAACACCATTCGCTATGGTCTACAGATCAGAGGCTGTGATCCCGACCGAGGTCGGCCTCCTGACCCTCCGCTCCGAAGTGGTAAGAGATGCCCCCTTAAACGAATGCCAGCTAAGCCGTAACACATACCTCCTGGAAGAAATGAGAAACATGTCCCTGGTCCACCTGGCTTCATACCACTAGTAGGCTAGGTCCTACTACACAAAAAAGGTTAGTGCTCGACAATTTAACACTGGGGATTGGGTCCTAAAAGTAAGAACAGGGAATTCCTCGAAATTGGACTCCAATTGGATCGGACCCTACGAAGTGATCAAAGCACTCGACAATGGTGCGTATATCCTGAAAGAACTCAAGACCGGGAAATACTTGCTAAACACGTGGAATGCTCAGTACTTGAAAAAGTATCACGTGTAAGACACATGCATATGATGTAAGACCACGTGAATGCTTATATTATTGAAAAGCTTAAATCTAAAACAGGTCAAGTTCCCTTTTTGCCGCATGGATTCATCTTTTGGATTGCTATGGAAAAAAGGTCTGCCACAGTGACAGACCCCACGCACTATTCACGCGTGAGACCTAAATGAACGCTTATCTTATTAAAAAGCTTAGTTCCGAAACAGGTCAGGTCTTCTACCACACGGAAAAATCATACTGGGTTGCCACGGAAAAGGGTCTGCCCACTGTGGCAGACCCCACGTTTTATTTGTACATGCAAAAAATCATACCGGACTGCTACAAAAAAGGGTCTGCCCACAGTAGCAAACCCAACGCCTCAGTTGCACAAGCAAAAAATCATACTGGGTTGTCACGGAAAAGGGTCTACCATAGTTGCAGACCATACGCACTACTCGCACAATCAACGATCGTACTATGGGAATCACATCGTGCAATAAAATGCTTGCCGATGGCCTGAGAAAATGTACGAAAAGAAAAGAGCTGCGCAATCAAAAACTTGCCAGCAGACTTGGAAAACAATTGTACTATGGGAATCACATCGTGCAATAAAATGCTTGCCGATGGCCCGAGAAAATGTACGAAGTGGAAAGAGCTGCGCAACCAAAAACTTGCCAGCAGACCTCGAAAACGATCGTATTGTGGGGATCACATTGCTTGTCGACGACCTGAGAAAATGTACGAAGAGGAAAGAGCTGTGCAACCAAAAACTTGCCAGCAAACCTCGAAAACTATTATACTATGGGGATCACGTCACTTGTCGACGACCTGAGAAAACGTACGAAGAAGAAGGAGCTGCGCAACCAAAAAACTTGCCAGCAGATCTCGAAAATGATCATACTATGGGGATCACGTCGCTTGTCGATGACCCGAAAAAACATACGAAGAAGAAGGAGTTGCGCAACCAAAACTTGCCAGCAGAACTCAAAAATGATCATACTATGGGAATCACATCGTGCAATAAGATGCTTGCCGATGGCCTGAGAAAACGTATGAAGAAGGAAGAACTGTGCAACCAAAAACTTGCCAATAGTCCTCAAAACGATCGTACTATAGGAATCACATCGCGCAATAAAACGTTTACCGATGACCCGAGAAAATGTACAAGGGAAAAAGGGTTGCGCAACCCAAAAGCTTGCCAGTAGACCCTCTAAAGAACATTTTAGCTATACGAATAGCTAAAGGAAAGTAGGGTCGGGATCCACCCATTGGAAGTGGACCCTCCCTAAGGAACATTTTAGCTATACGAATAGCTAAAGGAAAGTAGAGTCGGGATCCACCCGTTGGAAGTAGACCATCTCTAAGGAATATTTTAGCTATATGAATAGCTAAAGGAAAGCAGGGTTGGGATCCACCCATTGAAAGTGGACCGTCCCTAAGAAACATTTTAGCTACACAAATGGCTAAAGGAAAGCAGGGTCGGGATCCACCCGTTGGAAGTGGACCGTCCCTAAGGAACATTTTAGCTATACGAAGAGCTAAGGAAAGCAGGCTCTACCCGGGGGATGGTTTAATTGTGCATGGGTAGGATGTGAACGGATTTGGAGTCTACCCGTTGGTAGTAGTCCAGTACCAGACCAAATGTGAAGACAGAAATTAAGATTAAAGTCTGTTTATTATGTCCTAAAAATACAAAGCGCACGGTCAACAGTGGCGCGTGCTCGTAAGCCCTATTTACAGGAAGCAGGTCACAAACAGACTCACAGGGAGACATCAGAGTGGTAGTGCCCTGTTTGTTCCCGGTAAGAGCCGAGCCCAGGCCTTCTCCTTTGCAGCAACGAGTCCAAACAATGGTCGACCAATCCCTGGAGCTGGTTTCAAGCGCGGTCCCATTTGGGGTCAGAGAAGTCCAGCCTTTGCCAAAACAAGTCATAACAGAAGTTATAACTCCTTAAAACCGGATGAGCCAAAGCTCACATCCCTATCTCCGGAACTACTCTTGTCAGTCATAGCTCGAGGAGGACTCACTAATAGTCTGAAAATCGTGTCCATCCAAGTCATCCATAATTATTTATATAGACGGCTACAACAAGGTTTAACTTTACCCCAGACACGGTCAACAAAGAAAAAGAAAATAGACTAAAGAGAATTGCACTGTTCTTATTATTTATACAGAGGGTTACAACGAGGGTCAACTTTACAAATATACAAAATTAGGGACCCTAATTACCTCCAGCCAGGGGAGCGCAGCCAGTCCCGGCGCTTGGACCAGCCTCAGTGGAGGGTGGCGTACCAGGGTCGGATTCATCACTGGATAAAATGATCGTACCAGACCCCTCACCAGTTGAGACCCCAAGACCAGGCTGACCGCCAGGGGCTTCCGAAGTTTGACCTAGCAGACCAGAAACAGGGATAAGCTCTTTGGCAATAGAGGCAGATGTAGAGAGCCCGTCCTTTTCCGCAGCAAGCATCTTTAGCACGTCAGTGGGGTACGTGATGCTGATCCCATCCCTAAGCTGCTGCATGTCGTACTTGATGGAATAGTGGTCTCTCTCGATGCCTTTCTGCTCGTCAAACTGGTCTGGCGTTACCACCTCAGCGTGGTCTTCGAATTCTCTGTTCTCCAAGCCAGACCTATAACTTTCCACAAAAAGGACATTCACCTGCCTCTGATACATCATTTTTAGCCTCTCTGCGTCTGCTAGCCTATCCCTCAGTGCCGCCAGCCTTAGCTCCGCTTGCTGCTACGATAAGTCGGCCAAAAAAGTGTTAATGTCGGCAAGGTCTTCGCTATGTTTGCGAGACATCTCTACATGAGCACCCATCAGATTTTTGTGATCTAAGTAGAGTTGTCGATTTACCTCGTTGGACCGATCAAGTCTGCATTGCAGGGAGTGGGCCTCTAGCTTGGCTTTCACCTCGGTTTTCCTCGCTTCTTTGGCGTCATCGACAGCCCTGTCACGAGCGACGAAAGCCAGTCCCATCTTTGCCCCTGTGCTCTACAGTTCTTGCTCCTTGACTCTGAGCTCGTTTTGAGCCAGTCTGGTGGCCTCAGATTGAACAAGCTTGTTGGCCTCTGCCTCGACCAGTCTCACAGCCAGCTCTTTGCACCTGGTCTTCTCGACACTCAGAGCATGAGCCACCGCGCTGCTGATCCTCACCTCATCGAGGCTCCGATATAAATCGAAGTTAGTCCTCAACTCGGCAAGGACGGCCTCACTATGCTCGGCCAGTGCAGAGCAGGAGTTTAGCTCCTCGGTCAAATCCCTAACGCGAGAGGAATAGAAAGACCAGATGGCGGCCAGCTACAAGTTAAACGAAAAAAGGGGGGTCAGCGTCTAGCAAGGATGTTGAGAAACGTAGAGGCAATCGAATGAACCAAACTTGCACAAAGGTACGGCTAGCGGCAAGCTCGACGTTCTCCAAAGAGAGTGCCTCCAGCTCCAACTCCGCGGCTGGACCATCTCTTTGGGTATTGCCCGCACCTGAGGAACGTGGCTCCACCCCGCCAACCGTGAGGGCACCTTATCCCTCAGCTGGGCATGCCTCCGAAGCAGCGGTGGCAGGGATGAAGGAAAGCTGGGCATCGCCGAGCGCACAGCCGGCGGTGGCAGGGGGCGGCACATCCTCGGCAGAAGACACCACGGCAGCCCCCGCTATGTCACCAATTTCGGTTGCCGACCCTCTTAGAGCACCGCCCAAGTGTGATTTTTCGGTCTTGTCTTAACCATTCCCTTCCGACGGGCCACTGCGTGCGGTCCTTCTTCTCCTCAGAAGAGTCAGCATGGCCCTGTCATCATCGCTGTCAGAAGAAGGGGTGACCCTTCCCCTTTTCTCCGCCGGGCCCTCTATTTCTTTGAATGAGCCGGCCTCGTGGCACCACTTTATTGGGACCGGCGGAGGGGAAGACAGCCAAGATTTCAACCTCGGAGCCCCCCCATTGAGCTCAGTGATCTCCCTACCAAGGCGAGCAGCACTCGACCCCGCGATCGTTTTCAAACCAGAGTCAGAAGAGGAAGAGGTTGGTGCTACAGACCCCTCAGGCAGACTCAGGGGCATCCCCTTGCCATATACGGCCCGTGTGGCCGGCGTCCCCCCAGACGGAGGTTTGCTTGCTCCAGAGCGGGAGACCACGGGCACTTTATCCTCTGAAGGCACCATGAGACGACGACCGGCGGTTGCCTTGGGACGAGCCTTATGCCTAGCAGTACCCCCCTTGACGGGGGAGGGGTCTGCTGATGGGCTCATCTCAGAACCTGTAAAAAACAAGCAACATGTTTAGATCACGGTCATAACCCAATCGACGAAGCTCAAGGATGCGGATATGAACCCACCTCTAGCCCTCTTAGGGGCGGCGGATTCTTCCCTACGGAGCCTGATGCACTCTTCGGCCACGAACCTCACAGCCTCTTCGAGCTCGTGGCTAGTCGGTGCCACCAGGTTATTGGAGCCTGCCAACTGGCTTGAAGCCGTAACCTGATGACCCACCATGGCGATGCGGTCGTGCTCGTCCTGGCAGAATCGATTCAAGGCAGAGCCATCAAGTCGGCTCCGCAGGTGCTTCATGATAACCCCGGTGTCCAGGGGGAAGGGACGGTATGAGATCATCCTGGGCATCATATTCATCACCAGGGGGTTGAGGATGGCCTGGATGTGTCGGAAGCCTCCAAGAGATCCGAAGATGATGATATCTTCCAGGCCTTTGAGCCGCCCCGCCGACAAATGTGGCTTGAACCTGTTTTCTTCTACAGAGGCTGCACAAGAAAAAATAACGTGAGCAATAATAGACGAGGAGAATGCAGTCCCGAAAATCACGACCTAGCACTTACTCTGCAGGAAAACTGAGGGAATTTGGAAGTGCTCTCCATTCAACCAAGAGGAGCACCATGCCCCTCCAATAGCGTATATCCTAGAGTTAGAGTCCCATTGCTTGTCTGCCTCGACAAGCCCTAGAAAATGTGACGTCCTGGGAGTGGTTGGAGGTAAAAGGTGGGGTAGGAACTCTATTTGGGGATGAGGGTGAGTTTGTAAGCATAAAAGACCACCTCCAGGTCGATATACAGGTTATAAAGAACTGACAAGGCGGAAAGCCCCATCAGAATCATGACCCCGTTTGCATTTAATTGCATCGGATAGATCCCTGTCAAAGCGAATAATTGGTAGATCAGAGGAGGAAGAGGGAATCGCAGCCATTCCAGATGTTTTCTGCCCAAAATAATAGAGCCTTCAGGGGTAGAGGGACGAAGATACCAATCCGCGGGGCCCTCGACCCTTTGCAGCGTCACTCTGCTGGAGAGGTAGAGCTGTCTCCTCAGTGAATCCAACTCCGAATCCACAATGGGATGCAATTCCTGATCTTGATTCGAGGCCATCGTTCTAGATACGATCGAAAGAGCAAAAGTCTCTAGAAAGGGGAGAAGTCGGGAACCCTAAGATTTTGCGAGTTTGGAATAATTGAAGATTTTAGTAAATGTAGCAAATGAGCGTAAATGCGGCTTCTATAGAGGGGGAGCCGAAGAATTTTTCTGGAAAAAGGGAGAGCAAGGGAGATCGAACAGTCGGAACTTCAAAATTTTAAAAAAATTTTATTACATAGGATGGCGTGCCTCTGCGTCGGCGAAGGGGAGCCACATGTATCCCTCAAATTGGAAGAACGGAGAAACGATTTCCCCACTTGATGGATACGAATCCATCAAGTAGGGAAATGGGGGCAGTTGTGGGACCCGTTCCTAAATCATACACCACGTGGACGATTAAGTGGCAGAACAGGTCACGAATAGGGCCCACCGTTCGACATGTGTCAAGAGTGACTAGCTAAAGGCCATGCGAGTCACACATGGTACCACACCGGCCATTGGGCCGTCCGAGGTTAGGACCGAGCCTATCTCAGACCCTGGATAGACTCGGCCTAGTCCGATCCTTACCTCGACATCTGAGGGTTTGAAACCCCAAGGGTCTTCCACCAGAGTACAATGGATAGTAACCCACAGCTTCAGACCCGGACAGAGCATTTAATACGATTTTGAATAAGTGCATGCAGGGGGCAAGCCGTCCTGACAGAACGGCGATTTGTCCAAATCTCATCCCTGACAGACTCGAGCCATAGGGGACGGCGGAAACTAGGCTATAGTGGTGCAGGGGGGATCACGGTAATCTCGGCCCGTGACCTTTGGAAAAAGTCTTGATTAAACAGGTACTCGGTCCTGAGGTTGAAAACCAGGAGGTTCAGAATTTCAGGACCATATATATATGAGCAATGCGTCCCTTTGAAAGGGACATGTACACATACAAAAAGAAATATTTAAAAGTTTACAAGCAAGAAACAAAGATATACTCATATAGAACTAAATCCTTGCTATCCTGAATCAAAGAAAGACCACTGACTTAAGCATCGGAGAGTCTTTGCAGGTGGTCATCCTCGCCTTTTCGACCCTGCCTAAAATTCAGAGTACTTTGGAATAGCAAGGACACGTGGACAGTTGGAGGACACAGCATCAGCGGTTCAGAGACACGTGGATGACTGGTGAGAAACCGATCAAACACTGTAATCCTATTTGAATTGACATGACCTATTGTTTTAGATCTCATCCCATACTGTTCCAGAAAAGAGGAGATCATAGTTGTTCATCGCCTTATGAAAGTAGTCCACATTGTGACATCATATTAAATGCTTTATCTAAGCTTGAGGCCAAATAAAATCCAGAATGATAGTTTGACGGAAGACCTTTAAGGCTTATGATCGTCTAGATCACTGAAAGGATTTACGATTAGCCAAGGCTTATCAGTATCTTTTAGACACTGACCTAGGCATAAGGTCAGCTCTTATTTGGGTCAGCGAGCCTATCCCCTACCATGCAAGGAATTAGCTCTACTTCTCTAGCAGGGTTACCCTCCATAGAGTCAAAGGATCTGCCGACTGGTATCTGCATCCGTACGCCCCTAATCAGTATGTTTTTATGGGGAGAAAACATCCACTACAAAAAAAGCTTCTTTTCTAGACGCTTTAAATATAAGCTGTCTGCAAAAACAGGTATTAGAGACGAGTTACAGAATTCCACGTCTGGAAGAAAAGAGTAAAAAAAATTTGAAATAAACACTTTTTCCCGATGAGCCTTGCATCCGGAAAAAGTCGGGAAAAAAATTTCGCAAAAAGTTTTCGCGGTAATTAATTGGTGCCCAAAACGTTTTGGTTAGAAAAAATTGAGAAATTTTTTGCTGACGGAACTACACATCGGTAAGTTTATTATTTTTTTAAAAAAAATTAAAATTATCTAAAACGATGTCGTTTAGAAGGTTTGAAAATATTTAGACCCTATGCAAATGCATTAAAAGCGTCCGCGTAGGCTTTTAGGGTTAAAACCTTCCTCTTTATTCTTCTTCATTCATCCCTTATTCTCTCACCTGGTTTGTGGCCCTCTCTCTCTCTAAAAAGTTCCTCTCTCTCTCTCTCTCTCTCTCTCTCTCTCTCTCTCTCTCTCTCTCTCAATTTCACGGCCCCTTTGCCCCTCTCTCTCATCGATTCTCACGATGTCTCTGGCCTACCCTCTCTCTCTCTCTCTCTCTCTCTAGTTTTGTCATTGAGTATCCGTCCCTCTCTATTTTCGATTCTCTGCCCCTCTTTCCCTCGTCAATTCTTCGCCCCCTTTCTCTCTTAGGTAACTATCTTTTTTATTTTTTGTTGAATATGTTTAATTTTATTTTTTTGGGTTTAATTTGTGGTTCTCAGGGATTGTGCTCTCCGCCTCTCTCTCTGTTCGATGCAAGCAGAGGCTCTTCCTCTCTCTTGTCTTTTCTCGGCTTCACTCACTTGCGAAGAGGTATATAATTTGAAACTCTTTCCTCTTTTTTTTGGTGCTCACTGGTATGTGATTTTTTTGTGCTTACTGATGAATTTGGATTTTTCTATCTGTCTTAATTTTTATGAGTTTGTTGAGTTAATGAGTAAGTCACAATGAGATGGCGATATACGTATATATATACAAATAAAAATTAAATATATAAGTTATAAGTTAATTACATAACTTGACAATGGCAGAGACCCAAAAATGATATCCTCTGGCATTGATTCCAATGATGGAAGTTAATTACATGGTAGCCTCAGCTTGCGAATTTATGCTTGGGCTAGGTGTTTGAGGCTCTTTTTTTTGGGGGTCGGGGGGAGGGGCTAGGTGTTTGTGTTTTTTAGAGTTTTTGTTTTTTAATGCCATATATTGGCTCTGATTATTGAAGAAATTTTTGGGTATTATTCTGATTATGTATTTCTTAGGCTGAGGGTTCCTCTTTTTTTTAATTTTTGGGTTTTATTGATAGATTTTAAGTTAATAAACTGTCTTTTGTTTCTACTCTTTGATTATAGAATTTGTAAAATTTTTGGGTGTTTAATTGTGATTATGAGTTTGATTTTGAGATTATATGTTTTTAGTTATCGCTCTATTTAATTATTCCTCTATTTTTAAAAAACTTAAATTTTGTGCTCATATATGTTTGATTTTGTGGTCTGAAATTTTTTTTCTTTTAAAGTTCTAAAACTTGCTGTGTAAATAGAGTTTTAAAATATTTGGGGACAAAGTTGTGTATTTGCTATTGATTTATAGCTTTTTTTTTTTAAATGTATTTGGTGATTGTAAATTTTGCTTTAGTGTTTAATTTTTTAGTTCCACGTTTGAATCGTTCATATATGTTATTATTATGTGATTTAGTTTGTAAAATTTTTTGAACTTCTTTTTATATATATAGGTGATAATGTGCACACACTTGGTACTAAGTGTTGTGTGTGCACATATATGCACACACTTGATACTAGGTGTCATGTGTGCATTATGCACGCACATGATACCAAGTGTCGAGTGTGTACATCTCTTGGTATTAGGTGCCGTATGTGCACATTATTAAAAATAATCTTTGGAAAAAATGTATTCAACATTTTAGTGCACTTAAATGAGCAATAAAATATTGAACACAAAAAAAAAAAATGGGGAACTTGTACCATCTTCTTGAGGATCCTTAGTGGTTAGGGTCCTTTAAAAACAGTACAAGTTCCCCTTTTTTTTGGCACTTAAATTTTTACGAAGAACATTTAATTAAATAATTAATAATACGTATGAATAATAATTATTATTAAAATAATAGTTATATTAATAATTATTAAGTATTAAATAAATACATATTGGAAGGAATAAAATACCCGAAATACCCCTATGACTAATTGAATTACTAAAATACCCCTAAAACATATAAAGTACGGAGAATGTAATTAGAACACAAGAAATACCTGAAATACCCTTATAAAATATAAAATACCGAAATTACCCCTATTAGTCTTAAAATTAATAAAATACCCCCATAATATAAAAAGTACGGATACTATCCTTCGAATACAAGAAATATCCAAAATACCCTTAAAGCACATGAGATACCGACAATACCCCTTGAACATGAAAAAAAAATACCAAGAATATGTCAACCACACAGAACATACAAAAAATACCCATATTAGTAACGATATTATGAAATTACCCCTTGTTCACATAAGATACCAAAAAAACTCCAATTGGAAATAATATTAGTAGAATATTATTACTAGTACACATAAAATGCTTAAAATATCCCTATTAGTGATAAAATTACTAAAAGTACCCCTATGATACGAAAATTACCAAGAATATCCTAAGAATATAATAAATACCCAAAATACCCTTAGAGCATATAAACATGAGAATGTTCATCACACTTGAACTGGTTTGGGATGTTTTTGATCATCATAATTAGGTTATACAATTGTGATCATCATACAATTAGGTTAGAGGTTGTAATCATAATGTGTACAGTTGTACACATAGTGACTTTAATACGCACAAGTATTATTTTAGTCATAAAAGAAATTACTTTAGAACCATTCAGGAGTTAGTGAGAGATTATGCATCTCAATATCGATTCTTGGATTGTCCCATTTGGACAGTTTGGGATTACACCTTATGTGATGTCATTCACTTATAAACATTATTCTTTGGTCAAGTTCCGATGGTATCTCTCTGTTTTCTCCGGATGTGTACATATATGTAGCACACTTAGGGGAATTATGGGGAGATGTTGCCGAAATTTTGACGTGGACAGAATAATATTTGAGTGAATAATGAACCATATAACAAAGTAATTCTGAATGGGATAGGGCCTTACCGTTTAGAAATAAAGTGATAAGGCGTATTTAGGACACAAGCAAATAGAAGCACTTGTATATATGCATCATACTCACTCTCACATTCAATGTTTATGTTGAATATATTTAAGATAAGATGAATGCAGACGAGTTGGATGAGCATTGAGAGCCATTTGTCAACTAAATTTTGAAGAGGTGCTAAGGCATTTGCCAAAAGGGCAAAATAGTACGTCAACTCTAAAGGGAAAGTAAGATATCCATGTATGGTGTGCTTCAATGGGAAATTTCAAGATCCGCTAACAGTAGAACATCATCTAATTGAGAAGGGCATACAACCATCATATATTGTATGGTCATATCATGGAGAGTTATTTCCTACTACCTATAATCCTATTGAGGATAAAAATGATGGGCAGGGCGATGAGATGCATGATCTCTTGGCTAATATTGCTGGAATCACTGGAACAAGTCATGGAATTGACCAAGAATTGGATGACGTTCCTGAAATTGAGAGCGATCAACAATCATACAAGTTTAGTGATTTATTTATGGAGATAGAGAAAGAGTTGCATCCTGGGTGTACAAAGTTCTCAGTCCTAAATTTTTTAGTAAAGTTAATGCATTTTAAAGTACTTAACAAGTGGAGTAATAAATCATTTGACATGTTACTGAAACTGTTGATTGAAGCTTTTCTAGAGGGAATGAATTTACATGGGTCTCACTACAAGGCAAAGATAAAGTTGCGTGCTATCGGTCTTGGGTATGAATCAATTCATGTTTATAAGTATGACTATGCACTATTTTGGAAGGAAAATTTAGAGTTAGATCATTGTCCAGTGTGTGGTGAAAGCCGTTGGGAATTGGGGCAAAAAGTGCCTAGAAAGGTGTTATGTTATTTCCCTCTAATGCTCGGATCAAAGACGTTATATAGTTCTCGACATACCGTGAAGGACACGAGATGGCATGATTCAGAGAGGCCAAAAGAATAAGGTCATTGAGACACCTTGTAGATGGTGTTGCTTGGAAAGAGTTTGATCAAAAGTATCCTTTATTTGCCTTTGATCCTACAAACGTCCGTTTGGGATTGGCAACCAATGGATTTAACCCTTTTGAAAATATAAGCAATGCATATTCCATATGGCTAATTATACTTATTCTGTATAACTTGCCACCTTGGAAGTGCATGAAATCAGAGTCCATGATGTTGTCTCTTCTAATTCCTGGTCCAACGGCTCCTGGAAAAGACATGGATGTCTTTATGAGGCCTCTTATTGACGAGCTACAAGAATTGTAGGTGAATGGTATACAAACTCGAGATGCAGTAAATAGCAATACATTTTGTATACGTGCTACAGTAATATGGACCATCAATGACTACTCAGCCTATGCCCTGATGTCAAGATGGAGCACTAAGGGGTATAAGGCTTGTCCAACTTGTAATGAAGAAACTCCATCTGTGGGGATTCAAAGTAAGGTTGTATATATCGGGCATAGACGCTTTCTTCCAATGGATGATCGTATGAGAAAAAGTAAACAGTTTGATTGTCATCATGAAATGAGGTCGGTGCCTGATAAGTACTCCGGAGAAGATATCTTGAGATTTACAAAGTAGGGAATAGATGGAAGAAACCACATGCTTCTTACACGTTAAGTGTTGAGGAGCGAAAGAAATTTTTTCAATTCATCAAGTCAGTCAGATTTCCTAATGGATTTGCAGCCAACCTAGCAAGAAATGTGAGTGAAGCAGAAGATAAGATATCTGGATTAAAATTACATGATTGTCATGTATTATTTCAATGTCTACTACTTGCTGGGATTCAACCATATTTAAAAAAAGAAATCTGTGAGACTATTATTGAGTTATGCTATGTCTTCCAACAATTATGCTCACGAACACTTAATGTGGCCGATCTAGAAAAGCTTCTGTAGAATGTGATCATCATATTGGCTAAGTTAGAAAGAATATTTCCTCCTGCCTTTTTTGATATAATGGTTCATTTAATTGTTCATTTACCAGAGGAGGCACTACTAGGTGGTCCTGTACATTTTAGATGGATGTATTCTATTGAACATGCCATAGGTGTTTACAAGCAATATATTCGAAACCGGGCACATCTAGAAGGATCTATTACTGAAGCTTACATGGTAAATAAAGCCCTCACATTTTGCTCTTTGTATTTACGGGGTATTGAGACTCGATTTAATCGACCCGATCGAAACAATGACGAGGTTGACTCTCATCTGTACCGACAATTATCGGTTTTTCAATGTGTTGGTCACCCATTAGGTGAAAAAGATATTGTAATTCTTCAACTATCTAATCGGTTAAAAGTTGAATGATACGTGATGAACAATTGCATCAAAATATAGAAATATCTTGAGTAAGTATCTAATTGTTTTACTTCTTATGACCCAAAGTTCACTTTTTAATTGCAATTCTCTAATATATAATATTACATAAATGTAGTGAGCATATGAGAGAGTTAGAGGCTAAAGATGTTACAAACCTTGAACTACAATAGGAAGTTGAGTTTCCATCATGGTTTAAGACCCGGGTATGATTATATTATCTTATCTCATTCTCAAAATTTCCTTCTTCAATGAAGTAATTAAAGTCTCATGTCATCAATTTTTGTGTAGATAAATCAACTATGAGCAACAAACTCTGATGAAGTCAACGATGAATTATATGCATTGGCTAGCAGATCTAACTTTTCTACATTCTCTTATCTTGGATGTGTAGTCAATGGTATAACATTTTTAGTTGAGAAACAGGACGTTAGACGCAAGACTCAAATTGTGGTGTTCGTATACCTGGCTCTGATGGAAATTATTTCTATGGTGTGCTCCAAGAAGTATTAGAGTTGTCGTATATAAAAGATTGCAGTGTTTTGATATTTAGCTGCAAATGGTTTAACACTGATCCGAGGAAAAAATGGATTCAGTAAGATGATCTTTTTACAAGTGTATTTGTCAGTGCTTATTGGTACAATAATGACCCTTTCATACTTGCATCACAAGCTGAGTTGACATATTATACTAATGATGACAAGCTTGGGCCATTGTGGAAACTTGTTAACAAATACACACCTCAAAATATATGGGACTTCCCAAATATGGAAGATGATGATACTAAAGTAACATCAAATGACATCCCTATTTTGCAAGAGGCAAACTCTTCGACATTCCAACTATTGGTTGAGCTTCTGGAGTTGAACAATGTTAGATTTCAACGGGACGATATTGAACCAGCTGAAGTCAACAATATTGATGAATTACTTCGTGAATCTCATGTTGTCATGCAAGATGACTTTCTAATTGATGATGATGAATTTGAGGATGACACACTAGAGGAATATGATGATGAAGAGATTGAAATTATTGATAGTGATACAAGTTCAGAGGAAAAGAATAACATATCTGATGATGAGGTTTAAATGGTCTTTTGTAGTGATTTTGTACTCATGAAAATTCTACATTGTTTATTTTAAGTTGGCATAAAATTAAATTCTAAAATTGGCTAAATGTTTTCTTTGTAGGATGTCTAGTGCAGGTAGTGCACCTCTTAGTTCTAGGTCGAGTAGTGATGGATCTGACCCCAAAGGAAAGAGGGTCAAGGAAGAGACGGGAGGGATTGCGATTGAGAAGGAGCTTAGATGAGCAAAAGGCGCCAAGTTGAAGGTGTAGAATGACTAGAAGATAGGGAAGCCAGTTTTGAAGCATGGCAAGATGTTCTTGAACTTGCTTGCTAAATTAGTTCGAGACATGATACCAGCGTCCACTCTCACTTGGAAGGACGTCAAGAAGAAGGACTTAGACCTCATTTTTTAGCGACTAGATGTAAGTGTTTTAAATTTAATTTATTTTTGCATCCAATATTTAATTCAAATCACATTATGTATATTAATTAATTGTTAATTATTGATAATCAGAGGAAGTTTGACTATCCTTAGGACAATGTCATCTTTATGGACTCTATTGAATAGTCCATGATGAACAATTTGAGAGACTAGAGGAACAACATGAATGTGAATTTCATCACGGTCGGTGGAAAGGAGGCTTTGGCTATAGCTAAGGCCAAACTATACAAAAATGTTCCTGGCGACCACTGGGAGATTTTGTGCGATCATTTTGCATCTTAGGATTTTGAGATTATATATATTTCCAAAAGCCTCAATCAATATTAATTATTTTGATATTACTTGAATAACTAAGATTTAATTTAATTTTTTGTCCAGAAAGTTTCTTCTCAAAATTCTGAGAATAGGTCGAAGCAGTTATATGCTCCTGGTCAAGGGTCGTTGTCCATTGTAGGCCACATACATAAGGGGGTAAGACAACTTATAAAATTTTAATTTTTTACCATATTGATTATTAATTACATATTCCTTAATAATAGTAAATTTTTTAGGGCAATCTAGAGACTAGAGAGCTTATGAGTCTAATTGACTGCTTCGAGAAAAGACATTTCAAGAATAACAGCTGGAGGAATGAGTGCACTTAACAAAAACATGTAAGTATTTCTTTATGTTTATTATTTCCCAATTAATAGAAATGTATATTTTTAGAAATTAACATAACTTTTTTTCGGTTATAGGCTGAGATGGTTGTTTTGAGGGAAAAGGCACTGACTCAAGCTCAAGCTCAGGCTCATAAGATTGCGGACCCAGCGGACCCAAC
Source organism: Parasponia andersonii (assembly GCA_002914805.1). Classification (NCBI taxonomy): domain Eukaryota; kingdom Viridiplantae; phylum Streptophyta; class Magnoliopsida; order Rosales; family Cannabaceae; genus Trema; species Trema andersonii. Next base: position 286,971 of record JXTB01000017.1, read on the forward strand.
ATTATCAGCTGAGTCTATTGTGGGTCCCATTGCAATTGACGAGTACGCCATCATGACTCAATCCCTTGGTACTCATTTGAGGTGGTAGAAGGGAGTAGGCTCACTCCCTCAGTTGAAGAGTGTTGGAGGTCCCAGGGCTGCTAGCATAAGCAATGTTACCATCGTGCAGTGCAAGCATGCAGAGACGATCGCCAGTTTGAAGCAACAATTGGCCGAGAAGGATGCAGAGCATTAGGCCGAGACTCAGTGTCGCCTTGATGATCAACAACGGTTACTTCAATTATTGATAGCTCAGCTGGGCAACAACGGCCTAAAGATTTAGTTGTCGCCTCCGACCTAGCCACAACCACCTCCCTCGTCTCAGTAGCTTGTTTTTTTTTCATTTGTGTCTTTTAATTGTGTAATTTATGTATCTTTTATAAATACTGTTGTATTAAATACTATTTCGATTTAATATATTTAGTTTTTATTATTTAGTAATTTGTATTTAATCTCTTTTATTATTTAATTTTATTATAATTTTTAATATTTGTTAATTTAAATAATTTTTGTTTTTTTTATTATGGTATTTTTTGGCGACGTGTCTGCAAAATGCATCGGCAAAGGTCATGATTAAGAGGGCATTTCTCGACAAGAAAATATGTCGGTAAAGGTCAGAATTTTTTGATGAGAAATCGCGTCGGTAAAGGTCTAGCTAATTAAAAGCTTTGGCGACGTGCCAAGTGTAAGCTGTCGGGAAAAGATTGTGAAATTTTTGAAATTTGATTAGTTTTTTCCCAACGCTAGACCTTCTCCGACCCTTGTAATGCGTCAGCAAAAAGTATCTTTTACGATAGCGTCGAGTATTGCATCAGGAATATCCCTTTGCTGACAAACTTTTGTCGACGCTCGTTGCCGATAGAATTTTACGTCACGAAAGCTTATTAACATTTGGCAATGCATTTTTTGCATCTTTACCGACGCTTGAATTTATCTACAAAGGTGACGATTCTTGTAGTGATCTGAAGTGATTGTGGTTTCTCCTTCCTCCATTTGTTTGCCAATTTTTATCTTTATCAGGAGATCTACCCAATGTAGCTAAACGCTAATGAGATCAAGATTCTGATGGGGCTCTCTATCCTGTCAGTAATGTTAAATGTGTATATCATCTTAGAGGTGGTTTTATGCATACAAACTCATCCTCATCTCCAAGAAAATTTCCTATCCCACCTTCTACCTCCAACCGCTTCCAGACTGCCACATCTTCTAAGGTCTGCTGAAGTTGAATAAGTAGTAAGTTTCCCATTCCAAGCTATATGCCGTGGGAGGAGCGTGGTGCTTTTCCTGAGTGAATGAGGAGCATTTTTAGATTCCTATGTTTTTCTCGCATAATAAGTTGTATATTGGTTTAGTGCCTGTATATGTTTATTTTTTTAGTTTCTAAAAATCTGACCCTATGCAGCTTCTGTAAAGGAGAGCAACTTCAACCTAAAGTCTTTAGCAGTTTGGCTTTAAGAGCTAGAAGGGGTCTTTATTTTTGGGTCATCAGGTGACTGCTGCTATATTCTAGCTGTCCTAAACCCACAGGTGATGAACATGGTACATAGGATGGTTTCTCATCTTCCCTTTCTACTCAACACATGGATCATAACCAAGCATCTCTGGAGCAGATTCGATGCTTTGGCACTGAATGGGTTCTGTAGAGATGAACGAAACTGAGTCACAATGGTAGGCCACCAAGTTAAAGCCTCAAATCCAATGGAGAAACTCAACAACCTGGTGGCACCGACTAGCCATGAGCTTGAGGATGTCATATGGCTTATGGAAAGAGAATGTCATGTTTCAAGGAGAAGAAGATGTTACTCCCAAAAGGACCAAAAGTAGCTTTCACTTTTTTCTTTCTGAAGTTCTGATAGTTTATAAGACTTGTGCATTAAACATATTGCTAATTTTATAAGTTCAGATGCTTGTCCCTCAGCAAACCTTTCTTCAGCCAAGGGGAGTACCAATGTCCCTTGCCACGATCCAAAGTTTTAGTCGAAAGGTGTATAGAAGTGTCATTGGACGATAACATCGAGGAGTAGGCACTGATGCTCAAGACATTGACTCGAATGACGAGCTAGGAGGACTATTCAAATGTAGAGATGATGTAGATATGATGCCCTATTCCAAGACAAATAAGCAGATAGTTTAGTAGATGCCAAACATAATCATCAAATACAATAAGGAGGCATCTTTGAATTTGTTAAGAGGGTTTGCACTGTCAGCTATGCCTGCCTTCAGTGCCGAACTCAAGATGGGTATAAGGTTTGGTAAGAAAATTGGGTCTGTGTCTAGCTCTGTTCATTCCTATAGGGAGATCACAAAACTTAGTAGTGGGGCACCCAGACTTAAATCCTATTATCTTTTCCTCCTCCCACTCCAATAAGGAGGGACTGTGACGAAGATTCGGCCAGAGAAGAGGGTTCGGTAACAAAGAAGAGTAAGTCCATTCCATCCTTAGACAATGATGATGCCGCTACCTTAACTTTTATAAGGAAAAAAAAAAGTTTATGTGTAGCTAGCCTTCGGAGTACATTGGTCAAGATAAGGCTAAAAAATTCCAAACAGATAGGCTATTTGTAGAGGTCGTAAGAACTACTAAGGCTGTTGAGGTGGTGGTAGCTGTGGAGAAGGCGATAAAGACCACTAAGGCCATTGAAGTAGTACCTACAACTACCTTTACTCCCTTACTCCAGGAGTGTTGAATGACACTCCAGGGGTAATTGTCAATAAAGGGAAAAAAAGTCCTCATTCTTAGCAAAGAGAGACGCATTCCACAGACACATGTATAGTCCAAGAAGAAGGTTGGCGATGAAATTCGAGCTGGAGACACTCTCTTTAGAGAATGTAGATACAGTCGCCAGTTATAGTATTACATATGTTTGCATTGTTTTATTACTCTTTATGATCTGTCTTCTGCTACTCATAAATCTGATTCTTATTATTTTTACACTTGGTTGATGTTCAGTCTTTTTATTCATCACATGTTGAAAAGCTATACATCAATTTAATATTGATGTTATGGTGGTAAAATAAAGCGCAACCTTCTTCAGCCATGACCAGAACTGCGGTGGCACATGCCATCAAAACTGAAATGACCAAGGCGTAGATGTTGCCCACTAAATTAGCAGAGGTAGAGGAGATAATTAAGTCATTCGAGGCAGAGCTTCCGGATCTACGTTATAAGTTGGAGCTCCCGAATCTTGCTCAGGTCGAGACAAAGCTTAAGGTGCATATAACTGAAATGAAGTGGTTGAAATAGGGCTTGCCTTTATTCCCTTTGATGGAGCTGTCAATAAGTCTAATAAGTAAAAATGGTCAAAGTGAAAGCTAAGTAGGAAGCCTACTCCCTGCAATGCAAGCTTGACTGGTCCAATGAGGTAAGCTTTGACCTTCGCTTAGACTATCACAAATTGTTGAGGGCTCATATAGAACTGACCATTCAGCAATATCCAGTCCTTGCTAATATTAACATTCTTTTGGTTAAACTATCATGGCAGCAAGAAAAGCTTAGGCTAACTGCCCTTAAAGATAGGCTAATAGATGCAAAGAAGTACTTTTGCTTAAGGATAAGGTATCAAAGGTAGGTAGACATAATTCCTGCAAAAAGCTATTGGTCTAGCTAGGAGAATAGAGAATTTAAAGGCAATGCAGAAGAGGTAATGCCAGACCAGTTCAATGAGCAGATTGGTATCAAAAAGAACCACTACTTTGTTGAGTACTATATGGAGAGGCTTGGGAATGACATTAATGAGGTATACCCAGTTGATGTATTGAAGATGCTTAATGAGGAGAACGATGATCACTCGGCATTTGCCCTCTGTTGGGAAAAGGATGGTACCTGTCTCTAATTTGCTAGAGCAGACCCTGGACCTAAACATTGAAGAACATCGATCTGCTATTCCTGCATCCACTGTTGCAGAGTCGAAAATAGTTGCACAGTCGAGTGATGAATCCGAATTGGAAGTCCTTTTCTCTCCCAAGCATAGCCAGCACACCAAAATTCCCCTCTTCTACCGAAGGTAATTACTACTACTATAATATTTCTTGATTTATAAAATTGACTTCTGTTGCTCATTTTCACTTTCTCGTTTTCCCAATTTTGTATGTCTGGTCAGGGTCAGATATTATATACGATGTCATTCCCTTATCGACGGTATGCTTGACTCTTAGGTTTGGCCCAATCAAATTTACAAGATAAATTCTAGAATTCGTGATTTGAGTTTTGGTTCATCTAGTGTTAAGGAGTAATGATGAATGTATAATTGTTCTTTTGAATTCTTTTGGTAGAGTTCGACCTTCATGTTTGGTTAGACTTCTCCGACCCAAAGTGGAATTATGCTAGGAATCACCTACAAGTGCTAGTTGACTCGTGCTTGGACACTTTGTTGATGAATAAGAGGCCTAGGCTAGGTTCTTATCAGGAGTAGATAGGGCATTATCATGCTGATGTGTCTACAAGTTCGTTCCAGACATTTCCTAAAAAAAAAAAGGCCTCTTGTTGTAAAAATTACAACATGGGTTCTCTGTAATAGATAATTAAGTATGAATAGACAACGATTAGTTTTGACTTTCGAATATCGCGTTTTACTTTCTCCCTTTTTTAAATATTTTTATTTATTATTTTTTGCCTAGGTTTGTATCCAATGGGCAGACCTTATAGGGATTTACTTCTAATAGGTAAACCTTGGTTGTTCTATCAATTTTCACTTAGCCATTTTACAAACTATTACATCTCCTACTTAGATTTTCCTACGTCGATGTACGCTAGTTTGTCACGCTTCTTTTTTGGGGTGCTTTACATAAGCGATGATGTTGTTGCTTAGCTTAGTTAATCGTATGCGATCTGCTATCTAGCTCATACTGCTGAGAATACTATCGTGTAGTTTTTCTCTTATTACATTTATTGTTGGCATTTCGTAGACCTCTTATTGGCAAGGATTTTATCACATAGTTCTTCCTTACTACGTACATTGTTGGGTCAATGGCAAGCATTCTGCTACACAATTCATTCCCATTTGTACATTTTCTTAGGTCATTAGCAAGCATTTTATTACACAATGTTACACCAATAGTATGGTCATTAAGCAAAGAGGTGTTTGGTAATAAATTTTTACGTGGACGACAACTTCTTTAGGTCTCATAGGGATCAAACCTAGGTTGGCAAAAGTTTAATTTTGACAATCATAAAATAGTATGTTCGACATTCTCATTTATGTCGAACTTGAAAATTTCATTTATTTATAGAGGTAATTATGTACAACTTACACATAGTATTTCTCAAAGTATTAGACATTCTATGTGTTGGGTAGGGTTTCCCAGTCTTGATTTCTTTCAGAACATATACACCATTGACGAGCGCATTGATTATCTCGAAAGGTCTAATCCAATTTTGGTCCATCTTTGTAGAATTCCTAGTTTTGACCTTCAGAACCCAGTCTCCCATACTGAATTGATAAATGTTAACCCTCTTTGAGTAGTAGGATCTCGCCGACTGTTGATAAAAAGCTAGGTGGATCAGGGCAACGTCCCTTGTTTCCTCGAGGAGGTTTGTGTTATGGCTTAGTTATTGCTCATTAAACGAGATGTCCTTTACCACCTCTGAGCGGAGAGTCGGCATATTGATCTTGGTCAGGATCACAACTTCTGACCTATATACCATAGCAAAATGTGTTCTTCCCGTTGACCTTCATTTTGTAGTTTTGTGAGCTCATATTATGATCGATAACTCTTTTAACTACTTTCTTTTCGCCTCCTCTAATTTCTTCTTGATGTTGCTGAAAATTGCCTTGTTTGTCGCTTCTGTCTAACCATTTCCTTGAGGGTAATTCATAGCTAAAAAGTTGAGCCTGATCTCATATAAATCACATAACTCTTTGAGCTTAGTATTCGAGAATTATATACCCTGGTCGACATATATCTCTTTTGGGATCCTGTACTGGCAAATTATATTTTTTAGAAGAAGTTGATCGTGTTTGTGGTGATGTAAGCTTCAACTTCTACTCATTAGGTGAAGTAGTTTATGGCCAACAAGATGTATCTCTTACCCCTTGAACTTTTAGGAAGCTCTTCCATGATATCCAGAACTCATTTGGCAAAGGGTTATAGAGTTATGATTGAATGGAGTTCTTTCGCAAGTTGATATTTTAGAGGGGCAAACCTTTGACACTTGTCACACTTCTTGACAAATTGATCTGCCTCAATCATCATGTATGACCAAAAATATTCTGCAGTTAGAGTTTATGGGAAGCTCCATCTACTAGAATGATTACCGCAATGCCCTCACGAATCTTCTACATCAGTTTTTACACTTCTACTAGCTTATGCACCTCAAGATTGACCTCATGGCTGATCTTCTATATAATTAGCTTTTCACCATTGCATATTGGATTACCTTCATCTTGATCAATCTCACTTTTACTGGGTTCTGGCAGTTTTTCCTCAGTCAGTTACTAGGTAATTGGTGTTATCCAACACTTAACTTTAGGTTCTATCATGAACACGTAGAAGGCGGGATTTTCTTCAGGGTTTCTTATGTATTCATCCTCTAGCAATACTTCTGTATACTTGATTGTCTCTCGTAGTGAAGAACTTTTAGCTAGTTCATTAGCCTCCTAGTTTATTTCTCTGGGGATCTGCATCCTATCAAACTCACTAAAATGACTCTTTATCCCCACTATTTTCAAGAAGTACTTATATACCCTCGGCTACTTCACATCGAAGTTTTCTTTTGCTTGACCTACTATTAGTTATGAATTAGACTTTACTATAATGCTCTTTACTCTAAAGTGTGTAGCTAGCTCCAGACCTTGCAACATGCTTCATATTCCACCTCATTGTTGGTTGCTTGGAACTCGAGCTTTAAGCCTCTTTCTATCTTGATCCCTGTAGAGGTTTGCAGAATTATTCTGATGCCAAACCTTGACTTGTTTGTGGATCTGTCAATGTAGAGGGCCTATGTGAAACTGCACATAGGGTGTTTGTTTTCGGCTTTATGGCTCACCGAAAGATTAGATCTCTACAAAGAAATCTACCATGACCTAGCCCTTCTTATCCATTCTTGGTTGATACTCGATGTTGTACATCCCCAATTCACTGGCTCATTTAGTCAGGTGTCCTGATAGATCTAGCTTAGCTAAAATCTATCAAATGGGAAAATCTATGTATACTGTGACTAGGTTGGTCTCGAAGTATTAGTTTAAACTCTTCTTTGCATTCACTAAGTCTAGGACTAATTTTCAGTAGTGTTTCATTGCATCATTGTATTCGATAGCATTCAACTCGTGTAAAATGTGGGTTTCTATTTTTTTTCCTTCTCAATGAATAGTATGATTCTGACCGCTACCTTAAACACCGCTAAATAAGCATATAAATGTTGTCCTTCCTTTAAAGACGATAAAATAGCTTGGCAACTCAAATACTCCTTAAAGTCTACCATGGCCTTAATTTTATTCTTTGCCCCAGATTATCGAAGAGTTTTTCTTGATACATTGAAAGAAAAACCAATATCAGTCTAACATTTTGGAGATAAAGTGACTAAGGGCTGCTATTTTTCCAGTGAGATGTTGAATCTCCTTGAGTCCTAACAGTCAAGGGTCTTATTCATTAGCTTCTGGTAGGTTGCTCCTACATTTTTCAAACCAAAAGGTATGCTTTTATAACGGTATAGACTTTATTCTATGATGAATGCCATGTGAATATGATCTTCGCCATACAATGGGATCTTATTGTATCTGGAGTAGACATCTAAGAAGCTCATCTTGTTAAAACTAATTGTAGTATCAACCATTTGATCAATCTTTGATAGGGAAAACTATCTTTTGGGTAAGCCTTGTTCAAATTAGTAAAATCTATGCAGGTCTGATCATTTTTATTCTTCTTTTTCACTCTTACTAGGTTGGAGATCTAGCAAGAGTATATGCATTCCATGATCAGGTTGTTTTCTAGTAGCTTGTCTACCTTTTTATTAATAGCTCTATTTTTCTTCGATATGAATCTTCTAGGCTTCTACTTCACTAGAGGGAAATTAGGATTAATGTTTAATTGATGGCAGGCATGCATAGAGTTTATGTTGGGCATATCATTACGGGACCATGCAAAGATATCCTTGTTTAGCCTCAGGAATTCTACTAGCTATTCTTTTCTAGAAATTAGTAATAGGACCCTAACCAGCACTGCTTTCTTTAGTCTGACCCTTCTAAAGGAACTGCCATAAGTTCCTCTATTGTGATTTTTGGCTTGTCAGGCTCTTCTTTAATTTGCTTCATATAAGCTGGTAGACAGTCATTTAATTGTCATTTATCCATCGTTAAGACATTTATTACTTCTCCAAGCCCTTTCAAAGTAGTTGAAAAGTATTTCTTCACAGAAGTTTATTCTCCTCTGATATCTATTATATAAGTTCCATCATTTGACTAGCACCTCAGTACTTGGTGAAGGGTCCAAGCGACTCCATGCATAGTGTGTATCTACTCTCTTTCCACAATAGCATTAAAAGAGGATTAGCAATCGCTAACCATAAAGTCTATGTCCATGCATCGTTCTACTACAGTGACCTATAATGTTATGATGTCCAAGAGGTTGACCCTGCTAATTATAGGCTGGTCTGACCATGCTCTTATTCAGATCCATGCTCTCGAATATGCTCAGAAACAAGACATCAGTTTTACTCCTACCATCAACCAGAACCCTTCCAACTATTAAAGCATTGATCTATAGTTTGATTACAAAAAGTTTATTACGGGGCAAGTGTATTGTAGACAAATCATGTTGGGTAAAAGCAATCGACAAGGAGGAGGCGTAGCTTTCTTTCGTTATTAGATGATTCATAGAATGGCCTAGGCTTTTCAAGCGCTTTACTCTTCCTTCAGTTTTCTTCTCTAGCTTTGTTTTTTTTCTCCTGACCCTGGGTATGCTCTAGCCTCCCTATAATCATCAAGACTATCCTTAAAAGTTATTTTCCTGACCCCAAGGCTTGGGTATGCTTCCCTTCATCTTGACTACTAATACCTTCCTTGGACTGATTCTTATTTGCCTTTACATATTACTTTTACTTTCTAGCTTGAGTGGCCATCATGACCTATGTGTAAAGATTTCGGCAATGAATAGTCTCATGTCCATGGTCTTAGTAAAATTGGCAATACTTACTCTTATTTTTCATATAATCTAGGATGCTGGATTTGGGAAGGTCTTTAAAAATGCCCTATCTTTATTTTGCAGGAATATCACATTTATGGTTGCATTGAGCTCAAACTTGGGCAACGGATCTTTAAATCTCCTTCTTCATTTATCACCTTCTTAATTAGTCTAACCTGTGACTGCCTGCTTAAGAGCCAACCCCTGGGTTTAGGTAGGCCTCTTCATCCCCTGTGTTTGTGTTCGTAGGGTCTATGATGGTACCGCTGTTGTGATGGCTAGGGAGGCTTTACAGCCGTTGGATCAAGCAGACTGATAGTCTGAATTGGAGTGTGTAGATTACGTGCAGGCAGAGAAAGTAGGATGGTTAGACCAATAGACAAGTGGGACCCAAGATGATGTCAGTAGCTGCAGGGTTCTTTTGGAATGTATGATCCAGTGCTTCTCAGATAACGTACACTCAGTCTCTACTCTATTCACGAAGTGCCACATCAGCCACATAAGTCAAACTTTTCTTTTCGTCCAATGAAAAGCGAGAATAGTGTTGAGTGCATGGAATTATGCCGCATAAGATAATTACCCAAGTATCAAAATTTGAATAAAAACATAAAATAAAGAGAGAGAGAGATAGATAGAGAATGAATAAGAAATTGACACATCACACAATCAATCATAATAGAGTATAAGAATTTGTGTACAATTCAAACACTCTCTCCTCAATTATAAAAAGACTACGAAACAAGAGAAAAAAAACACATCATTCTAGTGAGAGAAACATTGTAGTCCAAAGAAAGAAAATCAATAGGAGATAGAGTAGTCGAGTAAAGCTTCTTCAACAATGATTTTCTATAGTTTGATGTAATTTTCTTTAGGATATTTATATTTAATATTTTTATTTTTCTTAGTTTAATTATGTTCTAGATTTCTTTTTCTAGGGTTATAATATAGCTTAACTATGAAGCTTTAAATATTTTTCTTTCAATTTAGTTTATACTTATTTTTCCTATTTGAGTTTTCAATTGTGTTCTTAATGTTTCTATTTAATTGGCCACTAAATAAATGATATTAATCATAATAAAACCAGAAGAAGATTTATCTATCTAGTTCATTGGATTAAAATCCATAAATTGTATGTAAAATAGGAATATATTTACATGATTTTTGTAGTCACTATATGAGTTTCTATAGATCGTAATAAATTCTTAATTAGTTTAATTCACATAAGAATATAGTGAATTAGTAATTAAGAGTATTTTTGCTTGAACTCGGAGAAAGATAATGAATAAATTAAGGAATCTCGACTAGCAACTAGAGGAATAATTTCAGACTAATGAGATAGAGAATTTTAGAATGGATTAGTTATGGTGAAATAAAAAATCCAAAGTTTAATTTCATTGATTTACATATTTTTTTATTTTTCGCTTTTAATTTTTGTTCTCGTTTATTTTTATCGCTTTAGTTTATTGTTAGTTTTAATTTAATTTTTTTAATCAATTAATTCAAATAAAGTTAAGGTTAGCATAATTTCAGTAATTAGTAAAACAATAGTTTTCGTGGAACGATTCTTGATACTCGCTATTATATTACTTGTTTGCGATTTTGTACACTTATAGATTACACAATAGTCTAAACCATGATAAGGCTAGTTCGATCAACGTGGTAAAGAAGACTTTATAAAATACGACTTTATTTTTAGTCTATGGGGCTATCATTAGTTGGAATTGGTAGATATGGTCAAAGGGATCCATCGTCCCTTCAAATGGCTTGAGTGTTGGGGCCACAAAATCTTTTGGCTTAAGTTCTAATTGAATCCAATTGGCAGAGGTGATTCGACTGATTCCTCATATAGCCTACTCTGCGAGGGTTTTCTAATCCTCTTGCTGTGTTCCGCCATCTTCTCCCGTTTTCAGTCAAAAGGTGCATTTGCAGGAGTTTTCTGACACTGCCTATCTACCACTGCCTCCATCTAGGAAGGCCTATCATAATTCTATTATTCTCCCTGTATCTATGATCTGGCTAGTATGGGAATCTTCCTTGTTGCTGGAATGTATTATTCTTTGAATTCTTGTTTAATCTCTTCATTAAAGTCTTCCCTTTGTTCGTTCTCGGCTTTACTTGCGAATAATCTCTCGAGACGGATATTATCTCTGTAGAATTCAATAACCTCATTTTTCAAACCCAGGACAATCTGGTTAACTATCTCTGTCTTTTTGTTTGCTTGCATTAAACTAGCGAGCATTTGATCTAGCTTTTGTTCTAAGTTGAGCTGTGTTTCCTAAAGGTTTTCTTCAATATCTAGTCTTGCGCTCTTGTTCATCATCCTTGAAAGTGCCATCTATTACTATATAACTTTTGGTTCATAAAAAAATGTTAACGTGAAACTTGTAACACTTTTTCTTGTTTTTCCACAAATGATTTCAAACAATTGGGACTATTTTCAATAACTATCCGCATGTCTTTGTTGTTTCAGCTAACTCTACTTCTAAACTAAAATAGGGAGTAGTAGTCACGTGTAAGACTCTCTAATGTTCAAATTAGCAAAAGTAAAACTAAGAGGAATAACAAAAGAAGTAATCAAGAATAAGATATGAAATTTATAGCCAAAGAATTGGAAACCCAGTGAACTTCAATTCCAAGACTAATTTACCTTTTTTCTATCATCATACAATCCGTAGATTATAAATATTGTAATCCCATTTAAATTGACATGACATATTCTTTTGAATCTCCTTCCGTACTGTTATAGAAAAGAGGAGATCATAGCTATCCATTGTTCTGTCAAGACAATTAACCTAACACATACGGTGACTGTGACATCACATTAAATGCTTTATTTGAGCTTGAAGTCGTATATAATCTAAAATGATAGTTCGATGAAAGACCCTCAAAGCTTCTAATCGTTTAGACTGTCAAAGGGGTCTGGGATCAACCGAGGCTTGTCGGGGTCTTTTGGACCCTGATCTAGACATAGGATCAGCTCTTATTTGGGTTAGTGAGTCTATCCCCTGTCACACAAGAGTCACGTGGTACTTAAACAGAATTCTCGAGGCTTGCATTGAGTCTAACACATGTTGCCATTCATTTAAGCTTCCTTTAATCCATGCGGTGTAACCTAAAGAAATGGGCCCCACACCTACGTCTTTTCGTTCTTTTCTTCAAGCTTTAGTTTGTGATTTTATTTCTAACGGAGAATGGGCTATTCTTGACTCTTACAAGCTTGCTTTTCCCAACTGTTGGAGTTTAATTAGAAATATATCTATTCTTTTGGATGATAGTGACAAGCATATTTTTGTCCGGACTGGTTCTAGATAATCCCAGATCCTCTGTCTCTTTCCTCTATCTTTCTCCCTGTCTACTCACTTAAAATCTGCCAACACATTCATTCATTTATACAAGGGAAAAACAATGCCGTTCGTTAACCTCAGTATTAATGAATATAAAAGTAAAATAAATAAACACTAGTACCTCAGGCTTTTAGAAACCCACCATGCGCTTTTACTTTTCTCTTTCCTCAGCTTTTTCGTTATATATATATTTTCTAATTCAATAGATATTCTTTTTACTTATGTATTTTTTTAAAAAATTAGATTATTATTCAATAATTATTATAATTTAGATGATTGAAAAATTTTATTATTTAATATTTTTATTTTTTTCATAATATATTATAAAAAAAACATACATAATAAATTTTAATTAAATAAATAATATTTATCGATAAGAAAAAAAAATCTACTGGATTTGTGCCTATAAACATATACGGTTGTCTTTTTGTATTGAGACTTTTGGTTTTTCCTTCTATTCTTCTCCACCTTTCGTTCTTTCTCCACCTTTCGTTCTTTGCATCGTTTTGGCAGGTAGTGGTGAATTCATGCATAGCATACACAAAATACACTTTCAACTGGAACAAAAAGAAAGTAGAAATTTGTAATTTCAAGTGATTACTCGTTCTACTTTCGGCAAAGACCCCCTTCCATTCTTTCTTGCATCCTAGTACGAGGCAATCTATATTAATTTTCTTGATACTGCTATATAGATAAGTATATAATTTAAAGTAGACACTGCTTATGGTTTATTCTCTCGGTTTTATGTATATATTTTTTATGAATAAGGCAAGTAGCTTTATATTCACTTAAAAATTTACATTTTGGATTATTATAACTGTGAACGGTTCCTATGCTAATACAAAGTTGCCACTATTTTAAGAGTGAATATTGGACAGGCATCGTTTTCTCTTAAATTTTAATTATTGGTTCCCAAATAAAAAAGGCTATGTTATAGATACAGAAGTTAAGCCGAGTATATTTCTCAGCAGAGGCATTGGCAACTTCTTCACTGTCAAAAGTTAATCCAGCTTCACCAACATGGGCATATGGATCACCTGTAGACGTTCAACCCATCATTGGATAATTGCAAGTCCCCACCTGAACATATATGTCTCCATCAGACTTAGATAAGTCTAATGACTGATACACTTCTAAAATGGCTCATGTTAGGGATAACTAATCACACAAACGAACAATCATGAAGTAAATACATGAGTTTCTATAACATTTGCTGAGAATAGAACAATACATAAAGGTTTGAATTGACCAGTATTGTATAGGCATTAACTATGGGAGTGAAAACTAAACAATACATTGAAATTTTAAGCGTTACAAGAGATAATATGAGCTAAACTAAACAACCAAAAGAAATTTTATTTTGTTGTATACCACTTCCTAGGAATGTAAAGCTCAGTGATAACACCCTGTTCATTCTGCATATTGGCTAGTGAATTAAACTTCTCTGTAAAACCTATTGAAAAACAAAACTATGACAATATAAAGAAATAAAACATGTTAGAAGGAAAAAGAAACAAAAACCCAAAAAATATTTGAAAGACAAAAGGACACAAGTACAACAACCATGAAGCAAAAACCAACCAAATAGTCTTTTTCCTATTTAAAAAATAATAATCAACCCTTTTCATTATTATTCAAAAAATAACTGAAACAATTTCATATGCCTTGTTTAAGGACAAGAATATATATATATATATATACATATCATTCAAAGCCTTAATCAGTATATGTTATCAATAGAACTAAGCCCGTCCTGGATGCATTAAACTATGAATCAGGTCAGCAATTCATACATCTTGTGGACAGAAAATCAATTTTGCATTCCCAAAAATAAGAACGACAACCTTTTCAGTTCAATTCTAGAGAATATGATCCTCACCGGAGATAGTAGATTTAGAAAAATATCCACAAAATCCCTTAATATTAGCAATAATCTATCAAAAAAAATATTAGCTATAAGAAAGGATACACAAATTAGATTTAGCAAAAACAAAAAATCAATCCCGTGATTAGAAAAGAAAGAAAATTTTCATACTCTATTTCAAAGGCGTTCTTCAGGTTTCCCGGAAATCATGCCGACGTTAACGGGCTTGAATTCGACTAAGGCTTCCGAAGAGAGCCATCTCATCCAAGGTAGAGCTCATCAGGCTTTCGACGAATTAGGGCCTCTGGATTTGAAGGCAGAACTCTGAACCGATGGCAGCGCTACGTTTGGGGGGTGGAGCGCGTGGTCTGTTTTCTTGGAGAGAGCGGCAAAAGAAAAACGCACGAGGTGCTAGATTTTTGCCCTTTTTTTAACTCATTATCTATATATACTAAATGGTGCAAAAAATCCTGTTAACGTAAACTACAGTACAAATAACAGTACAAATAATAGTAGTTTTTTTTTTTTTTACTATTTTGCTCTTCGTATATAGTTAGGATTGTTGTTGGGCGGGGGAAGGTTTTAGGTAATTTCGTACGGGTCAAGGAAGAGGTTGACCAGTCGTGTTGTGCATCTATTATCATATTCGGATTTGTGTCTGAGTCTAATTATTTGATCTGAATATTTGGTCTTTTCTTTATTATTTTTTTTTTTCGTAATTTAACGAAATTGTCTTGTGTTTGTTTTATTTAATTTAAGGTTTGGGTTGGTTTTTTAGTTATTTTGCATCTTGATTGTTGCGTTTGATACCTTCTAATCAATACTGCTTTTTTTTATATTTCTCTCTCTCTCTCGTATATTTTCTTTTTTTTTTTTTTCTCTCTTTGCTTTTCATGTTTGGTTCTCTCTCTTTTTCTTTGAGATTATGATCTTTTTTTTGTTTTATTATTTGATTTACATCTTCTTTTTGTTTTCAACTCTAAGTTTTCTTCTTCTTCCTTCGAGGTATTTTCTCTATATTCTTCGGTCATCATTGCCTTTCTTTCTCTTTCTATCCTCTACGCTTTGGTTTTGGTACGTTGATTTGGATTCGGCCGAATGGTATGGATTTAATCTCGTTGGTATTTTCTTGCTTTGAAACTTTGTATTTTAATATATATATATATATATATATCGTTTTTTTTTTTTTTTTTTTACGTATGGGTAGGTATTTTTTTTTTTTAGCCGTTGGATCACCGTCTAATGGTAATCCAATAGCTATAATAAAGTGCATGAAAAGACGTGCATTATTAATGCTCTTTCTCTCTTATTTTTTACAATAAAAAAATATGCATGCTAAATTTTCATTAGCCAAATTGATATCTATGCTTAGGTAAAAAAAAAAAATACCTACTGGATTGGTGCCTATATATATATATATATATATGGGTGTAATATTCTTCGTGCTTTGAATTATTTTTTAATTAAAGTTTGTGTTTGTTTATATATGAAATCATTCGCATTTTTGTGGATATTCTGTTACCATAAAAATATTTGTTGAATATTTTGGGGTTCATTTACTCTTTTTGTGGTTTAGGTTTTTTATTTGGGCTTTGGTTCATGCATATAGTTATTTTTGTGCTTTCGGTTTTTTATTAGGCTTTGATTCCTAGATATTGTGTTTTTATCTTTTGGGTCCAATTTTTGTTAGTAGGCAGATCAGACTCTTTTTCTGTTAAGTTTTGTGGCTTTCAAATTGGGTTTAGTCTTTTAGTTATTTTAGTTGGACTTTTTTAATTATATAATAAGTTTTATTTTGTTAATTATTTTATTTATTTAATTTCTTTATAATGCCATGATATTGTAATTTTTTATTTTTTATTATAATTCTTAATAAAAATATATAGATGATGTATTTCTATGTATATGTACTAATTTTGAGATTTTTTAATGTGTGTGTTAGATTTTTAGAATATTTATTAGAGCATTGTCAGAATATTTTCTATTTTTTAATTATTTTTGCTTGATATTTGTTATCTTTTTTAGATTTTTTTTGATAGTAATGATGATGTTTCTTTTTGTTGTTGACAATCTATTTAATTGCATTTATGATTTTAGTCCTATTTACACAAGTTCATTTAACATTTTTCTAATATTCTTATAACGTTTACATTGGAAAAAAAAGAAAAAAAAATAAAAAATAGTTGAAAATATAGAAGAAAATTAAGGAAACGATTTTTTAGAATAAATTTTTGGAGTTTTTTTACATATTTTTAAGTGATATTTCCTCTCTTTATCATTTGTTTATCTCAGGTATTCGTATTAAGTAAGTTTTTTGACTTTTTTTTTTGTATTTTCTTTATTGTTGTTGTAGTATAAATACCAAAATCATTTACTATATTGGTTATACTTTGTTTACTCCTAGCTTTATTCTTGTTTATTGTTATCTTTATCCCTTTTTACTGCTGCTATCTTCATCCATATTCACAGTTTACTGAGCTTGTACTTATTCTCTTTCACTGTATCTATTATGCTCTTATTTCCTCTTCTATTCTTTGTATAATGTCTATGTTCTTATAGTTGGTTTGAAAAGACTTTTCTGAAAATAATTCAGGTATCATTATTTTTTACTGTGTTCTTTTTTCTTCTTATTATTTTGTCTTTGTTTAAGTTATAATTATGCTTTGTTCTATTATGTTAAATGTTTACAGATATACTGTGTTCTTTTGTTCATTTATATCTATTCTATGTTTAGTTCATATATTGCCAAAGAATTTACTTCTTAGTGTTGTATTTAATATCATGTACTATTCAAGTTTTTTTATTAAATTCTATTGCTTTTGAATTTAGTTATTTATTATTATTTTATCAATTTGCAAAACATGTACGAGCCCTTTGTAATAGAAAAATCAAATTCAATGAGGATTTGGTTCATCCCACACATACACCTCACAGGCATCTCGCTTTTCTATGTTCTATATTATCCATAACATGACTATTCCATCAAAAAGTTTTATTTTAGTTCAAAATGATCAATATGTAGAATCATAACTATTAAGTGTGTGTATTTTGTAAAATATTTCTATTCTTTCTTTTGTTTGTTTTTTATTTTTTATTTTTGTTCTCTTTTACTTTTACTTAATACTATTTTATTTTTTTTATTATATTTTATATATATTTGGTGATGATGATCATAATTTTCTTATCATATAGATTAACATGTTAACTGCCTAACATACTGTCGTATATGATTGGTATTATTATTGTGTAATAAACTTAGTTTATTTATATAGCCTGATTTTATGACTCTGCCCTTAGAATATTCTAGAAAGTAGATGTTAGTTGTGGGTTCTTTAGATAATTTTGTTTCGGCTATGTATTGTGAATTTATTATTATGGTTTTTCCCTTAAGGTTACTTTTGGGGTTTATGAGTGAATATGGTTATTTGGTCTTTTCACTTTTATTTTTTTGCAATTTGACTAAATTATCATGTTTTTCTTACATTCAGGTTAGAGATTTGGTCTGGTATTTTAGTCATTTTGCTTGCTCTTGGATCATTCTATTCATCAAGTTTTTGCTCTGTTTTGATGTTTCTCTGTCTACCATCTTTTTTTTTTTTTACTATTATTCACTTGGTAGTTTTAGGGCAATTTTATATGATAATCCTATGACTTTATTTTTGTTACTCAATTAATATTATATATATGGCAGATTTTTCCATATATAAATCATGTTTCATGTGCTTATCTAATTGCTAGAAATGTTTTATCTTTTCTATGAATAAAAAACTATTTCTCAGGTATTTAGATAAATACCTAAAAATATATTCTCTTATAAATTTGCTATATATTGATGATATCCTAATATATCCGAGCCAAATATTATATACATTTATATACTTATT
This sequence comes from Parasponia andersonii, assembly GCA_002914805.1. Lineage (NCBI taxonomy): Eukaryota > Viridiplantae > Streptophyta > Magnoliopsida > Rosales > Cannabaceae > Trema > Trema andersonii. The sequence goes on from JXTB01000017.1 coordinate 305,219, forward strand.
TAAATATATTTATATGTATATATATTATCTAATTATATCCAGTATAAAAAATTAGTCATATTTGATTGGCGAATAATTTTGCTACTTTTCTTTGTTATTTTCATTGATATAGAGAAAGATAAAGTTTTTATTATGGACAAAGACAAGGAAAGAAGAAATAAAGATTGTAATCTATTTAGTTGTACATTTATTGAAAATATCTTATTCTAATTATGTATTTAATTTTTTATTCATTATATGTATGATTTCATATTTTGTATAATTAACTTGAAGGACTTTAATTTTTTATGTAATCAAGGTATTGTATTTGAAGTTTGATTGTAACGACATTGAATAATAATATAAAAATGCCAATAGTTTAATTAACTCATATTCTTGATTATATAATTAGAATATACAATTTTAACTTTCAAAAAAAGGAAAAAAAAAAAGGTCATATTAGGAATCTAGAAAGAAAGTAGAATGAGATTAACAATATAAAAATTTTCAACATTTATATGTTATCCCTATGATCTGATTATCATCATTTTGGATAATAAAATAGAAATATCATCGATTGAAATAATTGATATGCCGAAATATCTATACATGAAAGATACAATTCTAATTAGAAAAAAAAAATACATTAAGAGTGATATTAGAAAAGTAGGAAAAAAATGACATTAGTAGCATATTTTAAATAAATAATATACATACATAACTCAATTATTTTATGTAAAAATAACAATGTAATGTTATTCCATAAGTTTTTAATAAGGAAATATTAACATAACAACATCTTATTTTTTTTCATTCTTTTAATTTGATAAGTAATAAAATAATGTCAGGAGATTTTTCCATAAGTACATATTTTTGAAAAAAAATATTTGAGCTTTTAATTCTATATTTGCTTTTATATCGTTTGGAGCAATATAGAACAAAATACAAAAAATTCAGATGGTCTATATGTTTTCAAAATTATTGGTCAAGTACATCATCTTATGAGATCATTATTACCAACGAATAATAATCTTCCAAGATTTTCCCAATTATATATATATATATATATATATATATATATATATATATATATATATGATACAAAATATGAAATTGAAAATCAAATGTCAATATTTTCATTCGATGATGCTTCAAAAGAATTAACAAAATTAATTGTTGAAAGCTTAATTAAAACACTTAATGAAAATAATAAATTAGCAAAACTTTTTCGCATAGTTAAAGATAGATATAATGAAAATAAAATCTCATATATGAAATTAAGACTGATAAAACGACGACCATCATATAATAATCAATCTGAATTATCCACTTTAAATGATATAGGAGGTTAAATTATTAGAGATATTATGAATATGAAGAACGAAGAGATATTATAATTCAAGATAAAACAATTTATAATGGATCACAAAATTACATCTATCTTATATAGCCTTATAATATTCACTTTTATTTCCATAAGAAGAACATGGTTATAGAATTGATTTAAATTAGATTTTAAATAGACCAGGAAAATGACTTTCAATAAATAAGATACCAATGAGAGCATTCTATTACTATCAATTGCAATAATGTGAAAATATAAATAATATTTTATTCAAAAGTGGAAGATTTTTTCAACAATATATAATTGACGCATATGCCTCCGTTGAAGAAAATCGACTAGATTATATCAGAAAAAATCAAATCAATTTAAGATCTGAAATTTATCAAGATGTCTAAGATACTGCTACAAAGAGACACATATACTAGAGCAATCGACAAAAGAATTATTCTTCCATCTAGCCATACTTGAAATCCCAAATATATGGTCCAGAATTATCAAGATACAATGGTAATATGTAGACAATGTAGAAATCCTAATATTTACATGAAATCTTAAATGGCCCGAAATTACATGTGCTTTGAATAAACTTCCTAGCCAAAGACCTAAAGATAGACCAGATAGAATTATAAGAATTTTTAAATGAAATTGAATCAAGTTTTGTCTGCTACTATATAAAATTTTTGGAACAATTATTGTAGGTAAGAACATATTATTTAATTTAATAAAAAATATACAAAAAATCATCTTTATTTTTTTTATTAAAACTAACACCTTTTCTTTAATTTTTTTTATATTTATTTGTTATGTAGATTTATATATTGTTGAATTTCAAAAACGTGGCCTATCCCATTACCATTTTTTATTTTAGTTGCATCATAATGAAAAATTATCTGAACCATCACAAATAGATAATTTTATCTCAGCTAAAATACCTGATCATGAAAAAAAATCCACAAGAATATAGTATTATGGCAGAATTTATGATGTATAGACCATGTGGTGCAGCTAAAATAAATGCTCTATACATAAAAAAGTGAAATAACCATCGAAAAAAATGGATTTATCAAGTAAAAACATAGAAATACCATATTTTATATCCAAAAAAAAGGTCTTAAGTTAGATAATAGATTTGTAATTCCTTATAACAAAGATTTCTACTTAAAATTCTACGCCTATATAAATATTGAATTATATTCACAGTCTATGTTAATAAAATATTTATCTAAATATAACAAAAAGTCCATATAAAATAAGAGCAGTAACAGAAGATAATATATGTATAGAATACTCTGGACAAACTATTTATAAAGAAATAGATGAAATAAAAAACTATATTAACTACCCATATATAACATTATATGAAGTTATGTATAGATTATATGAATATCCCATAGATCAAAGAAATCTATCAGTACAAAGATTAACAGTTCATTTACCACATATGTAAAACATAACATTTCATTCAAACTAATATCTAAATAATATAATCAGACAATCGGGAATCCAAAGAACAACTTTGACAGAATAGATAGAAATTAATAAAAATAATATAGAAACTAGACAATTTTTCTATATACAATTCGTCAATTGCCCACTAAATAGATACGGAATAATAAAGAAAAAATTTAGACTCCTAAAAAATCAGGATACTCAATTAGACGAACTTTTTATGTCTATCTAAATCCCAAAGAATTATATTATCTAAAATTATTATTAAATCATCAAAAAGACGCAACGAGCTTTAAATTTATACGAACTGTTAATGGTATCATATATTTAACAAATCAAACAACATATAATGCATTAGATTTATTAGAAGATGACAAAGAATGGAGTGAATTAATATTAGTAGCCTCATTTTGGTTAACACCACATCAATTGTGACAATTATTTACCATAATTTTATTAGTTTGTAATGTAAATAATTCAACAACATTACTAGAAAATCACTAGAAACTTATGGCAAAAGATATTCTACATAAAATAAAAGTTTTATTCAATAATCTAAACTTTCAAATTCCTGAAAATGAATTATACAATTTTGTACTATATGAATTAGAAAAGCAATTAAATTTAAATTTATAAATGCTTACAAATTTCAACTTACTATTACTAACTAGAACATTAATAGATGATTTAAATAACAAACTTTTGCGAAAATAATTAAATTATGACATAAATAAATTAAAAGAAGAAAATATAGTTTCAGAAAAAAAACTTAAATAATGAACAACGCTATAACTATAAATAGATTATAGATTTATTAAATAATAAAAAACAAGATTTATTTTTTATTTATGGGTATAAAGGTACTAGAAAAACTTATCTATAGAATACAATTATTACAAAAGTTAGATCAAATAATGGAATCATTTTAGCTGTTGCATCATCTAGAATAACTTCATTATTGGTACCTAAAGGTAGGACCGCATATTCAAAATTTCGAATATCCTTATCAATTGATAAATTTTCTACTTGCCATATTAAAAAAGGAACTCAATTAGAAAAATTAATTGAAAAATATCATTAATATTATGGGATGAAGCACCAATGAATAATAAGAATTATTTCGAAGCTATAGAAAAAACACTACAAGTTTTTAAAAATAATTTTTACCAACCTTTTGGTGGAATGATAATTATATTATATTATGATTTCCAATAAATATTTTGCCTGTTATACCTGCTGGAACAAAAGAAGACATAATAAATACAAATATAAATAATTCTTATCTATGACTATATTTTAAATTATTATCTCTAACAGAAAACATGAGATTAAAAAATCCTAATACAATATAACAAGGAAAAAAAAAGAAATTTAAGAATTTTCAAAATAGATATTAAATGTTAGAAATGTTACTATGGAAGGAATAAAATATCCTAAAAATGAAGATGTATCATAGATTAAAATACCAAAAAAATATATAATATAATACGAATCAAATCTAATTGAAAAAATTTCAAAATTAATATAAGATGATTTTGAAAAAATAATAATAATATCAATTATATACGACATAGAGTAATAATATCCCCAAAAAATAATATAGCTGACGATATAAACAAATTTATATTATCATTAATACCAAACGAATCAAAAATTTATTATAGTTATGATATAATAATAGCTTCAACTGAAGACATTGATGAACTTAATTTATTATATTGTCAAGAATTTTCACATAGTTTAAATTTTAATAGCATACCATCACATGAATTAAATCTTAAAATTGAAACTCCAATAATGTTATTGCGAATTTTAAACCAATTAATAGGATTATACAATGGAACAAGGCTTATCATCATACAATTAATAAATAGAATTATAGAATATCAAATTATAAGTTCAGATAATACAAATGAAAAATTATATATTCCAAAAATAGAAATGATTATTAACGAATTCAAATGGCCATTTACCTTAAAAATGTGACAATTCCTGTAAAAACCTGTTATACAATGACAATAAATAAAAGTCAAAGACAATCTCTAAATAAAGTAGGTATTTATTTAGAAAATAAATCTTTATACATGGTCAATTATATCTTAAAAGACTACATATATTAATAAATGAATTCATCAATAAATATCCAACTCATATTAAAAATATAGTTTATAAAAAACTTTGACATAATATTATGTAAGTATAAAAATTACATAATTAATTAAGCATTATGAAAATGTCATTTCAATATAGATTTATATATACATTTGTTAATATTTTATATACATTTTTCATGTTATTAAATTATTTTTCTTTTTGCAACTAAAACAAAAATGGCAACACCTATACTCTTAAGCCAAATGAAATTTATAGAGCGATCGAAGCTTGCATCATCAGACTCTAGCATAATAATAATTACACAGTCGGATGTCTAATAAGTTTATAATGCATTTTAGTTGACGAAGTCTAAATAATAGTATTAAATTACGTTATATCATATTATATTATATTATCATTTACTATAATTAATAAGTATACCTTTTATTATTTAGCATTATACAATACTATGTGATAATCAAATACTCTTTCCTAAAACATAGTACGAAGCAATTCACAAAACAATTAAAACTCGAAATGCATATCATATTTTGTAACAAATAACTAAGAAACAAGTATATCAAATTAGCAATTTTAATGTCGCACCGAATAAACTGAGATACAAAGTTATTTCTGATACTATGATATTTCAATTTGCCAGAGTAACGTCCTTCGCTCCAATAATAATCTTAACAACAAACATTCTGATGTATAAATTTTATTTCATATATTTTAATCAACTACCTATAAGAATAGATATCCATGATATTTTATCAAGTATTACTAATTATAATATTATTTTCTGATTAACACGTACCAATAATTATTTAAATTTTCTTATATTAATTCTTCTTTCCTTTTTTTTCTTATAATAGATATTATAGGAATGTTAGTAGAAATACAAGATTTAGAAAAGATAAAGATCAAGGAAAAAATAACACCAAAGCGAATGTTGATAATACGAAATATCAAGTAAGTAATTTATTTATTATTAACATTCACATATTAAAAAATAATAATTTTGTATTTTGACTATACTTTAATACTATTTTGTCTGAACTACAGGAGTGAAAAACTATAAATCACTTTGTATAGTGAAACAGTAAAAAAATTTAATACAGATATTATAAATACTATAGAAAGACCCGTCATAATTATTTTTACATCTATGATAGTAAAGTAATATCTAGGTAACCAATAACTATATTTTACCTTTATATATAAAATTACTCATTTCTTTAAAATCATATATTAACTAATATAAACTTTTATACCGAACAAAAAATATATATGTTGCAAGTACATGTATAATAATATATTATATGAACATAGACATACCAGAAACTAATGCATTAAAAACAAGGTAACAATTATCTTTTATACTTCTTTGAATTAGAAAAAAAAAAACTTATTGTATTTATCTTAATTAAATATTGATATTTTTTTATTAATTTATTACTCAGGTTTCAACACACAACATAATATATTGAATTCTTTTAAGCTCCTATTCCAAGAGAAAGACAACTACCAGAGCAGCAAAAATTACAGACCAGAAAAATAATTACAGAACTAAACGAACTGGATCAACCATCTCAAAAGGCTAACATAAATACAATAATATTAATAAAAACATAATTCTAGATTAGAACTTAAACTAATATCAAATGGTTTTTTTACCTTCAGGGAATTAAATTCACAGTGAATGTGATAATATTTAAATTTAAAACACATCAAGGTTAGTACTATAATTTTTGCCACTAATATTCAAGACAAGTTCGTGAAGTACAAAATGGGCGGTGCTGTGACACACATGATCATCTAGCATCAATTCCAACTCTATGATAGAATATATAATTAAATAATTTATATTAATATTTCTTTAATTAGTCCACTTATAAAAAAAATAATAGTTTATAACACTAAACATTAATTAAAATATTTCTATTTATTTTTTATACTAAATTCTTCTTTCATATTATTGTTTCAACATGTATAAATTAAATACCAAAATTCAAAATGAAACGAGATTCACCCTCATCATAATATTCGGGAAAGTAGCTCAAGTTTTGATTAAAAAAAAAATTATGCTCGATATTAATAATAGAGGAAGGTTATGCTGATTCAACCATATTATCACTAATAATTGAGCAACTATGCAGACAATCAAAACTGTTTCAAGTTTATTTCAGAATGAGAGAAGGCTTAATTAGCACAATCGTGTCAAAAATATTTGATGACTATGAATCTATCACATTATTATTTCCAACACCACTAACCATTGTCGAAATAGTAGTACCAGGTATACCGCTTGATTCAAAAGCGTCTGATCTAAAAAAAATTATAGAAAAGTAAAATACCACTATCAATTTACACTTAATCTTAGAAAATATATAATATATTATCCAGCATTTAAATAATAATTGTTTTTTGCATTTCAGATTAAAAATAACATCAACAGAAGCATCAAGGAAGCAAAAATTCATTAGGTGATTGATTCAATTATATGAAAAAATAAATAACTCATACCTTAATAGCAAAAACTTATTATTTTCCTTAAAAAAATAATTTAATCTAATGCTTTTTTTTATTCTATTTTTTTTTCTAATTGCAATGAAGAGGAGCAACAAAAGAAAAGAAAGCAAAAACTATGAATTTAATTATTAATCTATTTTAATATAAAAATATTTTGTAATATTTTGAACAACATCTGATTATATCTTAGACAAATATTATTATATTGGAAAAAATTATTAATGACTATAATTAATATAATAATTATTTTATTACTAATTTATTGTACTCTATACATAATCTGTGGTAAATGTGCGGTTTAAAAACTCGTTAAGACTAACATTAAAGTAGGAATTATTTTCAAAGATATTAGTGAATTGATGATCCGGTCTGTTCTAGATACGGAAAATGTACTATTAATGAGGTCTTTGAGAACATGCCTCGTTTTCCTATGGTTTCTTATGGTAGATATCTTTGGAAACCTTTTATTTTCCCAAATAGGACTTTCATTATTTGGAGGTGGTTATTTACCTACTAAAGATTTTCTTAAAAGGCGGGGTTTTTCTCTTAATTTTAGGTGCTCTTTATGTGTTTCTCATGAGGAATCTATTGATCATGTTTTCCCCCGTTATAATACTACTTGTCAAGTTAGGGATTGGGTGGCTTCAGTTTTTAGAATTAAATTGGTTTTGAGTAGAGTTGTCAATTTCGACAGGCTCATTTAGGGGCCCGGGATGGGCTTGGGATTCCTAGCCCGGTAGGCCAATCTGACCTTTTTTTTTTTAGGGGGGTCTAGAATTATCTAGGCCCTTACTATTTTTTTTCTTTTTTTTTTGGTCCCAATTAACAAATTTCCAACGATAATGTTTATTGTCCTTGGGTATTTTCAGTTTTTGTTTTTTTTTTAAAACAAATTTTTTTAAAAAAATATATATATATATTCTTATACTATTAATACCCTATCCCCTGCCCACTCTTTTTTCACACTTACAACTTTTAAATATTCTATAATTATTTAATTACTATTTACTAATTATATTTTATAGTCTCCATAACTCATAAAGCTCAATTCCAGGTACGATTCAATTTATCATACTTATCTTTTTAATTTCATTAATTTGTAGTATATTTAGTTATTTACTAGTATAATAGTTAGTTGTTTGTCGAAATTTTTCTATAATACTATGTTTTTAATTTTAACTAATTTGTAGTTGTTTACAATTAGGATAGAAGTTCATTAGTTTGTACTATGTAGAAAGTTTATTAGAATATTATATTTTTAATTTCTTTTAATTTTTAATTTATAGTTGGTTGTTTTTAAGTTAGTAGAAAGTTTATTAGAATATTATATTTTTAGTTTCAATTAATTTATAATTTATGGTTATTTATGATTAAGTTAGTAGATAGTTTATTATATATTTTTAATTTTAATTAATTTGTAATTTATAATTGTTTACAATTAAATTCGTAGAAAGTTTATTAGAATATTATATTTTTAATTTCAATTAATTTGTAACTTGTAGTTGTTTACAATTAAGTTGGTAGAAAGTTTATTATATATTTTTAATTTCAATTAATTTGTAATTTGTAGTTGGTTGTTTTTAAGTTTGTAGAAAGTTTAGTATTATATGTTCAAATTAATTAATTTAGTATTATATTTATTATAATTTTAAATTATGAATTCAAAATATTTAAGTAACATATTAATAATATGTTTAAATATAGGATATTGATATATTAAAAAATATCCCTATTGATTTGGAAATGGATGAGACCAAATTCACATAGTTGAAGAGGGTGACCAAGTCCCCAAAATGCAAACTAACCTAAATGCTTGTTCACAATTTCGAGATGGTTGTTTGACGAGCGCAAGCACGACCTCCAAATATGTAAGGACAACTTCCAATATGTGGGACCATTTTGATATAGAATTCAAAGATAAGGCATGTAGTAAGAAGACAAAAATAACAAGATATAATATTGCAAGAAATTATTAACTACTAAACCATCTCGTAGGATCACTCATCTAAATAGACATAGTGATGTATGTGTCAAAAAACACAAAGAAAACAAGGAGTCCACTCAATCAATACTTCAATTCAACAAGGCTGATTCGGTAAGTTCTTGGAACTATGATCTTTTAGTAGTTAGAGAATCTCTAGTACGTTTAATTACTATAAAGGATTTACTATTAGAATTTGGTGATTGTAATAGCTATGAATTTCACATTATAAGATCTTATTATCCAAACTTTAAAAGAGTTTTTAGAAATATCACTAGGAGTGATTTGATTGAAGTTTATGAAAATATGTACAAAAAATATTTGAATTAACATATCTGATATTTGGGATGCTAATTCTAAATAAAATTATTTAAGTGTAATTGCACATTATTTACATTCAAGATAGATAATATAAAAAAGAATAATTAGTTTTAGAGTAATTGATAATAAACGTATTACTGAAATTATTAGAGATAGAATTTTAAATGTTATTGAATAATATGATATAATAAACCACATTATCTCTATAACTTTAGAAAATGCTACCGCAAACACAAAAGTCATAAAATAACTTAATAATTTGGTAAGTTCATTTACTGAAGGATTCTTATTGCATCAATGTTATGCATGTTATATTATCAACTTTATCGTTAAATCAAGTATGGATGTAATAAATATATATATATATATATATATATATATATATTGAAAATATTTGATCTGCTATTGCTTACATTCATGCTTCTAATCCTCACATTGCTGAATTTAAAAGATATTGCATAACCTATAGGCTAAAACTAAGAAAATTCTAAGTTGACATGCCTGTAAGGTAGAATTCTACTTATCTGATGTTAAAAAATATATTACCATATAAAATTCCAATTACTATATTTTACAATTCAAAAATGGGTTCATTAGTATTAAAAGATGAAGATTGATTTATTTGCAAAAAATTTATACATTTTTTAGACATTTTTTATGAAGCTATTATTGCCTTATCTGGTATTTATTATCTTACTTCTCTAATTATTATCATATCTTTTTTATTGCCAAAAAGTTTTGTAAGGAAAGATGTGGCTCTATATTTGAATCAATTTTAACATTTATGCAAGAAATATTTTTGAAATATTGGTTTCTAATTCTTTTATTATATTTATTTAGATCTTAGGAGTAAATTAAATGGTCTTTTTAATTTAATTAGCTATATTGCTACATGTTTGGAAATAGATTATAGTTCTGAATACACAAATACTTGTGACAAGTTTTTTGAAGTGTATAGTATATATAAGGCTAAGTTTGGCAGAACAAGTAGTCAAGAACAACACACTCCACAATAAACTGAAAAACAATCAAAGAATAAGTCTTTTGGAGTATGATAGGTTCTCATTTTCAATGGCGTAGTCGTAGCTCGTCATCAACATCATCGAGTTCAAGTCAACCATTACTACCAACGAATCCACTGCAATCCTCTGAGTTTAATCAGTATATTGAGCTAAATTCCGACATCGACTTTGATGATGAGAACTTCAAAGTTTTGGAATGGTGGTAAAGGCGTCAATCAAGATTCTCGATACTTTCACAATTAGCGTATGATGTTTTAACTATTCCAGTATCCACTATTTCTTCAAAGTCTACTTTTAGTATGATTGGGATGATAGTAAATTAGCAAAGGACTTTGTTGACCCCTGAAATAGTTGAAGTACTAGCATATGTTAAAGATTAGGAACAAGCGGTCAAGCAAAATCAAGAAACTATTCGTATTTGCAATGAAGAATTGGCTGAAATATTCAATAACTTATACGTGAATGATGATGATGAGTCATAAATTCATAATTAATGATATATTAGTTTTTTAAAGTAATAATTTGAATTGTAATCAATAATCATCAATAAAATCAAAATCAAAATTTCAAATTTCAAATTTACTTGTTTCTTTATTGTTTTAATATTTTATTAAAATTCTAAATAATTTTCTTAATAGTTTTGTTTTTAAAATTTTTTTAATCAACTATTCAATTTCAACTCATATGATATATCTTAATTAATTATTATTAATTTTTTAACAATAGAAAAAAAAATGTAACATATTTAGTTTATGTTATATATTTTCGAAAAAAATTAATTGAAAGTTTAAACTTAACATGTTAAAAAAATTGTAAAAAATAATCTAAAAGTTGTAAAAAAAAAAAAAAAATTGGCCAAGTACGGGTCAGCCCGACTTTAACCCACCAAAAAGACCTGCAGGCCAACGGACCCAGGTTGGGTCCTATTTTTTTTCTTTGCGGGCCAACTTGGTCCAGCCCGTTGTTTTTGACGGGTCGGCCCGTTCGCCCCTCAAGCCCATTGTGGGCTGGCCCGACCAGCCTAATTTACCACCTTTAGTTACGATAAATGCGGATTCTTTCTTAGATTTTGCCCTAAATGTTCATTTTAGTTCTCAAATTAAAGCTTTGTAGTGGTTGTTGTTTTCACTAGTTTTTGGGCTATTTGGTACTCTGGAAAAATAAAAGATTTTTGATGGAGTTTCTTGTAGTTTTGGTTCTATTATTTTGAAGATTAAACTTGCCATTCTAACTTCCAGTAAGTTAGATTTGGTGTTTTGCTAGGGCATCTCTAGTGATAATAGAATTTTGGATTTGTTAATTGAGAGTTGGTGCGAAGTTTGGAAAAGCGCCCACTATTTTACCAGTTTAGTGGATAGCTCCTATTGGTGATTGAGTGAAAATTAATATTGATGGCTCTATTTTGGGAAGTCAGGTTTAGTTGCTTGTGGTGGGATTTTTCGAAATAACATAGATTTTGTTCTTGGTTGCTTTAGTATCTTCTGGGAGAGATGGTGGCTTTAAAAGTTAAGCTATGGGCAATAATTAATGCTATTATTATTGCTTGGGAATTTGGTTGGCATAAAATTTGATTGAAGTGTGATTCTCTTGCGGCTGTAAACTTGTGCATTTCGGGCTCTATGAATGTTCCTTCGGTTATTTTCAATTGTTGGAGAAGAGCGATGAATTTGTCCAAAAGAATGTCAATTCATTTTTCTCGTACTTTCAGGGAAGTCAATAATTATGCAGATAAATTGGCTGTCTTAGGTCATAGATGTCACGACCCAAAACTCGGGTTAGTGGCAGAAGGGGAATTTCACAAACGTAGGAAATTCCTTAATTTATTTGAAAAGCGTCAAAAGTTCTAGTTTTTATAAAAACGGTCCATTTAAGTAAAGTAATCGGAATTCCATCCCGTGAACCACTGTCACAGTCCGTATACACCATCAAACATAGATTGAATAATTATTTAAAAATGCAAAATCATGTATAAAACCCAGCATTATCATCATCCGCCACAAAATTCAAACACCAGAATGGCATACATAAATTTGCAGACAAAATAGAAATCAGTAATCTTAGTACAATGCTAATACAAAGCCTAAATAGTCCAAAGACTATGACAACAAACTCCTAGCATTACCAAGAAGCGAACTGCAATCCAGATGACCCCTTACTCCTCTCGATCACCAAGATCGCACTGGACACCACCTGATGGGGAAGGTAGAGGGGTGAGCATAAAATACCCAGTAGGAAAAAACAATTACCTCGATTGAAAACATTTAGTGATGGGGAATTCCTGTATGGTTAGTTTAGTCCAAAACATCCATATATATATAATCCAAACTGGAAATCCATATATATATATATATATAAGCAATATAATCAAAACCATTCAATTCATATGCACATGACACAAATCAACCCATACCCATGAGCTCACATCCTCTCATCTGTGGAAACCCAGGATGATGGCACTAAGTGTACCTAACAGCCTGCCTAATACCTAAGCCCATACCCGAAGGGGACATCCATGTGTCGCCTACTAAACCTGGAGGGGTAACCGAATTGCCTACACCTGCCAAATGGGGAGGTAATCAGAAGTAACAAGACCTCGCGCGAGTTTACAGACTTTCACTGACGGTGGGGCACGCAGCGCCACACTGTAGACCCACGATGCTAACACGGTGCTCATGTATGATCCTATGACACGTGCAATACCGAACTAAAGTGTGAAAATAACTATGCTCGGGTTTTTCAATAAAATCGACATACTTCCCAGAGCAATACAGTATATATCGCATACAACAAATTCCCATCACAGACATTTAAGAAGTCTTAAAATCACGTTTATTCTCATACATTGCAGAAAGTAAGTTTTATTCAAAAACGGTATAAAATAGAGGTAATTGAATCCCTACCTCACTCGAATAGCAATACCGCACTATTAAATCCTCAAGGTGTCGTTGACGATCACCCAGAGAGTCGAGAACCAATTCCAAGCCCTTGATCATCCTCTTGCGAAAAATCAACTTCTCACCGGAGCTTTAATTCCACAAATGGACATCTTTACTGAATTTCTAGCACCCAAAATAGCTAGGTTAGACATATAACTTGTCCAATTCGAGCCCGGGCCAGTGGCACGTAAAACGAGACAAAATCTCGATCGTTTGGTCTCAATTTTTGTGCCGATCACCAAACCACACAATATATATATCAAACTTCTCCATTTTCTAAGTACATTCCAAAAATGAACTCAAAAACACAATCCAACGGCCGGATCGAAAACTAAAATTCAAAACTCAAAATATCCAAAAATGGCAATTTTCGATCCGGATAGTATGGGGTTGAGATATATATACCTTGATGATTCTTGCAACGATACGAATCCAACGGGACCAGTTTGGAGTCGAATGGATGCCGGAATCTTCGCCGGCGGCCGAAAATCCGAAATGGGTCAAAACGGCTTTTTCCTCTTCCCCGGCGACGGTGAGCTCTTCTGGCAGTCACTGCTACTCGGCGTTGGCTCGTGGTGGCATGGGGAGGACTCATCGGCAGTCTGCTCAGCCAGACAAAGCTTGGGGTGGCGGCGGCTGCTCTTTGGCCGAGAGTGAAAGAGACGAGAGAGAGAGAGAACCGGGGGGGAGGGGGGAGACGGGACAGAGGAGAGAGAGAGAGAGAGGTTATATATATATATATATAATCTGAGTTTTTTTTAATTCGGTCAAAAGACCATTATGCCCCTAGAAAAACTGGGTTTTTATATTCTTCCCTCCTTATAAGAATTTCGTCCCGAAATTCAAAGTACAAGTCAAGGTTTACATCAAAATACAACTTTTAACTGGAAGTTAAACAAATGAGGGTACTTCTCGTACATCTCCGTCTCGAGTTCCCCAGTAGTCTCGTCTTCTTTATGATATTCCCAAAGCACTTTGACAAGTGGTATCTCTCTATTGCGAAGCACCTTCAACTCTCTAGCCAACAAACGAACAGGCTACTCTTCTTAGGACACATCCTCTTGGATTGGTACATGCACGTATTGAACAACATGAGAAGGGTCCGGCGTGTACTTCTTCAACATCGACACATGAAACACATTATGCACGTGACCTAACTGTGCAGGCAAATTCAAGTGCTACGCCACTAGTCCAATCCTCTCAGTGATCTCAAAGGGACTAATATACCTCAGAGCAAGCTTACCCTTAACTCTAAATCTCGTAACACCTCGTCTTGGAGTCACTTTCAAGAATATGAAATCACCAATATCGAACTCTACCTCACGCCTCTTCGGGTCAGCATAACTCTTCTGGCGACTCTGAATCTCTTTAAGTCTCTCTTGGATCTCCTTGACCTTCTCCTAGTCTCTTCAATCAGTTCAGGTCCAAGAGTAATATGCTCTTCTGCCTCTGCCTAACACAAAGGCGATCTACACGGCCTCCCATATCACACTTCATATGGAGCCATACCCATACTGGTTTGGTAACTGTTATTATAAGCAAATTCCACCAAAGGAAGATGGTCATCCCAGTTCCCACCAAAATCCAGTATGCAACAACGTAGCATGTCCTCAAGAATCTGAATGGTCCTTTCAGACTGACCATCTGTCTCAGGATGGTGAGCTGTACTGATATCCAACTGCGTACCAAACGCTTTCTGCAAGGCTCTCCAAAACTTAGAAGTGAACCTTGGATCTCTGTCAAATACTATGCTTGAAGGCATATCATGCAAACGTATGATGTTCTCCACATACAGTCTACTGAGCTTAGTGAGTCAGTAGTCCATCCGGATCGGTATAAAGTGAACACTCTTCATCAACTGATCGACTATCACCCAAACTGCATCATTTTTCCTCAAGGTCTTTGGCAAACTACTCATGAAGTCCATCGTGATCTTGCTCCACTTCCATTCCGGAATTGGCAATGGCTGAAGTAATCCAGCTGGCCTCTGGTGTTCAGCCTTGACTTCCTGACAAGTCAAACACTTAGCCACAAAAGTAGCCACATCCTTCTTCATTCCTTTCCACCAATACTGCCGTTTCAAGTCCCGGTATATCTTAGTACTACCCGGATGTACTACGAACCTTGATTTGTGAGCCTCTATTAGAATGGTTTCTCGAATATTAGGGTCATTAGCTACTGCCAACTTCCCACTGAAAATCAAAAACCCTTCTCTTTTAGTGCTCTAACCATCTAACTATTCACCATTCTGAAGCTGGTTCCAGATTCTTCTCAACTCCCTGTCTTGCCACTGACTCTGCTAGATAGTCTGGAGAAGAGATGGTGAAATCACAATGTTGCTCAGGCAAGCAACCCCTTCATTCTCGAAGTACTGCAAGTTGTAATCACCAATCGCAACTGAGTTTTTCCAATCTTCAAACACCAGTGCAGCTAGTGCACCACGAGGCATCCTACTCAGTGCATCGGCTATAACATCGGCCTTACCAGGATGGAACTGTAGGTCGAAGTCATAATCCTCCATATACTCAACCCTATCTTCGTTGTCTCAAGTTCAGATCCTTCTGGGTAAAGAGATACTTCAAACTCTTATGATTGGAGAATATGTCGAACTTCACACCATACAAGTAACATTGCCAAATCTTCAAGGCAAAGATCACTGCTGCAAGTTCTAGATCATGATTGGGATAGTTCCATTCATGTGGCTTTAACTGACGAAAAGCATAAGCCACAACTCGACTATTCTGCATCAAGACATATCCTAAACCCGTCTTTGAAGCATCAGTATACACCACATAAGGCACGTTACTGTCAAGAATAGTAAGAATAGGTGCAGTGGTCAAACTCTGCTTCAATCTGACAAAAGTTTCTTCACTCTCGTGGTCCCAAACAAACTTGACGTCCTTCCTGTTCAACTTGATCAAAGGTAAAGCAATTCTCGAGAAATCTTGCACAAAAGGACGGTAGTAACCTATCAAACCTAGGAAACTACGTACCTCCGTCACGTTTCTTGGTCTTTCCCACTCCAAGATAGCTTCGATCTTAGCAGGATCGACTGAAATACCCTCGTGAGAAATACATGGCCTAAGAACTTCACTTCTGACATCCAAAATTCACACTTCGATTTCTTGGCATACAACTGATGATCTCTTAAGGTCTTGAGTACTATCCGCAGATATTCGGCATGCTCTTCTCGAGTCTTGGAATACACCAGGATGTCATCGATGAATACTACCACAAAACGATCCAAAAACGGCCTGAAGATTCGATTCATGAGATCCATAAAAGCTACGGGAGTATTCGTCAAACCAAACAGCATCACGAGAAACTCAAAATGACCATATCGAGTTCTGAATAATGTTTTATGTATATCATCCTCCCTTATCTTTAACTGATGATAACCGGATCTCAAATCGATCTTAGAGAAGAATCTTAAACCACCAAGTTGATCAAACAACTCATCTATCCTTGGCAAAGGATACTTGTTCTTCACTGTCAACTAGTTCAACTTCCGGTAATCCACACAAAGTCTCAACGAACCATCAACTTTCTTCGCAAACAAAACAGGAGCACCCCAAGGAGAAGTGCTACTGCGAATAAAGCCCTTGGAAAGCAGATCGTCCAACTGTTCTCTTAATTCTTCTATCTCAGCAGGTGCCATGCGATAGGCTGGAATAAAAACTTGCTGAGCTCCAGGAACTAGTTCAATACAGAACTCGATCTCCCTATCAGGTGGTAACCTCGGTAAGTCTTCAGGAAACACCTCCGAATACTCACACACCACTGGAATCCATAGGTCTTGATTGTCTGTCCTCACCTCGCCATCCATGGCAAACAAGTTCCTATAACACTCGAGTTTCTTTCTTCCACCCATGCACGCTTTCAGAACAGGACTAGGCTCCAATGGACTCATTCTAGCCTGATAGACAATAGGATGCCCATCACTAGAAAAAAGAGTCACTGCTTTTTATGACAGTCCACAATAGCTCGATACTTCGAAAACCAATCCATACCGAGTATTACGTCATACTGTCCCATCGGCAACACAATCAAATCAACAAGAAGCTTCCTATCGCCAACTACAACCTGACAAGGCTTACACACACTAGACACATCGGTCATTTCTCCCAAAGGTGTACCCAACGACAATACATAATCCAAATCAGAAAATTCCAACCCCAATAGTTGAGCAAACAATAAGGATATGAATGAATAGGATGCACCAGTATCAAACAAAACATGTGCCTAAGAGTGTGAAAGAAGGATCATACTGTCAACAACACCTCGACCGGTGTGATCCTGAGTGTCGTCTACCCCAGTAAAAGCATAGGCTTGGCCAGTCCCCTTTCCTTTCCCTTTGTTGCCTCTTCCCTGGCCAGGACGGCTGCTGCTGGATCCTGGACCACTACTACCAAAACCATGCCCACCCTGACTCCCTGAAGCCTGAGGAGTCTGAAAGTTCTGAGTGAAACCCTGAGGGCGGTACTGATGCTGATAAGGCTGAGGGAAAGTAAAAGCCTACGAAGCACCATGTGACTGTTGCGGTCTTGCTTGAGTGTTTTGATCAGAAGCAAAACTTGACTGGCTCCTCTGTGGTCCTCCTTGAGAAAAAGGAGATTTCTGCAAACGGCTGGGACACTCCTTCTTCCGATGACCATGCTGGCCACAAACAAAACATCCTCCATACGGACTACCTCTGCCACCCCCAGAAGAACCACTGCTGTTCGAGCTCCCACTGCTCGGAGTACCCTGGGCTGACCACTGCCCCTAGTTCCTTCTGGTGGCTTTCCTGTCATTTTCTCTCCGTTGGTTCCTCATGGAATCCAAACTTTCTTCGATGGCCTCTGCCCGCTGGGCAACCACGCAATCTCAGGAAGAGTATGGAAAGTCTGAGTACCAATCCTGTTAAAAATGTTCCGATTCAAACGACTCCAGAACTTAGCAACTCGGTACTTCTCACTCGTACCTGGTCCAAGAGCAACACTTGCCAACTCAGTGAACTTTATCAGGTACTCGTTCACCGTTCTGTTACCTTGGGTCAACGTCTCAAATCGGTTCACAACTTCATCCTGTTGATCCTCATTGGCATACTAGGCCTTGAAAGTCTGTTCAAAGTCTTCCCAAGTCAAGCCCACTACATCTTGCATTCGTTCCACTGTCTCCCACCAACAAATGGCACTCCCCGTCAAACGGGTAATAGCAAACACAGCCCAAAACTCAACCGGAGTACCAAGGGCTCGAAAGTGCCTCTCTATCTCACGTAACCAAGCAATTGCCGTGAGAGCTTTTGGTCTACCATCAAACTGCCTGCCTGAAGATGTATGAACCGTTGGAGGTGATCAGCTTGATCCAACTGACGTTCCCTCAGAGCTGGAGGCTGATAGTCTGGATTGCTCATCTGGATGAATGCCTTCTGCATTGCCTCGATCAGATGAGCGAAATCTGGACGAGGAGGTTCCGCACTCGGCTGGTGCCTCGGAACTCTTCTAGGAGGCATCCTTAAAAGTCTAAAACAATATGTCAAACTGTTAGTGCGATAATGATGCATGTTTGTCATAAAATCAACTTCAATCTAGTTTAATGGTGATACGTCCGAGCAGTTAAACTCAAAGCTCTGATACAAAAAATTTCTGTCACGACCCAAAACCCGGGCTAGTGGCAGAAGGGAAATTTCACAAAGGTAGAAAATTCCTTAATTTATTTGAAAAGTGTCAAAAGTTCTAGTTTTTATAAAAATGGTCCATTTAAGTAAAGTAATTAGAATTTCATCTCGTGAACCACTCCCACAGTTCATATACACTATCAAATATAGATTGAATAATTATTTAAGAATGCAAAATCATGCATAAAACCAGCATCATCATCATCCGCCACAAAAGTCAAACACCAGAATGGCATACATAAATTTGCAGACAAAATAGAAAGCAGTAATCTTGGTTCAATGCTAATACAAAGCTCAAATAGTTCAAAGACTATGACAACAAACTCCTATCATTACCAAGAGGAAAACTGCAATCTAGATGACCTCTTACTCCTCTTGATCATCAAGATCGCACTGGACACCACCTGAGGGAGAAGGTAGGGGGGTGAGCATAAAATGCCCAGTAGGAAAAACAATTACCTCGACTGAAAACATTTAGTAATGGGGAATTCCTGCATGGTTAGTTTAGTCCAAAACATCCATATATATATAATCCGAACCGGAAATCCATATATATATATATATATATATATATAAGCAGTATAATCAAAACCATTTAATTCATATGCACATGACACAAATCAACCCATACCTATGAGCTCACATCCTCTCATCTGTGGAAACCCAGGATGATGGCACTAAGTGTAACTAACAGCCTGCCTGATACCTAAGCCCATACCCAGAGGAGACACCCATGTGTCGCCTACCAAACCTGGAGGGACAATCGAATTGCCTACACCTGCCAAATGAAGAGGTAATCAGAAGTAACAAGACCTCGTGCGAGTTTACGGACTTTCACCGACGGTGGGGCACTCAACGCCACACTGTAGACCCACGATGCTAACACGGTACTCATGTATAATCCAATGACACGTGCAATACCGAACTGAAGTGTGAAAATAACTATGCTCGGGTTTTTCAATAAAATCGGCATACTAGGTTTTAATGGAAAAATGGGCAGCATAACGGGCCTACTTTTAATATACCAAAAATAACCTGCACTTAGAAAATTCCCAAAGCAATACAGTACATATCGCATACAACAAATTCCCATCACGGATATTTAAGAAGTCTAAAAATCACGTTTATTCTTATACGTTGCAGAAAGTAAGTTGTATTCGAAAACGGTATAAAACAGAGGTAATCGAATCCCTACCTCACTCGAATAATAATACCGCGCTATTGAATCCTCAAGGTGTCGTTGACAATCGCCCAGAGGGTCAGAAACCAATTCCAAGCCCTTGATCGTCCTCTTACGAAAAATCAACTTCTCACCAGAGCTTCAATTCCACAAACGGACCTCTTCACTGAATTCCTAGCACCCAAAATAGCTAGGTTAGACATATAACTTGTCCAATTCGGGCCCGGACCCACACCAGGCTGGTGGCACGCAAAACAAGACAAAATATCGACCGTCTGATCTCGATTTTTGTGTCGATCACCAAATCACACAATATATATATATCAAACTTCTCCATTTTCCGAGTATATTCCAAAAAAGAACTCAAAAATACAATCCAACAGTCGGATCGGAAACTAAAATTTAAAACCCAAAATACCCAAAAATGGCAATTTTTTATTTGGACAGTATAGGGTTGAGATATATATACCTTGACGATCCTTGCGACGATACGAATCCAACGGGACCAGTTTGGAGTCGAATGGACGTTGGAATCTTCGCCGGTGGCCAAAAATCCGAAATAGGTCAAAACGGCTTTTTCCTCTTCCCCGGCGATGACGAGCTCTTCCAGCGGTCGCTGCTGCTCAGCGTTGGCTCATGGTGGCCTGGGGAGGATTCGCTGGCAGTCTGCTCAGCTAGACGAAGCTTGGGGCGGCGGCGGCTGCTCTTT
>JXTB01000017.1:339559-405790 GCA_002914805.1 Parasponia andersonii
ACCCTTTGAAGAGGGGAGGATCCCACAGGGATCCCACATCGGCTGGAAAGGGGAACGAAGCACTCTTGATAAGGGTGTGGATACCTTTCCCTAGTGGACGCGTTTTAAAACCGTGAGCTGCGGCGTCCCGTGGCAAAGCGGACAATATCTGCTAGCGGGGTTTATGGGCTGTTACAGATGGTATCAGAGCCAGTTCCCGAGTCGATGGTCAGCGGGGGCGCTGAACCCTTTGAAGAGGGGAGGATCCCACAGGGATCCTCCATGTTTCCAAAGAAATTTTACAAATTAATCCTCTCATTAATTAATCCAAAAATTGGTAAAATTTCTAATTTAACCTCTTAAAATCCGAGTTTTTACAAGTAATATGTAATATATTTATTAATTAGTTGGATTTGAATTAAGAGAATGAAATTAGATTTTAGATTTGATTTGGATCTTTCTTCTTTAGGGAATAAAACATGTGTCGCGATAACATTGTTGTTTAACAAAACATGACATTTAGCGCACATGTAACAGAAAGAAGATAGAGAGAAACTGAACAAAAATATTATTAACCTGTGCAGCAGACATAGCTTATTTTTATTTTATCTCTTACATATTATAAAGTACCAGAGATATAGCTAGCTGATCAGGTTTTGTTATCATGTGCTTATTATGTAGCCGCTTCAGTCCTAGAAGAAGGAGAGCCACGGCATCTTGCAGACTTCATACGGCCTCTTTTGTAAGGGTTTAAAGGTGGCGGCAAGCATTTGGATGCTTCGCCGCAGGGTGGACCACCTTGCCCATTCGCGAAGATCAAGCTGATGGTACAAAATATCATCACAAACACCCAAAAATTAGAAATCTTAAATCCAGCTTAATTTCTTGGCTGCCATAGCTAGTAATTGATTAATATTGCAAATGAAATGTATTTGATTGAATTAAGCTGTTAAAAACTATACGAAAGTTAAGGGTAAATAGGTGTGTAGTATTGCTTTACATTAATCATTTACCTAACTAGGCGAGATTATTTGTTTAGTATATTTCCTAATTATTAAGGAGAATTGTACAGATTATATTGACAGTATATTTCTTAATCTGGGGAAGGACCATATAATATATACATGTATATATATTTTTCTACCGTCTATATATCATAAATGTATTTCATAATGATATAAATAATATCAGATTTATTTTTACTCTTTTTTTTATTATTTATAGTAAGAGAAGCTTCATTGAAGGAAAACAGAGAATGCAAAAGGGGGCGAAAACATGAATTCATGATGGCTGTGAAAATAAAAACAGCCACCAAAATAGGGAGAGGAAAAAAAAAACAACTTAAGGGTTCTCCTAAACATGAGGAGGATGGATTGAATACATAACAGATTTATTTCTGTTATAAGGATGGATATATTGGAAAAAACATCTTAACAATTTATTTTTACTTACATCTTCTACGTCTGTAAGACGAAATTCAGAATTAATTTTACCGGCAAATTATCAATTGCTACCCAAAGATAATAAAAAAGAAATAAGCATGTGAATTACTATTTCATTAATTTGCCAATCGAAATTAAGGGAGTAGATCAATATTTACTCCGCTTTGTCGCCAGACTATTATCCAATGTCAACTTCTTTTAATATTACTTTCCACAATATTAATATTGTCTCGTGCTTTAGGACTAATTTTGCATCAGCACTTACGTCAAAAGTTCGATTTCACACTATTAGTCCTTTTTCATGGAAAAAAGAAGAGAGAGAGAGAGAGAGAGAGAAGAATTAAAGAGAGAGAGAGAGAGAAAAAAGAATTATTAGCTATTGTATTTTTCAATGTTTCTGCTTTCAATCTACACTGCAAAATTACAGTTGCGCATATTTATCTCTTTTTTTATTGTTAAGATGAATGTTGACAATCGGTATAAATTAAGGGGAAAAAAAAAACAAATTTGTGTTAGTACTCTTTAAAAAAAAAAAATTACGTAAGCTAATATCCACGTCCTAAACATATGAAACAAATAGGCGAAGATGATCATTAATATTCACAATCCCTCTAATGTTTCAAAAAATAATATTTTTTTTCCTGAAAAAATGAACTTAGTTAATATAATTTTTCCACTTCTGGTCACCTTGCCTGTTCCTTTAACAACCAGAAATATGAAGTTTTTTTTCCTTATTTTTCATAAAAACAAGCTAAAACAAAGGAGTGGTACTTGCCTTACCCAAACTAGTATTATATAAGCGAGAATAAGAAAAGATCAAAAGAGTGTCCTTCTTTTGAAGGCAAAAGAATTTTTTTTTTTTTTTTGGGAGATATTTTCGGTGAAATCTTTGTCCATCCTTGGTGGTCGATCGAGAATTAGTTGTTTAATCTTTTATATACTTATTGCTATATATTGTAGTACACTACTCAACGCATCTTTTTTATTTTTGTGTAATAATACTAGTGTTTTGTTTTATGTGGTCTAATATTATTATTTGATGTTTGACCTTTTAGTTTACGTAAACCGATGTAGCTTTAATAGAAAAAAGCCTAATGTAGTACACTTCCCCAGAAGCTTAGTCAACTCTATATTCAATCAACTTATCAAGAATTAATATTCTAATGCTTACCAACCGAAATAGAGATCTTTAAAAAAAAAAATCACAGTATCTTCTGGATAAAGGGCAATAGCTGGAGCGTATTCAACGTGACGAATTAAAACAGTACGTACGGTTCAAGACAAAATTTTCATTATTCAACTTTAGCAAATTAGACATACATATTATTATTCGTGGATCATTTGAATAAACAACTTTTCAGAAATTTAAGTGGCTCATCTTGTTGAAAATGTGGCACTTGTTAGGTTTTTGTACTGGAACTGGTTCTTACTGTGATCCCAGAAGGCAATAATTTCCTTTCAGGCTTCGGCGAACCAAACATAAAATAAATTTTTACGAATATTGTTTTTTAACAATCGTTAAAATTACTAGCCAAGAAACAAACTGATCCACTTTTATCATATTACTTTTACCAGTATAATATATAATATAACGATACATCATCATTACATAAAAAATGATAGATGCAATTCTTTTAACGGTACTAGTCCACCTGTATTTTGACTAATATAAATCATGACCACACATGATTAAAATTTGATCCGTATCGGATAAAATTTAAATAAGACTAATGCCTTTTTCTTAGAGATTATATACGTAGCCTACATCATATATATGCCAACATGGTTCACATATATATACCAACATCATGATTCATCCTTTTGTCATTGTTGGCAGGTAAATCAACTTCTGTCCCTTCCTAATTGATAAATTACTTCTTCTTAATTTTTGTTATATGAAGAACAATTTTCATATCAGGAAATGGCTCTCACGTGGCCTCCACCGCAGCGGGGAACTACGTAAACGACGCGTCGTTTTTCGGCTACGCCAAAGGAACAGCCCGGGGTGTGGCGCCGCGCGCTAGGCTGGCTGCCTATAAGGTCTCGTGGGAAGAGGGTAGTTTAACCTCAGACGTTCTCGCAGGCATGGACCAGGCCATAGCGGACGGCGTCGATGTGATCTCGATCTCTATGGGATACGACGGAGTCCCACTCTACGAGGACCCCGTCGCCATAGCCTCATTCGCCGCAATGGAGAGAAACGTCGTCGTTTCGACTTCGGCGGGGAACGCGGGCGGCGAGTCCTAAGCTTTGCACAACGGTATCCCTTGGGCCTTGAGCTCCGCAGCCAGCACCGTTGACCGTTCGTCGCGGGTACGTTGACTTTTGGTGACAACCTAACCATCACGGGCTGGACCATGTTTCCCGCGAAAGCTACAGTGGAAAACGTACTCGTCTACGACTAGAAGATATCGGCTTGCAACTCGACCAAACTGTTATCCGAAGAGTCGTTTTTCGGCGTCGTTTTGTGCGACGACATCGGCTCCGTCGGTACTCAGGTGAGGGTCGTAACAGAGTCCCGGATGATTGGAGCCATCTTGGTTTTGACTGAACCGAAGCTCTTCGAGTTGGGAGGCGTTCCCTGTCAATGCATGGTGATCAGTCCAAAACAGGCCTCAACCGCTCTGAAATACGCCGAAACTAATCAAATGCCTATGGTACGGATGAAGTTTCAACAGACCATTATAGGTAGGGAAGCTGGCAGGCTCCAGCTGTGGCTTTTTACAGCTCAAGAGGGCCTTCACACAACTCTCCTGGGGTTTTGAAACCGGATTTTATGGCTCCGGGGTCTCTTATTTTGGCTGCCTGGTTACCAAACGACGCCGTTGGGAGCATTGGCACAAGCGTTGTGCTGTCACCATGGCTTGTCCTCATGTTTCGGGTGTGGCGGCTCTTCTGAAAGCCGCGTACCCGGAATGGAGCCCTGCTGCTATTAGATCCGCTATGATGACGACTGCCTTCACATTCGATAGTACTCGAAAACCCATCGTGGAAAATGGTTTTAAGTCTAGGATTGCTTCGCCTCTCGCCATGGGGACAGGGCAAATCGATCCTAATCGAGCGCTTGATCCGGGTTTGATTTATGATGCGACTCCACTAGACTATGTCAATTATTTGTGTTCCATGAATTTCACTAAGAAGAAAATCATGGAGATTACTAGATCAAAAGAATATAGTTGCTCGGAACCATTGTCTTGGGATCTTAATTATCCTTCGTTTATAACATATTACCAAGGTGAAACTTCCACAAAGATTGTGGACCGAAAATTTCAAAGGACTGTAACCAACGTGGGACAAGGCGCGGCTACATATAATGTCACGGTGAGAGCACCAGAAGGATCTGTGGTCGTTGTCACACCGAATAGGTTGGTGTTTGGGAATAAGAATGAGAAGAAGAGCTATACTGCTACTATAACTAATTCAATACGCAAGAAGAGAAGGGACATGTATGATCAGAACAAGAGAAGGGTAGCGTTTGATGAGCTTGTTTGGGTTGAAGAGTACGGGAAACACACTGTGAGGAGTCCTATTGTAGTATCACCTGTTGGCCCTTTTGAGCTTACAAATTCACGGTTTTGAGAAATGTCATTATTGTTGCATTTACATCATGACTATATTATTTTTCTTAAGTAAGGATGATTTGGCCTTCTTTAATAAGAATCTTGATTGTCAATGTTTGACACATTTGTGATCAAGGATAAAAGCTTGGATTTGTCTTATGTCTTATTATCAGAATGAGCTTTTGCTCGTAATTGTAATCTTTAGAACAGAGATATTCACATGATTTTCTTTTCTTTTCAAAAAATAGAGAGAAATCGTTAAAAGACACCTTAATTTTGTATACCCGACGAGATTATATTAAATTTCTGGAAGTTTGGAAAACTCCAACGACTCCATTGATTATCCTATTTGCTATTTTCGGCCTGATTTGGAAACCAGGGAACATGTGATTAAGTTTGGGGATATATTTGCCTTTGTGATCAATTGTGAACATAATTTAAAATAGTAAGAGTATGAGAATTGAGATGTTACCGTTTGTGGTTATTTGAGTTTCTCCAAATGGTCTTCCTTGCGTAGTGGTCGCCTTCTTTTCGGCCATTGTATTAGGCTGTGGCCTGTTATGCTGAAAATATTTGGAATTTGGACTGAGGTTTATGGTTTCTGCTAGGGTCTTTATGGTGGAGTTTCTGTAGGGACTAGGGTCGTTTTTTGTGGAGTTGTCAAAATAATGTCGCTTTATATATCTGTCGTTTTAGTTTATTGTCGTTTACTATATATCTTTTCATAGACTATACATTTTCTTAAGCTGTGTTGTTTATTGGATAGCTCCTCACCTGCCATTTTTTCTTTTGTTCCTTCAAACAGTCGGCTTACTTAACACCCTTTCATTGAAGAAGTGTTTGAGAGAAATTGTCGTTTATATAAACATGTCAATCTGTTTTTGGGTAGTTTTCTTTGATACATGTCGTATTCACAAGGCATAATGGCTATCGTCATAAGTGTTCTCGTTTTCAGGCAGTCATCTTTCTAAAAGCCATTTGTCATTTGAAGATTTTGTAGTTCCCAATTTTGGTATTTTATATGATGCTGGTATGGCAGCTACCATACTCCTCGTTTATTAACTACTTTCAAGTAAGTTGTCGTTTCACTTAACCTGTCGTCGTTTTTAACAAAATGGTACTGCCCCAAACTGCATGCACCCGAAGTTCTTTCCCCTGGATATATCTCCATACGATCTGATAAAAATTATAAAAACAGTATTGCCAGCAACAGCAGATGAAAAAAAACAATGAAATCTTATTACTGACTTCGCAGAAAGGGCATTGAATCAAACGGTTATTTATATAGCATCATTATTCAAACCCTGAAAGCAAAGGATGACGCAGATTTGAAAACCTTATTAAAAAGTTCACTAAAATATAAAGAAAAAGGAAAATTAAGTGTGGCAGCTATAAAAATTACACTCAAAGCAACAAAATACCCTAACTCAATACAAAATGCACATAAAGTGTGGCAGCTATAAAAATAAAACAGTTAAAGAACCCTTTTACCACAATATATGAATTCAAAAACATGACTTTATACATCAACCGATGAACAAATGGAAAACCTGGAGGGGAAAAAAATTTGATCATTAGTAACCAAAAAGAGAACTCACGAAATACTGATCAGGGAAAATTGGTCACGGCACAGGCCTAACAAATTGTCTCTGTCGATCTTTTCTCTGTTTTCTTTTACACATTTCCTTACAAATTGTGGGATAAAAAATTGAAACTGAAGGGGCTGAAGTATAATTTACACTCAATAAGCGACAATGTGTCCCGAGCCTTATCACCTGAACTTAATTGTACAAGGCAAATGCAAAGGGCAAAAACTGGTTGAGACATCCCCAACATCTTCTCTTGTATCTGACTAGCCTTTTCAAGACAATTAACCAATTAACTTCACACATTAACAGTTAACTAGCTTCAGTTCCAAATCTCTGCACCAAGAATTCATCTAGTTGACCCCAGTTTGGAGTACCAGATTCACTCAAGTTATCAGTAGGCAACGACCTAATGCACCCAAGAATGTGTTTAACGTCCCCATACAGCCTGGATAGAGTAAAAAATAAATAAAAGTTGTGATACGACAGTAGAAAATTGCAGGCCTGAAAAATACAACTATGACAAGTTAGTACCTATCCTTTGCTTGTGGGGTGTTTATCTCCATGCGCAAGAATGTTTCTGAAATTTGTGAGTGGAAAATTATAACCACTTGCCTGAAAATAACAAACCAGAAGTGATTTAAGTTACAGAAATGAGCCACTAGCATAGTAGCACATGAGAAAAGAAAATTCCAGTTGGCCTAATCAGACAAGGAACCCCAAATACATTTGTCATACAAAACCTTGATGAACTTTCAGCAATTATTCCATCATGAATAATGCTAGGATCCCAACTCTCATGGCCACATTTTAGGAATATATAGTCTGTACAAGAGTCAGATCCACTAGCATTTAAGAAGTCACCAAATGAATACACTAAGACAAATAAGCCTCACCTAAAAATTGCTTGAACATCAACATCATGCAAAGTCCGAGATAAAACACGTTGCAAGTATCCAACTTCCTGGAAACAAATAATAAATCAGCTCCAATGAAAGGACTGAATGAGAACAAATCAAAATCAGTTAGGCAGGAAAAATTCATCTTGCATAAACAGCAAAAGTAATTACCTTGGTAAGGGAACGAGCAAACTGACTGGGCTGTGGATCAGCATCTTCTGGTCTATTCCAGCTCTCCACAATTTGTGGTAAGTTACGTAGATGCACCAATAACCTTTCTCTCATTATCTGAACCAATTTTGTATGTATTTCATCTCGATGAACCTTATAATCCTGTCAGAGAATATGGTTGTTACATATTTAATTTCAAAATAAATAAATGTATAAAGCACAAGAAATTGCATAGTATAGCTAAAATTGCCTTGATCAACTTCCATCTGAAAAGATTTTGTAAGACCAATGCAGATGGGAAGACAGTTAACAAGTTTATGCATATTTTTGGAAGACCATAGAGCCAGATCTATAATTACTCTGAAATTTTAAAGATACTTTAGAGTATTATCACATAACAATCATATAAATTTACATGTATTCATTAGCACAAACACCTATGTGATAAACATAGGAAGCCAACCAATTTGACAAATTATATACGCTCGCCAGATATAAGTGGAAAACATTTGACTCCTTGACAAGCAGTCAACTAAGGAAAAAAGGACCAGTTTCTCGGATAAAAACCAAGAAGTTTATTAGAACAGAGGAAAGAGAGAAAACGAGAGACGAAATTCTTTTCACAATAGGGAAACTTAATAAGAGTTCTAATTCTTGCTACTGACTTATTTTTTGCCTTTTTTCCATTTCAAAAATCTAACAAAAGCTCTCCAGTGTTTTGCTAACTGGTAACTTGAATAACAATTAAAATGTTAATCAAGCTGTTAAGTTCTAAAAATCTATAGGATAGCATTCGAAATAGTAGAAAAGTGAACCAGTTTTGGAGTAACATACCTGAGCAACACGATCAATCTCTAATAGCAGCAATGCCTTTCGAGTATCAGGTACTTTCGTAAAAAGAATTTGTCTGATTTCTTCACACAAACCAAACAAATAAGTCATATTACTCGAGAACAACTATCCTAAAAATAGAATTGCAGTTGCACAATAAATATAATGCAATCAATAGAGAGATGTTTATCACTTTAATCAACAGAAAGTAACAGATAACGGATTCCAACAAAAATTAAAATAATGCCAAGTTTATGCAAAAGGGGAAAAAAATGCATAGATATACTTGAAAACAGAACAAAATACCAGAGACATTAACAATGCTAACAAAATATGAGTGATGCAAAACAATTTTAGGATGTAAACAAACATTTCGAAACTATTTAAAAAAACCTACCAGGTATAATGGCATATATGAAACTGATGACTTGACTTGCAAGGGCTAAATGTTTAGAAGTTATAGACTTCAAACCAGACACCTGTAAGACCACATGAAATCACGTAAAAGCTAGAACCATGATAAATGTGCGTTGAAAAAACACAGGGCAATGAAAAGAAAAAATATGTAAATGTCAAATGCTTTGTTGCTATGTCAAAGAAACAAAATAAGAAGGGGAAAAAAGTGTAAAAACCAGTGAAAAGGGGCAAGACTTTCATTTCTGGGCCTAAAAGGAGAAATAATTGCAATAAAATCAGAAAAACAATAAACTAACCAATATATATAGACACGCACCAGTTCAAATTTATAACATATGGGACAAACTCAAGACCCTTTTAAGCTTCTGTAATTTAATTTCTAACAGGTGAAATCATAGATGGTATACACTGACATGGCCACAAAAGATTGGTACCTGCATAGCACCAGCACCGAGAACAAGTTGACATGTTCTTGTATTGAAGAATTTTAATATTTCTACAACACGATGAACAACTTCTGAAGACAGTGTCGGCAAAGAATTATTCATGTCAACATACTCCGACAACATCTTCAACAATATTAAGCCACTGGGAAAAGTCCAAAAAGAAAGAAAACAGCAGTCAATCAAAGGTAAATTCAGAAACTAATAATTAGTAAAATGCGAACCACCCAGCAACACTCACAAAGATGCCAATTCCAACACAATATCCATCAACAACAAAACCAAATATTAGGTACCAGAAAATAAAAAGCATATAAAACAGGGGAGGAGGTCATATCGATACATATAACAAATGGATGATATTATTAATTGAACAACTTCCTAGCACTGAAAAATATTATAGTGGGGGCAGCAGAACACGGGAAACAAATTACAAGAAAATGGATAAAACCAAGTAAATAAGATAACTAACCAGTTTACCATGTGATATCCAACATCTGTGTACAAAAGGGTTTGAGACGTAGATTTTCCACGCTCCTTATTGTTGCTATGATTATGTTCAGCCAAAGAATTTACAGCATTAACTTTGTTCTTTTCAACTGCCTCAGACACCAGTGCAGAGGTCTCTGTGGATATTTCATTAGAATTAGCATGCTTGATTTGGCTTTGAGCAATTGATGATTAAGTAACAAGAAAACTATCATTGCTTGTTTCTTTATTACCTTGAGCATCATCCGAATTCTCAGATAACAATGCCTCAGAAAAAAATAGGGAAGAGAGAATCGCCTGAAATTCATCAGGAACGTCTACTTCCACCCACGTTTCTTGGTCAAGCACTGCCTTGATTTTTGTCATCTACAATAACCACACAAAGAATTAGGAACAGTAACACGCTTGGCCAAGTAAAACCTTGAGGAGAAAAGCACACTAAAATACTAACTCGAGATTCATGCTGGAAATCAACAAAGGCTTTGGCCTGTGACTGCAGTGTTCCACGGATGCTATATCCCAATCTTCCACCTATCTGTTCAATATTAGAGTACAGTAGCATCATAAACACAACCAGGTGTAATCTACATTATACTTCTCAAAAACTGTTAAAACCATTACCTTCTCTGTGGCAGTTATGAAGTCTTGGGTGATGTTGTAGATGCTCAAAAATTCCTGCAGTCTCAACTTAGGATGTAGAAGAGCACGGACCCCGAGTAACTTTGCCCATCTTCCATGAGCAGCATCACATGCTGCAAAAACAGCTTCTGCGTTTTCTCGCAGGACATCAGCTCTGTTTAGGATCACACTTAGTTAGAATGCTGTACCATTTCACATTGCTTCTAGTTCAGAGCTCAAACAAGACAATCCTTGGTAAATGTGGTCTATAATTAGATAATATTTTCAAGTGACAAGTAATAAACATAAATACTGCCTTAACGAGCAAACATAAACCATTGAAAGCAACGGAAAGACCAACATTGCCCATCCCACTTAAACATGTGTAGCAACAGGACCACGACATGCCAAGATGAGGAACAGCTGTGCCACATGACAGACAATTGCAGAATCACATTTTATCTGAAAACAGGCCTAAGTTAAAGAATAATTGATGGGGTAAAAACTAACCAACATCCAACAACATTGAACACGTCAAAGCCCATTTTGATCACAAGCACAACACAACTGTCTTCCTAAAATGAGAATGGCAGTCATCTTTCTAGATAAAGGAAAGAGTACATCTAAATAAAAATAGTGATGACTATACATAAACTGTAATCTGGGAGCCAACTTTTGAATATCATTGTATCATAAAGTCATGTACAGTTGACTGAGCTCCTGTAATTAAACGTGGCTGCACCTTGAGTAACCATAAAGATTGCTTATGCATAAAATGCAGTTTAATGTACCAATAGTGTGTTACAAAAGGCATTTAAGGAAAACAATTTTCTTTAGGAACTTTGTAACAATCTTTTGAGCAAAAATCAAATGAGAAAAAGTAGACTACCAAAATCAAGCAATGTAAAAGACTTAATGACAGTACCATTATAGGAATTATGCAACAGGAGGAGCGAAAAGTGTACCTAAAATTTTTGGACATATTTGAAGGGCTTGCTGCATCATTTACTTTTCCATGAAGCAAAGGAACCTTGGAAACGCTTTTCTGTGATGAGTAGGGCAGACCACCTAGGACATCAGTGTCTTGTGCAGTTTCTGCAGCTGCAGCACCCACAGCAATTGCCGCAGCAACTGAATCCGCAGCATAGTGACCATCCAGGTTGCACATAATCCACTCAATGGCTTTCTTCACTTCAGCAGCCCGCACTAAGTGTGCCTGCATTCACTAAAAGAAATCATATGACATCACACTCAAATAGTTGTTAGTAAGGAAATTTTAAGGCATTCATACAAATGCTCACAATTAAACAGCTATTGTGATCATGCAAGAAACTCAGCAAATCCCACCACCTAATAAACCAGATTTACAGCATCCTTGAGATTAGCTCACATAAAATATATTGCTAAAATCAAACATCCAACTTAGAATTGAAGTAAACTCTGCGACAACATCCAGTGGCATGGTTGATGAGGCCCAGGATTATATCCTCCATAAGTTCAAAATCCAATCTTCATGCTAATTTCTAACTTATAACTCCATACAATAGACAAAAGGATAAGCTAAATATTCAATTGATGGCATTTCAAAAATAACCCAAATTCATGGATGGTTGATCCATATACATTGCTTTTTAAACATAACACGAGACTGAAACGATTCAGTCAGACATCCGTCATTAAAGCAACCAAGTCTTTGTTTGGCTATGAATTAATCACCCAAACATTTAGTATCCAATGCTTAAGTAGTACACAGGGATGGTCAAGTATGCATTACCCGTACAATCGTAAAAATAACACCTAAAAGTTGAACAAAGCTTTCAGATGACAGGCTCCTCAACTTGCTTGCAAGAGATGCACTAGCACCTGTCACCAAATAGGTTAAAAGATTAATTAAACAAAAAAGAAAACAATAGAAAACTGAAAATATTATAAACACCTAAGCAATTAACGAAACTGGCACCTATTAGGGATACATAATGGATTGCTAACATTGTAAATTTCTCACCATCTGAATCTATTGTTCGCTCTCCAGGTGTAAGCTCTGACTCCAGAGGTCGGGAGACAAGAACAGGCAGCAACTCTGCAACTGCATTCTTAATTGCAGTTTTCATATCAGCAGTAAGTGTGTCACGGTATAACCTCAACACAGCAGGGAGCTTAGCCTGAAAGTAAACAGTATACCATGAAACATCTACCTATACATTACAACAAGTTTTGTATTTTATTCTATTTAACA
This sequence comes from Parasponia andersonii, assembly GCA_002914805.1. Classification (NCBI taxonomy): domain Eukaryota; kingdom Viridiplantae; phylum Streptophyta; class Magnoliopsida; order Rosales; family Cannabaceae; genus Trema; species Trema andersonii. Next base: position 352,231 of record JXTB01000017.1, read on the forward strand.
GCTTGGAAGTACAAAATCCCAGCTAAAAGGAAAAGCTAATCTGCAATTTAATGCAAGAAAAGGATTCAATAAACAAATTTTTGAACAAGTAAGTTCACCAACACTATTTATCCGTGTGTTGTGGCACCGCAGAGGCACAGATAATTCCACCATTACACCAAGGATTTTTCGTATCAAACTCTAAAGTCCTTTTCATTCCCTCTCTTTATCGTACTACAACAAGATAAGTTTCCACTCAAACATAGTTCACACAAAAACAAGCTTACTCACAGTTCTGAGCAGTCCAACGATGACAGGGAGAAGACGGTCGCGAAAGTTAGAGGCTTCTTCCTCATCCAACTTCACCTGCCAACATTTTAGTCAGTAATCAGTTATGTTACGGATTCAACTAGGACCCATAGGGACTCCCAAATCAAAGAATAAACAGAGAAGGTCTCATCATATTACAGATTCAACTGGAAGGTTTTTAGTTGAAGCTGTAGAATATAATCTCAATAAGGATAAATCAAGCTCATTTTTCAATGATCTGAAGAGTACAAATATGATGAATTATCACCTAATCAGCGGTTGATTCTGCATATTTTTTTTAAAATTCTTTCCAAAAGACTACTTTTTTAATGAAATTCTTTAATTTCAGAGTTAAAAAAGATAATTCCACAAGAATCTACAGCAAGTAATTTATATAACGTAAAGTGTTATTCAGTTAAAATGATCCTATTCAAAAGACATAAATTCACATTAATGGTATCAATATATTTCCTATGGTTTCCAGGGGCAAAAACAAAAGATCATGGTTCATATGATAGAAGCAACACAATCCTTTTCATGGAAAATTTAATTCACGATAAAGAGAAAACCTATAAGATTCACGATATCAACCATAACAAAGCCAACAAAGAAAGAAAGAGCACAATACAGAAAGCTTACTTCAGCATCTTTTCCATTTGCAGAAATTGATGCCCTTGCTTTAGCCTCAGATAAAATGCCAAAATCTTTTTCTCCAGCATCGTGTATTGAAGCACGCATAAATTCTGCTGAAAGAATGCTACATGAACAAATTTAATAAGTCACCATATATTTTTCTGTTAACTCATTATGTAAAACAACAAAAAAGTTTCTGTTTTAAGATTCTAACCTTCGTCCTGAACTAAAAAAAATATTCTAGTTTCTATCTTTCAAAAGTAGAAGAATTCAAATTTTCCCACATGAAAAGGGGAAAATAGGGAGGAAAACCTCCAAATTATATGACTGTTAGCAGGTAGTACCATAGTAAACCATTACAGCAAAACTATACCTGTTTATGGATTCTATTGATGCTCCTACATGATCCCGGAGGTGACGAAAACAATGAAGACCAGTAAGCTCATCCCCTTCCTGTAAATGAAAAGGAATATGTGTGAACTAACAAAGACATACCACAAATCTGAATTTAGCCAAAAAGGCAAGCAAATTTATAAAAGCAGTTCGATAAGTATGATGAATAATACATGATTTCAACCATACACACATCACATTTTTCATTAATAAAAACACCATTTCACATTTGATAGAACAATCATAACCTACTCATACTTAAGACAAGGTTACAAAACAAGTAACTTTTGCTTCTTGCAATGTTGGCAAGGGCCACAATCGCCAACTCAAATTGAGAATTGAATTTATATGTAGCCACTTTATGAGTCACTAACACTCAAAATACTTTTCAAAAAAGTCAACCATGCTGAAAGGTGTTGATAGGATATATATATATACATATATATATATATACATATATATATATATTAAGTTGGAGAAATGCAACAAAAATTACCAGTAAATGCTGCAAATCATCAGTAACATCCAGAGCTCCTGCACAATCCGCAGATGCAACAAGCTGTAGGACAGAAGAGCATAACTTATATCAACAGAATTTCAACCATAAACATTTTCCCAGAATTTGAACCCAATATTCACATGAATAATTTAGAACATTTAAAAACTAGGTAAGGAAGGACTATGGCCCAATACGCTGTGTACAGTTGCACAGAACAGATCAGTATACATAAAGACACTCCTGGATAGGTTCACAAATACTCAGCTTTGCATAGTCAGTGTAAAACTAAAATACGGCATCAGTGCCAACAGATGGGATTCGGGAGTCGGGTCTAGTGTCACATACAGGAGTCCCTGGAAGTTTATCTCATGCTGCCTGGATGAGTTTCATAAATTTGTCCACTACAAGGTAGACAATGGTCTTAGAATCCGCTTCTGGGAAGACGCTTGGGTAGGGGAGTACACTTTGGCGGGCAGATTTCCTTCTTTGTACAGACTGACAGGCTTGCCTAATGCAAGAATCTTCTCCTTAAGAGTATCAGAAAACTTCATAAGGCAGGGAGGGTACTCTTGGAACTTAAGGTTTCGTCGAAACCTTAATTATAGAGAATTGGAGCAGGTTTCAGGTCTTCTTTTGGAGGTGGCGCGTGCCAGTAGCCATGAAGATGAAGCTGATAAGAGAGTTTTGAAGCTAGAAACATCAGGTTTGTTTTCATGCAAATCCCTCTTCTTAAAACTAAGTACCAGTAGTGAAGATCCACCCTTCCCCTCTTACTCCTTTATCTGGAAATCAACCTGCCCTATGAAAGTTAAAGTTCTCAGTTGGCTGCTAACTTTGGGCAAACTAAGTAAGCATGAGGTCCTTCAACACCGCAGGCCCCTTTGTCGTTTGTCGCCTGGCTGGTGCATTATGTGTAGTAGAAGTCAAGAGACATGCCATCATTTATTCCTCCATTGTCCTCTTGCTATGTCGATGTGGGAGAGAATGCTTGGAGAATTTGGCATGGTCTTGGCTTGGCCAGGCCACTGTCAACACTTATTCCAGCAACGGTCAGGCCTGGGAAGAGGAGGCAATAGAAAAAAGAAGTTGTTGAGTGTTTCTGCCCTGGCTATTTGCTGGGCACTCTAGTTGGAAAGGAACAACAGGATTGTTGATGATGTCAGAAAGGATGAGATCGGGTTATGGGATAGGGTGAAATACTGGGTTGCACTGTGGGTTTACAATACCAAAGATTTTAAGGACATCCCCTTTTCTGTGTTAATAAAGGATTGGTGCCTTTGGCTGAAATTTTTAGATGATAACTCATCATCCTTTTGTACCTTTCCTTTTTTCTCAATAATATTTCTGTTTCTTACCAAAAAAAAAAAAAAAATCTAGCAACTAAAGTAACATCCAACAGAACTTCACTCCACTGATCAGCAGTTCTATTAACTATATTTGCCAGTATTTTTTTCTTTATACCTGTCCTCCTGCTGACCCTCTAAAATCTTTGAGTGGCAGGAAACTCTACTGCTAAATAGGTATCCACGAGGAACCGAACCCCAAACCACATGGGAGCAAACCAGGATATTTGCCATTATTATAACTAAAATATAAGAGGTTCAACTACAAATCAAAGTACCAACTAAGTTTCTAAGCAAAACCACCATTTTTAAAATCTCGTCATGGAAGAAAAAATTTGAAGTCCTAAAGTAAAAATGTCTAGGATTTTACTCTTGTTATAGGTTTTAGGAATTGGCTAGGGTATTAATTGACACTTTTTCGTTAGTCATTCCCAAATTGGTATAATAAGCCTACAAATTTCATACAGAAGCAAGAACAAGAATAATACCAATAAGAATCATAATAAGGTACCAGTTTAAGAGCGGAAAGGGCTTGGTTGACGTATAAAATAAGCCTCAGTTTCTGCTGAAGAGCCAAGAGATTGCTCCTTGTGCCATTGAGCTCGTGAATTTGCGAGGCGGATTCGACCAAATCCACATCTAAGAGCCTGATGGTCTCCTTCAACTCCCGTATCCGACTGCAACCTTCCACGATCTTCACATTCAAGTCCTGCAACTGCCCTTGCGCCTCGAAAAACGAATTGGACCGCAGCGAGATCTCCTTCACCAAATGTAGCTCCACCACGTCCAGGTAATGCGAGAGCTTCTCTTGCAGCACCAGGTTCTCAGCCACGTTCGAGAACGGGCAGGCCGACCGGAACGTGGCGCCTTCCTCCAGCGCAAAATCCTCCTTGAAAAACAATGCCGGGACCTCCCTCAAGCACGCGACGAGCGCCTCGCCCTGGCCGCCGATGCCATCCAAATCCAACCTCTCCTTGCTCGAATGGTTCCGCACGTCCTCGAATCGGTGGTACGGCTCGGCGATCGACGCGATGTAGGGCTGGAAATCGGATCGGGCCACATCGGAGGCGGCTTTGGAGGAGAGAGGAGTGAACTCGGGTGGCGCGACGGAGGTGGATGAGGATGACCACCAACCGATCCACGAGGCCGACTCGGAAGCATTGGGGTTGTTGAGGATGGAGGAGAGGCTCTGGCTGGTGCCACTACTGGTGGTGGCGGCATTGGCATCGGAGTTGGATCTGCTAGTCGATTTGGTAAGGGACCTTCCTGATAGGAAAGGCTGCGACTCCATACTCACCACCATCTTCCATGAATCGACATCGAGTGATATAGATATTAGATAGAGAGAAGAAAAGAGCGATTTGCTGAGTCGACTCGGATGGGCAAGGTTCCGAGTTCTCAGTGAGTTAGATAAACCCTGCAAAGATATATAGATATATAGAAATATGTAACATATGTGTGTGTGTGTGTGTATATATATAGATATAGGGATTGATTGGATCGAAGAAAGGGGAAATGTGAAGATGGATCTGTATGCAAAGGAAGATAATTGGGGGAATTGAGGGTATTATGGTAAATAAAAGGGAGTTGGATCTGAACTGGGATAGCCTTCAGTCGGTGGTGGAGAAGAAAGGTCATAAGCCGGTGGTGATGACCGAAATAGTACATCAAGAAACCGGGCTGACCCGAATCGTCCTAATATTATTATTTAATTGGCTTGTTATTACCAACTTTTTTTTATTTTTGAGGTATTGATTATTACATACTTAATTTCATTTTCGTGGGTATTATTTTGGAAAAGGCGCCAATTATTAACTGTATTTCTACGATATCATACTTTGTATTACGAATAAAAAATAAAATAAATCAGAATTTGTTTTTTAGAAATAAGGAATCTATTTATTATCACTTCCTTTCTAATAACATATTTTATTAAGAAACGAAGATTCTCCGCACTAAATTAAATCATTGTTCAAATCTTAAAGTGAACTTAATTATATTAAATTTATTACACATTTAGAGAGTAGGACAACAAACTAAATACATTTAATAAAATATCGTCAAACTCTAAATGACAAATAATATCATCATTAAGAGTCATTTAATAAAATATCGTCAAACTCTAAATGACAAATAATATCATCATTAAGAGTCTTAACTATTGTCAATATATCTAATTCCAAAATTTAGAGATTTATACCAACATACCTACCCTAAGAAAAAAAGCAAGCTCCACCACTTTGATTTCTGTCATTTCCGAAATAAGAGCACCTGTGGGGCCCATTCCTGAACCTCGAACCGTGAGAAGGGTCACGCGGATCGCACGTGATCCCGCCATCGGCCTGTGGGTCTTCCGAATTTAAGGCAGAATCCATCACTGATCCCAAACGGTTCAATCGGTCAGACCTCGAATCCACGACAGCTGGCGGTCTGAAGCCCCAAGGGTCTGCTGTCTAGGAACAGCGACCCTCGCCTCAACTGTCGTAGGGATCAGAAGCCCCAAGGGTCTTTAGACCCCAAGGGTCTGCTGTCTAGGAACAGCGACCCTCGCCTCAACTGTCGTAGGGATCAGAAGCCCCAAGGATCTTCAGACCCCAAGGGTCTGCTGTCTGGGAACAGCGACCATCACCTCAACTGTCGTAGGGATCAGAAGCCCCAGGGGTCTTCAGACTGGATGCAATGGAAGACAGCCCCACGGCTCNGATTTGTGAACTAGCAAGGGCACGTGAACAGTTGGAGAATCCAGCATCAGCAGTTCAAGACACGTGGACGACTGGTGTGAAACCGCTCCAACAGTAAGTACGAGTATATGTGCACCCACCTCACATACCCAACCCTCTTATATATATAAAGAAATTAAAAAAAATATATATTAGATACCTATATAATTTATGTAAAATACACATAAATATATATATATATATATATATATATATATATATATGAAACCCTCTTATATATATAAAGAAATTAAAAAAAAAATATATTAGATACCTATATAATTTATGTAAAATACACATAAATATATATATATATATGATAAATATATATATATATATATATATATGATTCCTAATCTGGTAGGTATTTTTTTTATCCATACGTATGTTTTTTTTACCGTTGGATCATTAATCTAACGGCTATCATAATTTAAATAGTTAGAAAATAATAATAATAAGAAATATTATTATTTAATGATTTTCTCTTTCCACATTTTACCATGAAAAACCTCCATGATGAATTTTTATTAGACAAAACAATACTTATGGATAAATAAAAAAATACTTATTGGATTGGTACCCTATATATATGCATTTTAGATAAATTATATATGTGCCTATGGCATTAAGTTGTATGATTAAAATATTTTGTATTATTAAAATATTATTAATTTTAGTATATGATATATTAAGGCTAAAACAGATAGAAAGTGTAAAAACTCTGATAACTTCTTTGATCCCTGTTCTATTTTTAACATTTTTAAAAAATTCTTAATTTCTTTATAATATGATTGGTTCTAATATCATTTTTTTTACTATCATTGGTCCTCATATATAGATTATAAAATATAATTTAATAATAATGATTGGTTATTTATTTAATAATTGATACTTTGTTACGTTTAATGTTTTTTTAAAAAAAAAAATAGATTAAACCTACATTTACTAACTTTGTTACGTTTAATATTTTTTAAAAAAAAAAAAAGCATTAGACCTACATTTATTATTTATACATATATTTATATTTATAATAATTATGTCGGTTGGTGCTTATTCGACACTTCAATAGGTTTGTCTCTAAAATCTGAATTGTGGTAATGAAATGCACATAAACTATATGCTCTACTATAATATAGACTTCTATTTTGTCTTTTCATTTTTTTATAGTCTTATAATAATAATACCCTTCCAAAAAAGGCATTATATTATTATTATTATTTTGCTAAAAATTCTACTGGGTAATATTTCAATTTTTTGATGGTAATGAGAGAAGGAAGGGGGCAATCGGAGTAGTATCTCTCCCTAGACATGATCATAGGAGCTTCCAACCCCGCTAACAGGATTATTCATTGAGGACTCTTTAGATGGGTCTTATCCCATCAGGGAGATAGAATGCGTCATTTTATCCTCACCGAATATAGCTGCTGGTAAGGCATGCGTAGGATGTAGGATGTAATATTATAATTATACATGAAATTAGAATGTCATTGTCTTCTTTTTCTCCTTAAAAAATTAGGTTAATGCGTACTATTATAAATAAAAGAAACTAATAATTGGACCAACTAATTAAGCTAGAGGTGTAGTAGGTAACACCACAGAGAGAAAATAGGAGAAAGAGTGTGTGTCGATCGTGCTATAATTCCTTAGTTTTATTTGATTAATTTTGATGTGCGTGTGATGAAGGTTTTTAAAAAAATATAATTGTCATTATCTTAATAGATTTATTATTTATATTTATTTTAATACATGAGATATTTATTTAATAATTGAAACTTTGTTCCGTTTAATGTTTTTTTTTAAATACATTGAACCTACATTACTATTTATATATTTATATTTTTAGTAATACATTGAATCTATAAAATTGTTAGCTTTTAATATTTTTTTTAAAAAAAATTATAATTATCATTATCTTAATAGATTTACTATTTATATTTATTTATTTTTCCTATAACACATTGAAGTATTGGTACGTTAAGGTTTTTATTTCTTTTTTTTTTTAAAAAAATACATTGAATCTTTTGTTAAGTTTAAGTCTAATTTTTTTTCCCTAATTCCCAAATAATTATTCCTATCTTAATACATTTACTTTAGAAAGTAGAAATAATATATTCCCTGTAATTCATTGAACTAAACCTAGAAATTAGATTAGATGTATCCTTTAACTGTAAAAAGATAAATAACACTTCTAATTCCAATATATTGTCACTAAAGTGTATATATATATATATATATATATATATATATATATATATATAGATATATATATGAATCTTCATATTGGTCACCATTTCAATTTTTAAAATAGGTATGTTTTTAAGATTTTTCTTTTATTTTGATTTTCTTTAGCAGTTCTATATGATACTTATAATTTGCTTTCGACATGTATAAAAACTATGATATTTATCTATTTTTCATGTAAGAAAATATGTCTTTTACACCATTTCAAGATCTCAGGCCTACAAGAGATGATTGGACTATAATCTCAAAGCAACGGTCATATATTAGAAAGATTTGGTATATACCATATATTAAAAGATAAGCTGGGAGAGAGATAAACATAGAAGATCTAATAAATCAATTGTTATCAAAATAATCACTTCCTTCTCTATTCTTTGAATTTAAATTTTGTAGAAGAATTTTTCTAATAACAATATTTGTTTTTCTCAGACTGAATCAATAACCTTAAAACTAAAAAATGTTTTAATAATTAACACATAAACTCAAATTACATAGTCAACTCGTGCGTTGCGTGAGATTAGGACTAGTATGCATATATATATATATGAATGTAATTAATTTTTTTACCAAGTGCTGCCGCCTGCCCGTAGATGGAACACACGAATCCGCCCAGTCTCATTAAGACGGTATGGGTTTATTTTTCCCCCTGCAGGTACAGAAGCGATATAGCCATAGCTCCCTCAATCTGCTCTGTTGCCCTGCTAGACCTGATCTGGCTCTGCACAGCGGCCAACAAACATATATCTTGGGCGGTACTCAGAATATTCCAGAGAAAAATGGTCCTTTAGACTTGTTGCTGTGGTCGGAATGTGATGACTCCCCCAACAATACTATTACCATTATTGTTTCTCCATGTTTTTGTTCTTGTTTTCCTAATACTATTACTGTTTTATCTACTACCGTTATTATTTCTCCATAATCTTTCCTCTAGGTCAGTGTTCTAATTTACAGTCAGAGAAACCACCCCCCCAAAAAAAGGGAAAAATGAAAAACAGAAGACATAAATGGTTGTTCTCATTTCAGAGCTTTCACGTTATAATCATCTTTACATTTACAAGATTCCAAATAATTCCCAACTCATAAAACAGAAAAAGAAAAAGAAAATGTGTTGCAAAATCTACCAAATCCGATAAAAAGTCGGGCAGACAGCAGACAAGAAGTTTTTCATTCGTCTTCTTTAGATGAGAGTTTATAGGAAGCCTCGGCACGAGCTTCGTCCAATTTCATCAAGAGCTCCTGCATGAAAGGCGTATTGTTTCCATGTGTGATTTGTAGTATATCAACTGCCTTGGTCAGAGATTTCACAGCATTCTCTGTGTCCCCAAGTAACCTGTATGAATCAAACATTAACTTCCAACAACATAAGCCTCAAACGTAAATGTCATGTAACATAATTGCTTTTAATACAAAAATATCCGGGACAGGGAGTGATGCTTTTAGGGGAATGGTCACGTTAAATATTGATAAAATGGGTGCAGATGAATATCCAATAGATTCAACAATTAGCTACAAACGGTACGGCGCATAATAGGAAATTTCTTTTGAATCCTTAAGCACATTGGTTGAAACTAGTGGGTATCTCAATTTCTTGCAAGCTCACTAAAAGATCATAAACGCTTCATTAATTCTTATACACGTGAAAACATACTAACCATTCGAGTTTGCCACATGTATAATATTGCAAACCAAGCAAAGGATGGAATTTTGGATATACTCCTGGAAGACAAAGGAGAGAATTCATTAAGGCGCAATAATTATTATCCAAATTAAGATTCGATCATGAATTGCAATAGATCATCCGAATATAGCACGATTTATGAGTTCATGAAAGAAATGTACACCAAGCCTGGGAAAGCTCTAATCCTCCAATCGTTATCCTAGCCCCTAGGTACTACAAGCCTGTCTGCTCTATAATTTCGCAGTCCTGATCCCAAAACGAGCCTATAATCTCTTTCTGGGTGGTATGGCTATAAGGAGATATCCCTAATGTTTGGCCAAGACCGCTAACACACAACAGTACAGTCTTCTTCTTCTTCTNGCGAAAAATCAAAGACCTAGAGATGCTGCACGATTTGATGACAAATAGTTTCGCAGTCAATTATATACTCGATGAAGACAAAACTTCATGAAAAGTGTGACTCCGTAAAACAGACTGAGCATAATTCAGGTTTAAAATCTCGAAACATATATCAAGTCTAATACAGAGGCCGCAAGTTTGAATCTTTTCATTCCCTCGAGAAAAAAAAAAGAAAAAGTCAACCACAAATGACTTCTTAATATCTTTCCTACTATACAGTTGTTAGCATTTAATTCAAGATTTTTACAACTTTTCTCATTTGTATGTTTAAACTAAAATAGAAGTCATTCTAAGCTTCCAAAGCTTCTTGTCTCCACAAAAGTCCAGTCGAATTCACTTCACTTAGATATACTTATTAAGAAGACACCATGAGGGGCTTGGTCCAATTACACAATTCCCCATCCATCTCTTTTGTGTAAAGATGCATGCTGAACTAAATGGTCACAGTTCATGATAATATTGGCACCTTTTTCGTGCATTTCCAATTGCTATAGCGTTTCCAATAATGCCAAATATCATCCTACAATATTTTAACCAACATCCATTACAACTAATATGGATATGATGCTGGAACAACAATTCTCTCCCAACGACATTTTGGAGTAATAGCAATTAAGGATAGAATTCAAGCATAAAATCTTCACGTTATGAACCTCATATGAACCACTACGACCAACTTAATTTACTAACAGCATTTTTTTTCTCTTGGGTTAATTTACTTGGATTATGAACTTAAAACAAGGAGGAAACACTTGACATATCTTCATTATTGAAGTTGAAAGAGATCAAACATACTTTCATATACTGGAATGGTCAATCTGCAATACGATAGAGCTTCACACCAGTCTTGCAACTCCATGAACATCTGAACAAAAATATGATTCCACTATTAGTATTTAAGAACTATTTAAAAGTACATAAAGATGTATTCAGACTGCAAAACACCATATGCCCAAGAAAATTGGAAAAAGAAAAGGGGACTGGAAGTACAACAACAATGGTTAGGAAGCAAGGTCTAGTAAATTTTACCTTCAAGAGCTTCTCCCGAGTTTGCATCAAATTGATTGAAAAACGATGGCATAGTTTCCTCTGAAGTTTCTCAATGGTCTTATATGTAGAGATTGTTTCCTGGTAATCTAACGTTGTTAAAGGGTTAACTTTGTTCAGTAATAATAGATGACATATATCCTTCAATTCCCATGAGCGAAGTTACATTAATTGAATAAATCGTTTTAAGTCGTGGTTATGGATTTCAGTAAAGAATTGTGGAGACAAATTATGGAAAATCATAGTGCCAAAAAGGAGCTATACAGTCATTTGCGCATGAAGTAGAAGGATACTTTGTGAGGATGTGGATGTAAGTGCCTTGTCTGATAGTGATTTTATTTCGCTGGCTACCTCCTTTATTTCTTCCTTGCTCCTAACGAGTCCACATAGTTGGCATATGAATCCTTTGCCATCTGCACATCGGATGTCAATGCATAAATAGTCAGTCCGCCTAAGTTACATTTTATTGATTTCTACTTTTTATCACACCTAAGTTAAATTAATCCCATACCAGAATCACGGAGCAAAAATCCATCACATCCAATATTTTTGCAACAATAACCTTCCAGAATTGCACCTTCTTGGATGTCTTCGGGTTGACCCTTTCAGTAGCAAATCATTTATATCAATAAGAGGTTTTTTTTTTTTTTAAAAAAATCAAGATATTCCAGATGGAAAAAACTAAATAATAAAAATGTGGAAAAGGAGTGCTATAATCACCAAGATAACTTCTTTGAAAGAGGAAAAAATAAAAACAAAAAACAAAAAAAAGAGCAGGAAAGGAGTTGACTTAGTAAGTACCACTTTGATGCAGCGAAGACATTTGCAAGTGAAAAGGTACTGTTCTTTTAAAGCCTTTTGCCGAGTCATAGTGCTTCCAGCAGTTTCAATGTAACTTATTAACACCTAAATACATATCATAAAAAGCTAAAGCGTAAGCTAAGATTTTGAGATAAGACGAGATCTTTAGTTTCACATGAAGACTTACAGACAGTTATGAGAGCTAATGTGATGCTACATTTGTCCACAATACAACCACAAGAATGCCCTCCATATAACCAATTATGTGCGTGTATTTACTAAGACGAAAAATATGTTATCAGTAAATTATCCTGGTATCTTGCATAAAGAAAACAGTATGATATCGCAAGCTCTTTGAAGGACAAAAAGGGTGGCAGCTGGACATAGGGAGAAACTTTGTGCCAGTGCCCGGAACAAAGCTGTCTGGGGTTTTGAAGTTCTGAAAAAGTCCCAAAAGTTACTCAGTTTTCACACCAAGTCTGTGCTAATTCAAAATCATCCCATACATATGTAGGTTGCCAATCTAGTAGGTATTCTTTGTTTTTTTACCTATGTATAAGTATTTTTTTTAGCCGTTGGATCAACATCTAATAGTGATCCAACGGTTACAATGATATATATGAAAAAACGTGCATCATTAATACTATTCTCTCTTACTTTTTAATATAAAACAATGTGCATGGTGAATTGTAATTGACCAAAACGATACTTATGTATAGGTAAAAAAAAATACCTACTGGATTTGGTTGCCAATCCAGTAGATATTTTTTTTTAGCCATTGGATCATCATCTAATGGTGATCCAACAACTATGATGAGGTGCATGAAAAGACGTGCATCATTAATGCTATTTTTCTCTCTTACTTTTTATAATAAAAAAATATGCATAATAAATTTTCATTGGCCAAAATGATACCTATATGTTGATTAAAAAAAAAGTGCCTATATATATTTGCATCATATTCAGATAACAACGATAATTCTACACGTTCCATTATTATGATGGAACATTACCCTGAGTACTGCATAAAGAAATGATTTGTGTGTTCTAGCAATATGCAAGATCTGCCTTGAATCAAAGTACTTGTCAGAATTCTACACTATACTATTCTTTTAAACTTGAAACCATTCCAGCCTAATTTGCATGGTTTATTCACATTATTTTCCTGATTTTCAATGAACTGCCTACTAGAGTGAATTTTTTTTTTTTTTTTTTTGGAGAATTGCTTCTGTGTCTCTATTGGTCAAAGGTACTTAGACTCAATGCCTGTATTGTCAGTAATAAACGTTCTTAACAAAAAATACGTAAACGCAGACTTTTGGACTAATCAAAATTACCAATGGTTCAAGAAAGCATATAATACCTCGGAATCTTTGGGTATGTGTTGCACAGCACGTACCACAGCTGACCTTCCCTCGAAAACCAAAACAGAATTCGGCAAGCAACTAGAGCACCAAAAACGTTTAACAGACTGAAGCAGGAGGATGGTATCTAAAACATAGGAATCAATCAAAATCTTTACCTATAATTAATTTAGATAAAAATAGTTACCTGTGATTAATGATGGAAATGATAGGAAACAGTCCAGTCCCTAGGGGTCTCAATTCAGTATCACAAATGGTATGTGCATTGCAAGCGAGCTGCATGGACAGAGAAGGATCTTATTTCAGAAAGTTTTCAATTTAAAGATCAATCAGTCTTATTTGGACATCCTACATCCGATATACAATTAGATCCATCGCCACTTATGCAAGACCACAAGTCAAGGAGGTAGGCAGGTTAATAATTAGCAGTTTCGGGTAAGAGGCTTAAGATCACTCCTATCTTTTTACAAGAGACAAAGGGGGAAAGAGGTTTGAGACAAAATTGTGCTAACAAGAGTACCTTGGAAAAGTTTTCTGCAATCTCCTTTATGTTGATATTAGGCATCTGAAGTATCAAGTTGACAAGGTTAGCCATCTGAGCATAGAGCACTAGTTGCTTCTCATCAATGTCCGTCATATCTTTCATAAAGCGTCAATGCAAAACAATTGAAACCAAAACACCAAATCGAGGAAAAAGAAACAAGTAGAAAATAAATTCAGGGTACTGAACCAAAAGAGAAATGGAAAAGGATACGAGAGACCAGTGCCTCCACCAATTTGTAGTTTTCCATACTAGTAGCAGGAATGACCTGGTAGCAGCAACAAGAGGAAGGAAGAGAAACATAGTTATTCATAGTCATACCATTTATCCCACAAACTATAGAAAGTTTGTGTACCCACTTCCAAAATTGTTATCCATTCAACAAATAGAGGTATACCCTGAAGAGATAATCCAAAACTAAGCAAAAATTAGCATACCCTTTGGGTTTCCAATCTCATCCGAATGTAGAGTCGGAGCATCAGACGTATAGAAGGTGTAACAGATTTTCGCCTTTCTTTATCGAGCTTGGAAAGAGCATCACATTCAAGACGATGCAATTTCCACTCCTCCTTCTGAAAATCATTTCAAACCAGTAAATGAATGAATGAACAAAGACATACATCGATCTTTAACCCAAAAAAAAAAAATGATAATAACAATAATAATGAAAAATCTCCATGAACATACCTGGCATGAGCTACCACAATACCAAATCACCTGACAAGCTGAGCACTTCTTAAGATTACTCGTCCCAAAACAACCATCACATCTCGACTCCACACCGGACTTGTTCGGTGCCGAAGCATAAGGCTTTTCCCTCAGAATGACCTCTCCTGCAAATTTTCACTACTTACCACCATTCCAACTACTTCATTTCTTTGCTATTATTTTGTTTTTCGAAGGAAGAAAAAAAAAAAAAACTAGAGCGAGAGAGACCTGGATGGAAGTCTCTGGTGGTAAAGAGGCAGCGACCTTTGACTGGGCGAGTGGAAACAACTAAACCCCAATCATTAAGCCCGCTCTGCAAATCTTCCATGGCCGTCGTCGTCGTCCTCGTAAGAACGAGACAAACAGGAAATTTACGCCAAATGAGTTAGGACTGAAAAGCAACGCCCTCAAAAGAAAGTATACGGCTGTAATAAAATGACAAAAGTACCCTTCACAAACTTCTTTAATTCCACTGTTAGTTTGAGCCAAAAAACAAAAATGAGAATATCAAATACAATCTTTAAGCTCCTTAATCTTAATCTCAATATCCAGATTCATATTCTATATGTATTGAAATTTATTATTTAATACTAATGCACTCTCTTTTATTCTTCTGAGTCTTATTATCAAAGCTTCATATTACACTGAAGAAAAATGTATTTAGCACTTCTCTTCCAGAAAATTTGATCAAATCACACTTTAGTAAACATCAGCAATTCAAGTTGATTCCAGAAAACTCCACCAGCAGAACAAATCAAGGTTTTATATAAACGTATCAATAATTTAGAGAGAGAGAGAGAGATAGTTTGAATTCATCTCATTCCATTGTGATCTATATTTATATATTGAGTTGAGTTCTAATTTGGTGCTAAAACTTGGGTGAGTCTTTCTATTTTATTCAAAGCATTTGACATTGCAAAGTTCAAAAACAGAGAGGGCCGATGCTAATGCTTTATAGTTGAAAAGTGCGTTTTTTGGAAACTCGTCGTTTTAAAAAAAAAAAAAAAAAAAAAAAAAAAAAAAAAAAGCAAGTATTTGAGCGGTGTCGTATTTTCCCATCTTTGTCGTATTTGGCCAATTTGTTGTCATACTACACAGTTTTGACACTTGATGTCTCCGCCAGAAGGAAGTTGAGCGAGTAGGTGGCAGAGCACGAGAAGTCGAAAAAGAGAGGCAGCAAACTCATGCTCAAGTTCACCTCCTCCCTAGTACTTGTACGAAACTCTTCTTTTCACTCTCTCTCACTTCCAAAAACTCTCTTCTCATTTCTCTCTCCACACCACTCACCCTTCTTCTTCTCTACCACTTTCTCCCTTTCCATGGCCGCCGCCGCCGCCGCCACCACCACACCCTCAGGTTCGCTCCCCTCAACTCCTATATCTATCTACTCTTACATTTTTCTCTGTTTGGTTCCATAGAAAGAAAAAAAAAAAAAAAAAACCAAACCTTTAAGTAATAATAATAGAGTTTGTCTGTGTTTGTGCAGCTACGGATTCCGATTCGCCTTGTACTCTGGTCCTCTGTGGTAAATCCATGGCGGAGAACCTGATTGCCAAATCGCTCAGGGAGAATAACACCCTGAAGCTCCGTGAGAACGTCGGCGTCTCGGTCCTTCTGCGCTCCGAACTGGATAATAAACCCTTGGAGGAGGAGGAAGACTCGTTCCGAATCGACTCATTCATGGCTTCTCTCTCCACCAATCGCTTTGGAAGGTTCCTACTATGGTCTCCGCGCTTGACGTCCACGCACGACGTTGTTTCGCAGTGAGTTTTGCTACTACTATTCTTTCCAAGCCTTTGGCTTCATTCGGCGGTTTCCAATTTTTTTCAATTTTTGGGGGGGTGGGAAAGTGAATTCTGTTTTAGTTGTGTACAGAAATTTCGATGAGATTCCGGGCGGTTCGGTCTGCGTTGCTGATATTCAGTACAAAGGGAGAGGTTTGAGATTTGCCAATTGAAGATTTACTTGACATTGTTTGTGTTGGGATAATGAGTCTTAAATTGTTAATGGTTGAAAGCCACTTTGTGAGTGGTGCTGTGTTCAAGTCCCCGTAAATGTATCTTTATGGGGAAAAAAAGAAAAACCATGTTAATGGTGTGAAAGATGTGAATTGTACAGGCCGGACGAAGAATAAGTGGGAGTCGCCTAAGGGTGGCCTTCTCTTCTCTTTCACATTGCAGATGGAAGATGGAAGAGTCGTGCCTCTTGTACAATATGTTGTTTCTCTTGCTGTTACGGAGGCCATCAAGGAGATTTGTGATAAAAATGTAAGTTGCTCTTTTACTCCTTCGCAATCTGAGCTGATTGAATTTGAATATGAAGTACGAAATCCAAGCTTGATCCTTGTGAAATTGAAATGCGGTTAGCGGACATAGCTAGAACGCGTTTGACCATGAACTTGATGGCTGTCTTGAAGTGTAATCTGGGATTATCTTGATAGTTCGTATAAAATGCAAATTCGTAAGTAAATTGGATAGTATGAATTTGTCCAATATACTGCCTTAGAAGGATCCTTTGATCCCGGATGAATATTTTCTTTGATATTTTCATTTAGGAGACCTGCTTTAAGGGCATTGTGGTAATGGAATAATTGCATTGTGAAGCATTTTGATGTCATTCATCTAATTCCTAATTAACGAATTAATGAAACCTTGTAGCTGAAAATTAGTTGCTTGTGCAGTCTTACAGAGTAAAGAGAAGAAGCTGTAGAAAATAGGCAACAGTAGAAAAGGTTGTAGAGTAGAAGACAAAGACTCACCTTAGTATCAATCTATTTGATTGAGATTCTCGTATAAGTGCACCATAGGACTCTCTTTGTAAATTATATTTGTCTGGACCATGCACACAAAAAATGGTCATTATTTCGCAGTAACATTCTGTAGTTACAAATTGATATGCTTTTCTGGATGCATATCCATTTCAGGGTTTACCATATGTTGACATTAGGATAAAATGGCCGAACGATCTTTACTTAAACAACATCAAAGTTGGAGGAGTTCTCTGCACTTCAACATATAAGTCGAAGAAGTTCAATGTCAGTGTTGGTAAATAAACTCTTACTTCGGATGATGATATGTAAATTTTACCTATAGGCATGTCCATGCTGCCACAATTTTAAATGTTCTGTTATTTATAATTCTGCTAAACCTGATTCTTAATTAGTAATTTAGAGATGTCATCACACTCACTTAATCTCAATTAAAAACAAAAATAAGGTCCAAAATTTATTTTTTGTGATAGAGTTTAAATTTGCTTGTCTTCTTGCAGGTATAGGTCTGAATGTTGATAATGAGAAGCCAACAACATGTTTGAATGCTTTTCTTAAGGAACTCTCCATTGCAGATTACAAGTTTAAAAGAGAAGATATTCTTGCCACCTTCTTTAGCAAATTTGAAAAGTTCTTTGATATTTTCTTAGATCAAGGTAAATCATTGTCATGCCAGTTTCATTATGAAATATCGTTTTGAAGATTGATATGCATTTACTTTTGCTTTAGGATTCTATGTTTTTCTGTGTCTCACTCTCATCTAGATTATGCACAATAGATGAAAATCTCTGAATGCATAGAAACTGCAAAAACATTCCTTTCACATGCTTCATGTTGAACACATCAGAATTAGAGACTCAAAACTCTTGTTAACATTGAATAACGGAAGAATGTAACTTTTTTTCTTAGCTTGGAAATAAGCTGGCTATTGCTGCTTGTCACAAGTGCCATTAAAGAACAAGCTTGCTTGTGGTTCTTCAGTCCACTTTAATATTGTTGTTAATCTTGAGCTATAATGGAATAGTTTGGTGGATTGAGTTGTGGCAACATATTTCCTTTTGAAAAAGCAACTTGAAGCTATAAATATTTTATAGGAGACTAGTACCATTTGTGCACTCTCTTTAATATTATGTAATATATGCATATTTATATATATATATATATCTATATATATAGTATTTTTTTTTTCCCACGTAGTCTCTGGAGATATGGAGAATTAGGTTATTCTTAATGACATGTTTGTTCTGAAAATTAACCTATATTGAGACACTTCCAGATAGTTTTAGAAGTCTTATATCTTGGCAAAGATCAACAAGCTTCATTCATGTGGTTAGGTAGGCTACTGTCAGGGTTGCTATTATTAAGACATTACAGCTCTTAAGAGTTAGTTGACAGAACTGGTTAGAATGTTAAGTCGATCATACATGTACATTATTTAGAAACCTTCTGTAAACACTCCTATATTTCTCTTCCATTATTCTGTTCTGTTCTCTCCTTTATTTTTCAGTCATATTTTTTTTTATAAGAAACTGAAATTTATTAAAACAGAAAAAGGAGCACAAGAGGATGATGAGAAATCATCAGAACTACAACCAAAGGCACCAGTCCCTGGTTAAGACAGAAAAAGAAATGTCTTTAAACTCTTTCTTGTTGTACACCCACAACGCAACCCAGTATTTAACCCTGTCCTATACAACCTCTGCATCCCTCTTTGCATCCCCCTTGCTCTCTTCAAAAATCCGTTGACTTATTTCCAGCCAGATTGCCCAGAAAATCGCCATAACGGTGACGTTCCACAGCTTCATCCTTCTAGCCTGCATATACTTCATTACTAAATTGCATATACTTTGCTAAATTTTGAATTTAACAATAACACCAACAAGTTCTTTGGTCATATCATGCAGGATTCCAGTCTCTTGAGGAGCTATACTATAAAACCTGGCTACACAGGTAAATTTGGATCTTGACTACTCTCAGTTTGCAACTTTATGGCTGGGTTCAAGGTACAGATGCACAGTATGTTCTTTCAATGAATGCATTAGTGGCATGTGAGCCAAGGATGCCCATTCATATTGTTGTAAACTTTTTTTTAATACCAGTCACATCCATTCTTAAGCTCTCAAAAGTTCTGCTTAAAAACTCTTCTTAGTAGATAAATTTCAGGTTCAAGTTTGTCCATGCCATCACTTAATCTACTGTCGCATTAAAACTCAAAATTTTGAGTCATACTTCTGTCATCTTCTGCTGACTTGGTATCCTGACAAAATTTGTGATTTTTCATCCTTGCACCAACTTTTAACGAAGGTTTAAATTAATGCTTTCTTGGTACATTTGCTTTAACTGAATATTTAAAGAGTGAAGGCATATATTTGTTGAAATGGCAGGCCATCCTCTCTTTTCACAGCTAGCTTGTTGTGTACATTTGAAGTCAATGATTTTGGTTTATTTATGCAGTGGGCAGAGAGTTATTGTACAAGAAAAAACTGGGGACCAAGTAGTGGAGAACGTAGTGACAATTCAGGTACGAGTATGGCATATTCAAAGACGGGCTAGATAAGTCACTTTTATATGGTAAAAGTGCCAACTTCAAACTTCAGTACCCCTTGTGGTGATTCTAACCTGGAAACATCATTTTGATTTTTTTTTTTCCGTTCTGATAACTATTTTCCAGTTGTCAGATGTATAAGTTTCAAAATAGACTTTTTCGGGCATTTTTTTTTTTTTTTTTAAAGAAACATCTAAATCTTTTATTTGTAGGGTTTGACGTCTTCAGGATATTTGTTAGCTGTTGGCGATGACAATCAGATGTGTGAACTTCATCCTGATGGGAATAGGTAAATTATCTGTGTTCTTTCTGTGTGTAGTAACTTCAATCTCCATATAGTTTCCTATGGACCACTAAATAAACATGGACTGTAATCGCTTTTTTTTATATTATCTCTATAAGGTTCTCCAGGAAACCCAAAAACTGGTGAGAGAATTTAGGATAAACTGATCCATAAGGTAAGATTCAATAGTTGGACTTTTTTCCCAACAAAGAAAAACTTGAGTCAGTTTAAACATTGAGAAGATGCCAAACTGAGAAGAAGAATTTCATCTTCAACCAAATATTTTTTCTTTCCAAGGAGAATAGGGGACAATTCTGGGCACTAGGTTTGCTATATGATTAGGTAACAATCCATGATTGCACGAACAAATGACACAACATGTAGTATGCTTGACTATGCGCTGAGCAAGTAATCAACAAATTTTGTTTTATACACGATTGTGTCGATAATTTTTTGTTTAATGAAATGAATGATTAAGATTTCTCAAAAAATATTTCTAATAGCCAGATCAACAATCCTAATCGTCAAAAAAGGAAAAAGGAGAAAAAAAAAAAAAAAAAAAGAACATCTTCGCTCTTGTATCTCAGAACCCAACCAATGTAAATATATACACTTTATATATGTGACCAAGCAAAGCCTAGCATTGCTTCCTTTTTCTTTAAAATAAATTTTCCCTGTTTAATAACGCTTAGATTTTATTAAACAGGGAAAAATTGGCAAGTGGGGTTATATATTGGCCAGTTGCCACGTTTCTTTTCTTTAATTCTTAAATTGTCCAACTTCCTCCATAAATGTAAGTTTACTAGAAGCCTTGAATTGTAGATGAGCCTGACTGTTTGACAGCCTTTGTGTTAGCTGGCTTGGTTGAAGGGCCAGCAACTTGGACCTTTCCGTTCTGGATTTGAACCATGAAAACGAAAGTGCTAGTAGAGAATGAGTTTATTATGTCCTAGTAATATTATCCTTTTCCTTTTGGTAAACAAATTGGCTACTTTTAGATTCTTCTTCAGACCTATTACATATACTAAAGTACCGACCAAATCTCTGTTTCCAGTTTACCATTATAACTATGTATGGACTTGTCTGGATCAAACTCGGATATATAACAGGACAAATACTTTAGAAAATGTTTTCCTGCAGAATACTTTGGTACCTGTTTACATAATACATTTTACCATTCTTCAGGTCTTATCCTTTGACCCCTGGTCTCTCATCTCTTAGTCTTCCATTATTGTTTAAATCTTATGTAGAGGATATTAAATATTGCCATTTATCATGAATACACTGCTATTTATTATTGCTCACAAGTCTTTACTTATGTTTAAAACTTTCCGCGCAATAAAAGAGTGTGCACCATCTTTGACTATTCAACCATGTACTATGTTAAAGCATTAATCATGATTATGATCTCAAATCAAGTCATCATGACACTGTTTCAAATTTGCATATAGTTTTGACTTCTTCAAAGGCCTGGTTAGAAGAAAGCTCGACTGAGAAAAGATTCCTGTTCCTGTACAACTTCCACCCGTTCAGCTAAAATCTTGCTGGATCATGTGCTCTCCTGGGGATGTTTTTGTCATCTTCATCTTTCTTTTTTCTGTCTTTGGAATTAACTTAATCATTTTATTCACTTTCTTTTTGTTTTGGCTTGTATTTTCTTCTCTCCGAAAGAAGATCTTGGTCCGAGTTAGAAAATCTTTTCATGCCTTAATAATGTCAGAAAATGTGGATTAGATCCCCGTGAACAATTCTCAGTTTTGCTTTTTGTTATTTGCAGAATATTTTAACGCGTAATATGAAATAAGTTATTCTCTGTGAAATCCGTAGTCCTTGCCAGCTTAGAATCTCTTCTTTTTTTTCCCCCTTAAGTAATTATTATTATTAGTGTTTTTTCTAAATAAATTTCAAGTGAGTTTATCATAGAAATGGTCATACTCCATTGAGCTGTCTTATACACATGTTGAATATCTATGCCTTGCCATTATTGTTACTATTATTTTGCTAGAGGCCCTTATTATTTTCTTGTTTGAAAAAAAGCTTCCTGAAAGAACATGTTAGATTTGGTTGGTTTGGCCCAATATTCTATTGACCCCATCATAAACCAGGTGTCCAAACACCATCTCTGGGAAAAGCTGTATATGTACTGTGACGCAAATTGGACTTATAAATTGCCTTTATCACTGTTAATTGGTTGAAACATGGAGAAGAAAAGATTCTTCTTCCAAGGAGCCAACTATCATTGGAGGGTGTCACAATGTAGGACAGTCCAACACCTAGACAACAGAATGTCCTATGCTTGTAGGGTACATGTTCTTCTCTCTTTGAAATTTTTTTTTTCTTCCTTTTTTTTCCTTAGTGTTTGTAACTTAGTGGGAAGAAAAAAGAATCCCACCTCCCCACATGCAAGGCATTCGTATATTCAACAAAATGTTAAAAGTGACTAATTTTTAGTTTCTTAATTTTTGATAAGTGACAAATATTGTTGTTACGGCTATGAACCCTTTTATTAGGGGGGTCCATTTTGTAGAACAGATAGTCTCTACAGGAGTGTGGGAAAGACGTTTTTGGTGGTGGTCATCTTCAGAAAAAAGCTGCAAAAGGGGGGCAATGCAAAGACAAGTCTTATTAGGTTCCAAGAGCATTTTGTCCATCTTTGAAAGGCTTTTGAGATTTATTTCCAAGTTAAGGGTCCGCCAGTGTACCCAACACGTCAAGTTGCAGCTTTTGTCTGTCTCGGGATTGTCTTGCATTTGGGTTGGAAAAGTGGCCAACGTCAAGGTAAACTCTTGTTCATTGCCTTTCGGCAAAATTTTTATGTGTTTTTTGAGCTGTGGCTGAGATTGTTGGGGAGGGTTTGTCTAAACGTATTCCTAGCGGCTGAGAAATTCTATAGTAACGTTCTACGAGAAAAAGTAGAAATTGAAAAAAATTCATATTCTTATAATTAATGAATAAGGATTTGGACTCTGAATTTTTTAAAGAAGAAGTACGGTTATCACTAATAAATTAGAAGCTAGTATGGTACTACTGAATTATACCAGTAGTCATTGAAAAAATAAATAAATAATCAAAATCAAGTTGCTGTTGTTGTTGATGTGTTATATATATTTGAAATTCTTTGAAGTTAATTTGAGATATAAATGGTAAAGGAAAAAGGAACCAGACGAAAAAAAATGCACTTTCGAATAGTCTCAAGCGGATTTCATATTTTAGAAAGTCCCTATTGGAGTCTATGAAGGACTGGATTGAACTAAACAGTTGGTAGAAGCTATGATTTTGACAACTTTGTTGTTTCAAGTTATACTTGTTATACTCGGACAATACTTAAAAGAATTAAAAACTAAAAGAATGAACAGTTACCAAGTCAAGTCATCTTTTAAAATCAAATATCAATTCAATTGACTAATTTAACCGCTAAGAATTTAACAGAACATTTTCATCTTTAAGAATTTAATAGAACATTTTCATCTTTTTTCACTGTCTTCAAGCTAATGCCGAATCCATTGTTCATAGTCAACATAAGATTGTTGAGCTAGAGTAGACAGGTTCACTTGAAAAGCCAGCCCTTTTCTTAGCATGCGCGGTAAGAATTTCTTGTGTTTTACAGTGTAAAAATAATTAATATGACATTGGGGAGCGTAGAGAGTTTATCTAATTCAAGATATTGGTACGGAAAGAAAGCTTGTGTATATGTGGAGAAAGGAATAGAATTGACTCATTATGAAAGACAAGATAAGGATCGCAATCTTTCAAGGGGGAATAATGAAAAAGATTTTGGGTAAGAGAGATATGCAAAGATCTTTGGATTCAGTCGCATGAGAATTGAGGAAGAGGCTTAGTGAACAATTAATAAAAAGTACAATACCAAACCGATACACTTTTTCCATTCAACTTATTTGTGATGATTCTTTCAAGTCATACATGTTACAGACATTGCTTACTAACCTATAATGAAAAAAAATCGTAAAAAAAAAAAAAATTAAAAACAAACGAGAATGAATAAAAATTTGGAGTTATTATTTGAGTTATCACTTTTTAATTTAACTACCAACGTGAAAATTTGTTTGCTAAATATGTAAGTAAACACATAAATAAATAAGTGGGGGTCATTTTTTAAGTCTTATTTTTTTAAAAAAATAACATATAAATAAATAAGAGGGAAATAATTAACGAAATGGATTGATTTAAGTAATAAAAACACTTATTATTTGAGTCACATTAGAGATAGATATGAAAATCAATTATCCTGAATATGGTATGACGAGGATTGCGTAGCAGTAGGTTATTAGTTAAGCCCTATTTAAAAAAAAAAACCACAAATAGATAGGAGGGAAATAATTTTTTTTTTCTCAATCTTATTTAAGGTCCATGACCAGTTAGTAAATATTACCTAAATGTAAACCAGTGTTATTTAACTTTGGAATAGGAATGAGTATCATCGCTTTGATCGGTCAGTTTATTTATATATATATATATATATATATATAGGGCACCAATCCAGTAGGTATTTTTTTTTTAACCTATGTATAGGTATCAATTTAGTTAATGAAAATTTAATATGTACATTTTTTTATTGTAAAAAGTAAGAGAAAGAAAGAACATTAATGATGCACGTCTTTTCATGCACTTTATTATAGTCATTGGATCACCATAAAAAAAAATACCTACCCATAGATAAAAAAAATACCTATTAGATTGGCAACCATATATATATATATATATATATATATATATATATATATATTAGAGAGAGCAATTAATATTAATTTAGCTGGAACAAGAAGGTGCAAGGTATATGCCATGGTGGAGGGAAGCACATCACCCGTCCTTTTTCTTTTCTTTTTTCTTTTTTTTTTTAAGACTTTGTGTTTACCTCATAATATTTTGATAAATCATTCAATTAGAGCCGTTACAATTTACAAATATAAATAACTGGTTTCCGTTAAACGTGTTTTTCCTAGCATATCAAAATCCAATTGGTTGTAAAACATCTCGGTCCGTGGATTGAAGTGGCATGTATAATGAGGTCTCGTCCCATTTTGAGCGTATTTAGACCTTAAAATATTGGCAATTAGATCACTTTTCTCACCCTTTTGGCAAAGTTGATCATCAAGCATGCCAAGCCACGGACAAATCTATATCTGTGTAAATCTTAACCAACTTTGCAATTAGATGGTCATTCGTCTCCCTTTCTTTTTTGTTTTCTTCCTTTTCGTATTGTTATATATTGCTTATTAAAAAAAATTGTACCCAAAGAAAAGTGTTTACACAATAGTATAATAACATTTTATCTAAGTTTTACGTTTTTCCCTTATGTAAATCCGTTTAATATTAACTTTTTATGTAAATCCGTGTAAAATTAACTTTTTTGCGTGGGTAACTCGACGTTATTTTACTTTTGTGCTAAGTGGATATGCTTAATGTTTCACTTTCATATTACCTCTCCCTAATTATTAGCTATATCCTCCTCATAATCATTATTCTAACTTTATTCTTTTGACTTCTTTTCCACGATATGGTTCAAATGTTTAACATTAGCTGTTGGTGGGGGTGTACTTATCTTCAGCATGCATATTAGAAAGTAAGAAATTAAAGATAAATGTATATATATATATATATATATATTAATGATTGTAGCCTCTAGGATCTATTCCTTCTTTGGTTCTTTTTGTTTTCTTTTGGAAAAAAAAATATATTTTACAAAACACCTTTAGTCAGTTTTTTTTAATAAAATAAGCATATGAGATTTTAAAGGTCACTTCTCAAAATCACATTTATTTGATTCAACATGTGGGGGTTCGAACATTTGACTTCGTCCTCCCTAAATAAGAAAAGATCTTAAGGTAGAGCGTTTTGTTACTTCGACCACCCTCTTGGGAGTACACTTTTAGTTAGTTATCACTATTATGCCAATACTTGATAAATTATTTAATTATTATTTTTTATTTGTTCATAATATGCTAAAGAGTAATACTTTTTATACTAAATAATGTAACATCATTTTTTAAAAAAAGAAAACTAGAATTTTGTTAATTAATAAAGTACACTAATACAATAACTCATTTGATACAACTAACCATAATGGAAAATAAAATAATTGGAGAAATTGTTATATTTGGCTAACGATCAAAGAGGAAACAAATAACCTAACAAGAGATGTAACAAAGTTCTACGAGAGATGCGTGCTTTGGAAACCATACTATGCCACTAAAATTGGTTCTTCCGATTGATTGATTTTACGATGAATCTTTAATCCTGAATTGTACAAAATCGTTTAGATCTGGACTACAAAAGTTTCAATTTGTTGAAGCTAACTATCAAACCTTACACAAAAATAAAGAAAACAAACGTAACTCATATGTATCTAGATTTAGGTGAGATAATAATCCTATACCTCTAAGTCCATGATAATCTATGTCTTTACATTTAGGCAAAGATTATTGACATAAACAAATAAAAGCAAATTTGGTGAGTGAAAAATCTAGAAAGAAGAAGTTATAAGGAGTGGAAGAAAATTTCTTCAGAAAAATTGAGCAACTAAGTTTTTATGCTCATGATATAACATCATTTTCAATCACATTTTATCTCAAAGTAAGATCGTACCATTTAAACTTGTGTGATTAAATTAAACTAATGTCACATCATTTAATGCAATTAATGAACGTTCTTATCATTACTTTAAACTAAATAAGACGATGCTACATTTTATGCACCTGAGGGATCTTTGTCCTCTATTGGAATTTGACTAATTATATGTCTCATCTTAATAAAAGATATTAGACGTGACACACCTAACTAAATATTCTCTATATCGAACCATGTAGCCATTAACAAATACAAAAGCTATAGTAAAGTTCTTTTTTTTTTCTTTAAAAACAAGAAGTCTCAATTAAAAGGTCAAGTGTATATTTTGACATTAGCAGCATACTCATTATTAGTTTTATTCTATTTGGACGATGAGAAGAGAAAAGTAGAAAAAAATTAAACATTGAAATAAAAAGAGAAAAAGAACACTCTAATTAAAGAGTTCCTCTTTCTTTTTCATTGTTCCTTATTTTGTTTTCTTCTTCTAGAGACCATATATCCTCTCTCTCTCTCCAAATCTTTAAAATGCAAGAAGATCTCCTTTTGGACATGATTAGTTTATAATTGAGAAAATGGGTCAAAAGAATGCAAAAAAAAAAAAAATTAACAGTAGTCATGGTAAAAGTACTACCAACCGTGGAAGGGAATAATATTAACTAATATTATATATTACCGATTATAAGCTGCATGTATCTATGTCTTAAATTTTATTGCTATTCAAAATTTCAAATGGTCAAAGATAAAAAATGTTGAAACTTTGATTATACCTAAACCTAAATACACTAGTGCTAACTTTTGCTACAGCCTCTTCTCATTTTTGTGATTCCAATTATTACTTCATAATTGATGATCTCAAGCTTGTGGGGTAGTACTTGATAGATGATATTGCTAAGGACCCCACTTGAAATTGAAAGGACACCCTAATCAAAGGGGGTATGGAACGTTTGACCTTTTTTTATGAATTTGATGAAATAGCACTTGTCTAATATTACACACTTTTTGCCCATATGTAAGTATGATTTGTCGGTTTGAAATTATGTGCAATGAAAAGCTAAAAGTGTTTTTGGAATAATTTTACGTGCGATGGGATTCCGTTGTCTTGTAGTAATATAAAGACGCTCGAAATAAATACAATACTAAATTCTTAATGCTTTTCTTGTCAATTAAATAAACAGTGATCATAAAAGAAAAAAAAAAAAACTAGGATTCATTTACCATGCAGTGGATTTTGACTGGGGTAGATTAAATATCCAAGCTAGCTAATTACCTTTGAAATACATGCACGTCACCTCCAAACTATCCAAATAATTAGCTTTCAAAAAATATTTTGTTAGCTTTCATTCAATCAAACAATCAAACAATCAGCATAATTAAAGAATTCACTTTAAAAAATTAGTTGCAAGTAATCCATAACAATAAGTGATTGGCTAAACTATACTGAATAAACAACAAAGGAAGTAGAAATTGTGTACGAAATATATTAACGAGCTACACAGCTCAATAATGATAGAACTAATGCTTCACCATAGATACATGTTCATTTCTTTCGAATCATCAATATCCATTATTCAAGGTGACTCTTTCGATTGAAATAGAGACAGTCTTCTTTAATTGTTGATTTTTTATCTTAAACCTTTGAAGTTTTAGATTAGCAAGTAACAGTTTCACTATATGCATGTATATGCGTGCCTGATATAAATAGTGTCTCCACACAAACGATAAAAGGAGAGATTTGGAGACATCATATACCATAGTCCTATGTTTCTCTCTTGTTTGTAATTGAGGTCACGTCATTTAAGTAATTTCTTTTTTTTTTTCTTTTTTAAGAAATGAAACGAAATAATAAAGAAAAGGCTGCATAATCATAAATTAATATATTATCAAAATTTTGAATTTAGATTGGAAAATCTTGTCTAATTTACACCGAATCATATTGACTAAAATGGGAGTATTATTTTGAAATTGCCAAGCACTTCGCCAAAATCAAAAGCCAAACACACAAAAGAACTCCACGGACCTGATCTTGCATCACTTTTTTTCATGACCGGTAATTTTCTACGTGGAGTTAGAAATGATTAAAGATAAATAGGTTTGGATGACCTATTTAATTTTATTATTAATTTCGGATCGACAAATGTAATATGAATAATAAACGTGTGAGTTTTAAGTCATCTCGTTTAAATTAAAAAGGATTCATGTAATACGTTTAATTAAACCAGTTGTTTTTGTAACATGTTAATATGATACAAGTATGACATATTTATTAACATTTTAATATTTTAAATATGATTTTGATTAATTCTAAATATAATTATATATGTTTAGTTGAATTAGTTAGTGCATAATTATGTTAAATTTAAGTAATCATATCAATTTTAAATAATTATGTCAAATATGTCATATTATGATACATGACACATTATTTAAACAGACTACATGTGTCGTGTTGTGTTACACGTATATTAGTTGTGTCATGTTAGGATATGATCATATTGTATTAACCTAAATATAATACGATAACTCGAATTATTGGTACTACTTTTTTTCGCTTTTGTTTGGCTATTGAATTTGAAATTTTAGACGAAAAAGTAATACTAAGGTGTTAGGCAACTGCGAATTAAAGCTTAATCATGCAATTTCTTAGAATATTCTCTGTTTTTAGTTGATGGTTGCCATAAACTAGACACATTTTCAAATCTAAAGAGATAATTTAAAATTGCTGAGAATAGAATGGTACTTTTATCCAAGAAACAAAAAGAGAAAAAATCCAGACTATGTTTGATATGATAAACGTGTAAGTAACACGTTTAATATTTAGGTGGCGTTTGATTTGATTTGATTGAATTGAAAAGTACAGGAATAATAGAAATAGGAAAACAATGGAATTAGAAAATGAATAGAATTCAAATTCATTGGTTTAGATCTAATATGTTTAGTTAATAATTAGAATAGGATTGAATAATAACTATTTGACAAAAATATCTTAATTTTAATTCTTAATTTATGTTTTACAATAATTCACTAAAATATATATATTTAAAGTTTTTATTATTTGACAATAACAAAAATAATTACTATGTCTAGATGAAAATATAAATTGATTCAAAATATTTATTTTTTTTACCCATATCAAATCATATCAATTAATTGTTAATCCTCAAAAGTTTGAGAATATTTTAGAAAATAGTATTTTAAATAATTAAAAGATAATTTAAGAGATAACATTAGAAAATAATGTTCTAAATAACTTAGCACTAGAATGGAAAAACTATTCCAATGGTCCACTTTAGGAATAAGCGTTCCGCCATTTTGGCAGAATAATCATTTCATAGGAATAACTATTCATGTGCATTTGTGTCAATCCAAATATGGAAATAAAGATATGTAACAATAGTTGTCCCATTCCAATAGCCATTCCATTATACCAGATAAGAGAAGTCTCAATAAACCATGACTTTCTGTAAGGTGTGACTAAAATACAAGAATCAAACTTCTTTATAGCTATATATATATATATATATATGTATATACCTTCCCAAATCCCATATTTAAAAATGTTGAGACATGTTAAAAAATAAAAGATTACGTAATTTGTTAAGGACATGTTTACTAATTTATAATGAAAATAATTGTTGAAAATAAATTTAGGAAAGAAAGAAAATGAATCAAATATTGAGTCATTATCCTTCAATATATATATATATATATATATATATATATATATATATGCACCAATCCAGTAGGTATTTTTTTTTTTTTTACCTATGCATGGGTATCAATTTGGCTAATGAAAATTTAGCATGCACATTTTTTTATTGTAAAAAGTAAGAGAGAAAGAAAGAACATTAATAATGCACGTCTTTTCATGCACTTTATTATAGTCATTGGATCGCCATTAGACAGTGATCCAACGACTAAAAAAAATACCTACTCATAAATTAAAAAAAATACCTATTGGATTGACAACCTATATATATATATATATTTATTTATTTATTTAGTCATCATTTCCCAATTTAATTAACTACATGAAATATTCCGAAAATTTGTTCCAAGAAAATAGTGACAAATTGTTAAGCGAGCACATTTACAACAAGAAAGATAAACAATACTCCTCTAATTTTGATCCCCTTTTTTTGGTGCATTGCGGTTTAATAAAAGACAAAAGTTGTTTAGCAAGCGTCTAATAATTCCCATTTGTGTAAGGGCAATCGCGTTTAAATTCAATAGGACTAAGACCCAAAATTAAAACTCTTCGGTTAAATAAGCTCTACTCTAGTGATCTATTGTTCCTTTAGATTGAAGAAATTATGCATAACTTTTTTTTTTTGAACAAATAATCTTAACGAAATCATTTATTCTATATTTTATTACATTGAATGTTAAATTTATGTGTTTCCAATCTCTTGAATTCTAGTATAATAATCAGTTCAAACAATGGATCCAAAATGTCTGTAATAACGAAATGGATGGAAAACATGATAACACCAATAATTCATCTTAATTCTGTTCTTCTTAGGATAAGAGACATTTCCAATCCCTTGAATTATATTCACTCTTGAATCCTGATTATTACATATCTTTGCCATTTACTTTCCTGATTCTTGTAATTAATCAACTTGTTTTTTCTTTTTTTTGTTCTTCTTTGTAATTGATTTGTTTCCCATATTGGCTCCTTATGTCAAGCGCAAAATTAATCTCCTTAGTGTTAATAGATGGAGCTTGCCGTATATATGTATATATTTACTTATTCATCAAACGATGATATTGCAACTATCCGTTGATTATTCTCTTTTATACAAATTCATACTTAGCAAGGAATCACGTGTATGAATTGCTTGCGATCTAGGCGTTCTTATCCATAAGATGAGCCCTAATTTTCTTTTTCAAATAAAAACAAAAAAAAAAAGTAAAATTCCTCCTCTTTGTCCGGATTAGGGTAAGAGAAAGTTAAAGTAAAGGGTAAAAAGTTGAGATGGTAAATCTTGATCTTGCGGAACATTACGTAAGGCCTCTGAGGAGCGCCCACCATAGACCGTACTTTCTTTTTGGTGCGGTCCGAAAAACGTACGGTGCCGTTGTGTGTTGTGTCTTTTACTGTTCACGAAATCAGGTGCAATCATGACCACGTGTTATCCGTGTCATCATCCAACTCTGAGTCTTTCACTGCCTTCTTGGTCAAACTCAGACGCTTATCTGTCCGTGATCCTCTGTGTCCCGGTACACGTTAACGTTATCAGACTTGCAGTGCAGTCTTCCGGCTAAGAACACACCCACCGAAAGTGACAACTCAACACGTGTCCCCATCTAGCCACATATGAGAAGTCCCTCCTTACCTGGTAAATAGAGACACACCAATAAGCCAAAAGCGACAAATAACAAGAGGAAAAGCCCCAAACAGAAAAGAAAAGAAAACCTGTTTTGTTTTTTAAAAAATAAACAGATAAACAAATAAATAAATTTCTCACATGCATTGGCTAATTTACATGTGTACAGTATACCACAAACGAAAGGCATACCGAGGTATTCATTTGTCTAAAACTTATACCTAAAAATTAGTATATATTTTATAATCTATTACCATAAAAATATATTTACATGATAAATGTATATCATAGGTATATATTTATATTATAAATGTGTATGAAAGATTCGTCTTATAGAATTAAATTTTTAATTAATATTTAAAAATTATGAAATAATTAATTTATCTTTTTTTTTTTTTTACTGTTTTGGTCATTACAACAATGGAACACACACAACAAAGTTACATAAACTATAATTGAAAATTAAAACCAGAAGTAAAGTATCACACGATATTTTTACCTAAGTAGATTATCTCTTATTCTATGAAGCTTGTCTCTTGATACAACGTGTTTAACTATTATATATTTTTCGAACTTCACTCGATTTATTTGATTTCAAATTCTTGAACTCTCTTCAAAATTGAGATCAATCTTCTTTATTACAAGGTATCTTTAGTTCTTCGCACTCTCTCCAATACTTAGAACTTATATTATCCTAAAGAACTTAATCATTTTCAGCTACAAAAATTCCTAGAGCTAATACTCTAATAACATAAATGACTCTAAAAAAACTCACACCCAAAAACCCTTAAATAAAAATATATCTATTCACTCAATTTGGGCACACTTGGTCTTCAGAATTCTCGAGCTTTTATAGGCAAATGTCCCTTACTAAATGTCCCTTGCTTCCCAATATGCATAAACTGAAATGAGTAACTTCGGACCTATCCTGCATTACTCAAGCCAAATCTAATTTATTTATTTCCAAATCATGAACTCTCACTCTGTCGTTGCGATAGGAGGGAATATATAAGGAAAAACTGCATTTATGGGAAAATATAGGTTTGGGTAGTATATTCTGCATTAAACACGTGATTATCTGTCGAGAATATCACGCACACATTCATAAGCACACGGAAACATATTAGAAACAAATCTCACATGTTAATTTAGCCAAAAAAATGGACTTTTCCTATTTTGGCATACACAACACTCATTTTAGGAAAAAAGGAAAATGGTAGATGAATTCTTGCATAAAACTAATCATTAAATGCCCAAATATCAATTGGGCTAAAAAAACCTATCTTAAAGTGAGATTAGAATCAATTTGGAAAAATATTAATGAGAAAGCACAAACGTAACCGCTCAAGTGCCCTTTTCCTTCTTGGAAGACAATCCCATAGAATATTCCAAATAACAAATGAATATGACAAATAATCAATTGAGCAATATTACCATATTATAATTATCTCAATTAAGCAAATGACAATTACTCAAAAAGACAAAAGAATTAACAAAGAATATCCAATAGTATGCCAAAATAAAATATGGTCTATAATTTTGCCATGGCTCACAAACGTGTCGCCTAACAGTACACCACTCGTATTTACTCATAATATATATATATATATATATATATATAAGGTATGATAGTATTAAAATTAAAAAAAAAAAAAAAAAAGAAAAAAGAAAAAAAAAAGGGAAAAAAAATTATTGTAGGGTAAAGGGCATTAACGAGTGGTGGTTACCAANAAAAAAAAAAAAAAGGCGGTATTAGTAAAATATAAGGCAGGCAAAAAAAATGATACTGAGCCTAACTAAAATTCACTATCTTTTAAGAAGTAGAATTTGACACCAAACGACCCAAGTAATAGTCAAAAAGTCATAGATTATCATGTTAACTTACTAAATGTAAAATATATATAGAAATATCCTTTACTTACATGTAGTTGAATAGATGATGCTGAGATTTAAGTATTATCCCAGAATTTTATTAGCAATTGAATAGTGATAGTTCGCAGCGCACAAGTTCTGGGGAAAAATTAAGATCTAGCATTATTCTAGTTGAATATATTAAGAAATTAGGGACAATATATATGAAAAAAATCCATTAGGTTTACTGTTTTACGGGGAAAAAAATATCAAATTAAATTTTAAGTTGTGTTTTCCTATCAAATAGCAAAAGGCTCACAAATATGGTCAAAATTGAAATTTGAGATTATTCAGAAAACATAAATATAGAAAATGATAATAGCTGAAACTAAAAAGAGTTTAAATCATTCAAAACAACTAAAATGAGAAAAAAAAAATATGAGAATGGCAAAAGTTAAAAGAAAATAGTTTATCATTTTGCCTTTCTTTTTTTAAGTGAAAATAATAATTATTTAAACTAAAAAGAATTTAAAGTATTCAAAATAATAAAGGAGAATGACAAAAGTTATAAAAAAATAAAAAGTAATTTCCTTTTTTGTCATCTTTATAATTATTTTAAGTGCTTTCAATTATTTAAGCTATTTTGATTTGTAATAATTCTTTATATTATTTATGCTTTATGAGTGGATAAAAATGTCTTTTTCAATAATATTAAGCTTTAATTTTGACCTTGTAGATTTTGTTTTATACAATAGCAAAACATAAATTGAAGGTTTTATTTTATATAAATAAAAAAATGTGATTTGTTTTTTTGTTAACACATTAAACATGGTTTTTTTTTAATATCCTTAAGAAAGTATAAGCATGTTAAATAATAATATTGTGTCCCACTGGAGTCGAGGAGTCTTCTTTACTNCTATTTTAAATGTAACTATCCTAACTCCAATGTGTTTCTGGTCAGATTTTGAGTAAACTACCATGTAATTGTACGCGTCAGTAAAAAGAAAATTGCCTACTCATTAAAGTAGTTATTGAAATGTTTCAATAAAATGTCTAAATGTTGAAGAAAAACGAAGGTTAAAAAAAGAAAAAGAAAGAAACGAAACTGCTATGGTAATTCAAAATTTTGTGGAAAAATAATGAAACCGCATTCCAAGTGATGAAGACGACTACGGGACTTTCACGGATATTATTTGATGTCAGAGAACGTTATAAGCACCTTCACAATATCTTGATAGGAGAAAATCTTAATGGAAATAATTCAAAATATAAGATAAGGACAAATACACTAAAGGAAGAAGCTTTAAGTTTCATAAATTTCCCCTTTCTATATAAATCCTTCCCAACTCTGATAAAGCATTTTCTTTTTTCGTTCTATCGGTGGAAACAACAACCAGATCAATCAAATTATCAATAACAACGCGAAAAAATTAGAGCAAGAAAGAAACTCAATATGATTTACTTGGTTTTAGTTTTCAATGTGAAAATTGTACATCTAAGACAAAGAATTTGTCCCTAATCGAATCTACTATCAATCAAGAAGATTACACCCTCATGTACTCTTAAATTATAGAGCAAGAGTCTCACTATAAGCTACTCTCAAGCCTCTTAGTAGTACAGTCATGAATCTCTCAACTCACAGAATACAGAGTCGATATTGCAACATGAAACAGAGAAAACACCTATATTTCAATATATGCGATACAACAAGAGTTCTTAATAAACACTCATTTCCATACTCTATTTTCACTCTGTTCTTGGCCTTCCAAACATAGCATATATATACAGAATAAGTCTCACATTTTGAGCATGAAATTAAGGACTTAGTTGACATATCATCAAAAATTAGTTAGAGTAATTAAATTGCAGTCTTAATTAACTCCTAACTAACTTACTGTTATAGCATCCTAACTAACTTAACAAAATTAGTTGTCACCAATTGTCAACAATCTCCACCTTGACTCTAGATTTAGTTGTGGGTTTGAACTAGAAGTCCCTGCAACTCCAACAATCTTCAAGTAGGAAGAATGTTCAGTAAGCTCAAAGCTTTCCTGAACTTGCTTACTGAAATCACTTTCGTCAATATGTCTGCAGGATTCTCGAGTGTAAAAATCTTATAAACTTTAATCTGCCTTTATACAATAATGTCTTTCACAAAATATAGTCGAACATCTATGTATTTGGCTCTCTCATGAAATGCAATATTCTTATGGCACTCTGTGAATTACAATGCACTATTACAATAGATTCCTTGAAGCCTAGTTCTTTAGTAATTCTTTGCAGCCATATTCTTTCCTTAATAGCCTCCGTAAGAGCCACATACTCTGCCTCCGTTGTAGATAAAGCTAACATCCAACATACCCTTTAGATACCTGAGTAATCACTTCACAACTTCTGAGTGAACTCTAGTTGGTCTACTCATAAATCTACTTATAAATTTGCTTACTAAAATCACTTTCGTCAATATGTCTGCAGGATTCTCTATTGTATAAATCTTCTCCATTTTAATCTACCCTTGTACAATAATATCTCTCACAAAATGTAGTTGAATATTTATGTATTTGGTTCTCTCATGAAATGCACTATTCTTCGAGAGATGCATGGCACTTTGTGAATCACAATATCACAACATGCTCTTTGAAGCCTAGTTTCTTAGTAATTTTTTGCAGCCACATTTTTTCTTTGATAGCCTCCATAAAAGCCACATATTCTGTCTCCGTTGTAGATAAAGCTAATATCCAACGTACCCTTTAGACACCTGAATAACCACTTCACAGCTTCCCAGTAAACTATTGCTGGTCAACTCAAAAATCTGCTCACTAAACTAACACCAAAGGTAATATCGAGCTTTGTGTTAATCATGGCATATATTAAGGTCCTAGCTACATTAGAATATAGAACTCTAGCCATGTATTCTCTTTCTCTATCAATCAATTATCCCTTAACTGAACATAGTTTGAAGTGAGCCATAATTGGTGTTGCAATATCCTTTAAATCCTTTATCCTAAATATCTCCAGAACCCTGTTCAAGTATTCTTTTTGAGAAAGTGTAAGAATTCCCAATATTCTATCCCTTTGAATCTCTTCTTAGCTACTTCTAGGTCTTTTATCTCAAATTTAGTATCTAAGAATTTCTTCAACAACTGAATTTCACCTTTATCTTGGCAAGTTATAAGTATGTCATTAATATAAAGCAACAAGTAGATAAACATTCCCTTCTTTGTCATTTTGTAGTAGACACAATGATCAAAGTTAGATCTCTTAAAGTTTTTAGATAACATGAACTCATTAAATGTTTCATACCAATGTCTAGGAGATTGCTTAAGTCTATACAAGGATTTTTGCAAAAAGCACACCTTATTCTTAGCTCCTTTTTTAATAAAATCTTCTGGTTGCTCCATGAAAATCTCTTCATCAAGGTTACCATATAGAAAAGTTATCTTTATATCAAGTTGCTCCAACTCCAAGTCTTTCATGGCTACCATAGCTAGAATGAGCCTTATTGATGAGTGCTTGACAAAAAATGAAAAGACTTCATAGTACTCTTTACCTTCAACTTGTGAAAATCCTTTGACAGCTAATCTTACATTAAATCTAGCTGGTTCTACTCCAGAAATGTCGTGCTTCCTTTTGAAAATCCATCTGTATTCAATGACCTTTTTGTGTAAAGGTTTATCAACCAACTTATAAGTCTTGTTCTTCATGAGTGAGTGCATTTCCTCTTTCATTGCTTTCAGCCAATCTTCCTTATCACCATTCTTCCATACTTCAATAAAACTTCCTACTTCCTCTAACTTAATAGTCAATATTAAGTACATAGACAATGATATCAGCATGTGCAAAACGTAGAGGAGGTTGGATTGTCCTTCTAAGTTTGTTTCTAGATAAGAGATAATCAGTAAGTCTCCTTGGACTATAAACTTGATCTCTTCTTGATGAATCTGCACGTGTGGTAATACAATCTGTACTTATAATCTCTGATGTTGTAACATCAGGTTGATCTGATGACTGCCATGTTGTAACACCTAGTTGGGATTCTACAGTTTCTGTCTGTGATGTTGTAACATCAGGTTCCTTTGCTGCTGCACCTGTAGCTAATTCCTTTTCAGTTTCGCCTTTACTTTCCAAGTTAGTACCTTTAAAGCTATAAGTACCTGTAACTTGATCAAGCTTTGTGGAATTCTCTACCTCAAACTGGAAAGTCTCATTCTTAGATAAAGCATCAGTGTCCAACAAGATAGTTTTATGAAAAACACTCTCATTAAAATGATATTTCAACTAATAGTACATTTCCTATCATCAATTAGCCACACTTTATAACCTTTAATACCTAGTAGATATCTAGAAACATATATTTGACAACTCTAGGATTCAATTTTCCTTGACTCTTATGAATATAAGCAATACATCCGAATGGTCTAATATATATTAAACTAGGTGAGTTACCTAACTAAACTTCTATTGGTTTCTTACAACCTCTAGTTGATGATGGTGACCTATTTATCAAATAGTATGCAGTGTGTATTACTTCAACCTAAAATTTTTTAGACAAAGAAGATTCATTTAGTATATACCTAACCTTGTTAATTATAGTCTTATTCATACGTACAGCTAACCCATTTTTTGGGGAGTGTCAGAATATGTTCTATGCCTAGAAATACTATTGTGCACAATATTGATTAAACTCATTATTGCAAAATTCTAAACCATTATCAGTTCTAAGCTTTTTAATTTTATTTCTAGTTTGGTGCTTTACAAGGGTCTTTCATTCTTTAAATTTTGCAAAAGATTCATTCTTATATCTTAAGAAATAAACCCAAACTCTTCGTGAATAATCATCAACAAAGAAAATGAAATATTGAGCACCATTAAGAGAGAAAGGTATCTATGGGGATCCCCATAAGTCCAAGTGTACATTACTTAAGGATTTCATTCATGAAGTGAGTAACCATTGCGAATTTTAGCTTGTGAGCCTTTCCCAACATACATGATTCACAGAAATTGAGTAATGAAATCTTTTTTGAGTCAAAAATACTTTGTTTGCAGAGTTCTTATAAGCCTCTAATACTGATATGATCTAATCGCTTATGTCATATTATTGTCTGGTCTAATTTCAATATTGTGACATCAGATTTTGCAGTAATAGGAGATATGTTGTAACATGAAGATTTTTCTACAGATCAGGACTTTCTGTCGCAATAGCAGAAGTCCCATTGACAGCTATTCCTTATAATATGTACAGGCCATATTTCAACATGGCTTTCAGAACCACCATGGCACCCTTTAACACTTTCATCACTTCATTCTCATATTTATATTTGTACGAATATTCACTTGCATCAAGTATTCAAGTTAAACTAAATTTCTTCCCAACTTTGGCACTAATCTTACATTCTCCAGTATTTTGTAAGAACCATCCCATATCCTAAATTTCACAAAGCCAATTTTAATAATTTCACAAGTATTTTAATTCCCCATGAGAACTTTTCCATCATTCACCTTGTGAAAATCATACAACTAGTCCTTCTTTACGTCATATGGAAGGTACGTCGTGAGTCCATAACCCAATGAGCATGAGAACTATCTGATGCAATAGTCAACACATCAGCTGAGTGAAATCCATCCGAGATTTTAGTCATATTAGCTTGATCTTAATCATTATTCTTCTTCCTTTCTAGACAAGATCTCCGAATATGCCTATCTTTGTGATAATTCTAGCAGGACTTTCTTCCATTAGATTGTGATCTTGATTTCTCTCTGCCTTTAGATTATACTCTTTTCTGGGTTCTACCACAAACTTGTAACCCCTCATCATTGGATCTTTTTCGATCTTGATTTCAAGATCACAAGATCTTAGAGCTCCAAGAATACCATCAAAGGAAAGCCATACTTGATAGTAGACTTTAAGTCTTTATAAGAATCAGATAATGAATTTAAGATGAAAATAACTTGATTTTTATTATTGATTTTCTCATCAATATTAGCCAAACTTCCAGTAATCTTCTTAAAGTCATCAAGATTATCTTCTAATGATTTTGTTGAATCTTTATTAAAACCAAAAAACTGTTCCTTCAGATTTATCTTATTTAAGAGAGTTTTTGTCAAGTAGAGAGTATGAAGTTTAGACCAGACCTTCACAAGTGTGTCTTGTTCATCAACTTGTCACAACACATTGTTAGCTAAGTTCAAGATTAGAAAATTATACACTGTTTTGAGAAGTTCTTCCTTCTCTGATAGCTTCATAGTTTCTGACAAACCTAAAGCATCCCCAAGAGCCTTCACACATTTTTTTAAGATGAGCATAACCTTCTTCTTCTTTTTTTACATGTTGAAATCTCTTTTTCTATCGAAATTCTCAATCTCTATCTTCAAAGTATCCATCTTCGAATCATATTCTTGAAAAAAAAAAATCAATGACTTTGGCTCGGATTGATCTTCCTCAAAGGCTCCACAACCTGGCTTTGATACCACTTGTTGGTGGAAATAATAGCCAGACTAATCAAACTATTAAGAATAACAGGGAAAAATCATGGCAAGGAAGAAATTCACCACAATTTACT
This sequence comes from Parasponia andersonii, assembly GCA_002914805.1. Lineage (NCBI taxonomy): Eukaryota > Viridiplantae > Streptophyta > Magnoliopsida > Rosales > Cannabaceae > Trema > Trema andersonii. Next base: position 392,804 of record JXTB01000017.1, read on the forward strand.
TGGTTCCAGTTTTCATGTGAATATTATACATCCAAGGTAGGGAATTTGTCCCTAGTCAAATTCACTATCAACCAAGAAGATTACACTCTCGTATATTCTCAAATAACAAAGCAAGATTTTTACTACAAGCTACTCTCAAACCTCTCAGTAGTATAGTCACGAATCTCTCAACTCACAGAATACATAATCGATGTTGCAACTTGTGCAATATAGTAGAAGCTCTCAATAAATACTCAATTCCACACTTTGTTTTCACTTTATTCTTGGCTTTCAAAATAGGACATATATATATATATATATATATATATATAGAATGGGTCTCACATTTTGAGCTTGAAATCAAAAACTTAGTTGACACATAATCAAGAATTAATTAGAATAATTAAGTTGTAATCTTAACTAACTTGTTGTTATAACATCCTAACTAACTTAATCAAATTAGTTGTCACCAACTATCAGCACAACCAAAAAAAAAAAAAAAAGCAAAATTTAATCCTATCAAAGTAACTCAAAATTTTAAATATTTCTTACCAAAATATGTAATAGAAAGAAGACATTAGTGGCGGCTTTTGTTATGTTATGAGATATTATAATGAAAAAGAAAAAGAAAAACGTGCGACATTAACGATGTACTTATATTAGGTTTGTAAGTGATTATGCAAGTTGTGATTTAGACATACGTTTATATACTAACTAATGACAATGAATTTGTCTTTATTAGACAATTGACCTTTCAATTATGCCTCTAAACTATTTTTTCTTTCATCTAAATTTATATAAATTTATTGAGAAAGTTAATTCGTTAGCTTCACTTGGTCAAAAGGTTTTGCTATGCCCCAAATATTTATTTTTTAAAAAAAATTAATTAATCCCAATTACACTCTAAGTTAAATATTTAAGTAAAACAAATAATGCACTTTGTAAGTTGTCATATATTCTGTATTAGTGTAGAAAAACAATTAAATCTAGTTAGCCAATTATTACAATCCATTTCGAGAAAAAATATATGTGAAGTGAAAATAAAATAAAATAATTTTAGCTCATGCCTAAAATGAATTTCTAGCTTAATTAATTGTATCTATTTTACCATAGGATTAATTCTCCTTAATACTTAATTGGATAATTTGGATTTATGATAAGTCAGAAATATTTGTAAGGTAGAAATATTCTCGGGTCTTTGTTAGGGAAGATTCCGAATGCTTTAATGCCATAGCTTTCATAGTCTCGGATCTTTGTCGCGCATTTATATTATCAATATTGAAAGGTCAGATCTTATATACTATAGTAAGCTGCTGACGATGATAAACAGACGCAATAAGTAATTACGAGGAAAATCAATCATCTCCTTTTCATTATTGATATTAAATCCAATAATAAATTAATATTCAAATTGAAAATTATAACAAGTATATTATTTGTTAGTGCTTGAGACGAAAGTGCCAGTTTGGATATCCAAAAGATTATACCATATTCTTTCTAGCCGTTGCTTCCTACGTACGTAACAAAAGGTGTCTTTTTGTTTTGTATGTATGCCAATACGCGAAATATCAACAAAAAAAAAAATACGATTCCTGAATTATTATGCTAATAAATTAAAATCATATATGATTTTTCAATTTGGTGAAATTCAACTTAAATACGTATTTGCAAAATTAAGAACGTGTGGGTTGGAGAAGAATTTTCTAGATTATTAACCCTGAATTTTGTTTTTTGTTTTCTTGGTATATTTTGAGAGCTGAACTTTGTTTTATATACGAGAGACACATCAGAAGCTAAGCCCGAATTTTAAATAGATATACACTTTAGTTAAGTTGATTTAGCTCGCTGCAGTCAGAAAAGGTTTTCGGACTGAGCTTGAATTGAAATATATTAGCACGCGTACGTCAATTTAAACTGAGGCATAAATTAATAATACATAACACATAACATATATATATATATACATATATACACACACATACTTGGAACACGTTATATATATATATATATATATATATATATATATATATATATATATATATATACACATATTTGGAACACGTTAATTAAACTTAGGAATATTTGTATATGATTAAGCCCGAGTTGTAATTTGATAATAGTACAACTAATGAAGTCACATTTCGTATATTATGCGTTGAAAAATAAATGAAACGTGATGTGTATCACCAGATGTGAGGAATAGAGAATGCGACTAAGCTAGTATGGGAACTCAAATAATTGGAGCAGTGAATAGGACTAATCATTAAATGGAAGAAATGCACCACTTTTAGCCTTTTATTAAAAAAAAAACTTACGTGTTTTCGCTAATACCAAATAGAATCTTTTTATTTATTTATGTTTTTCTATTAACTTTCACCAGATCCATATATATCAAATTTAGAATAAAAATTATTGAAAACAAATATTTTTAATTTTGAAATGAAAAAACAAAATTAAAAAAAAAATTGTGTATTTGAAAGCTGTTGTTGTTGGATTCCTAAGAAATTATAAATCATAATTCGGTCTAAATAATTGCTTTCTAGTTGTTTTTGTGAATGTAATAGATAGTTTTAAAGAACAAAAATATTTCTTTAATAATTTTAAACTCTACTTTTAACTGTATATATGAATCCAATGAGATTTGATAGAAAAATATAAATAAAAGGTTTTATTTGATATTAGTGAAAAGACTTAAAAATTTTTGATAAAAGACTAAAAGTGATGGTTTTTTTTTATATTATCCCTTATTTAGGTCCATAACATTATATTTCTCTTCCTTGGAAAAAAAAAAAGCTACATTTTTCAGTAATTTGGTGATTTTCTCAAAATATTTTATTATAATCGAGGATGGAAAAATCGACAAAATTAGTGATAATTTGGCCAAAATTTCGCTTCGGACAATATTCTAATATAGATATCAATTGTAAGAAAAATCGGTCAGAATTTAGGGGAAATTTTATTCATAAAAAATATAGAAAATGGTGAAAATTTCGGGATATATCAACAACTTCATCAGCTTCAGATTTTTTACACAAAAAAAAAAATCTCATTTTGAACAATTTTTTCACCATACCCAATTCAAATACACTTTATACGCAACAAATATATTTTAGAAAAAGGAAAAAAAATGTAAATATTGTTAAATATTTCCATGTTAATATATTCGTGAAGATATTCTTCAACTATAGTTAAGCATTACAGTAATTATTAAAAAATAACTCATTACATTGAGCTAAATTATAATACCACTGGACACCATCTAAAAATTCTAATTTAAAAGTACTTTTGGACTCATAGACCACCATTGAAATACTCATGATTTTTCCAGAGCATACTTGATAAAAAATTTGAGGCATTAAAATCTCCTCTTGTTAAAAGCCTAGTATCCTCACTAAGAGGTCCATATTCAAAAGCCTACATATAATCTTTATGGACAAGTCTACATTTACCATAATTATAGCCCATAGCAGCCTTCCAATGCCCATACAAGTATAGATTGGGTCAGTTCTGATACCAAATATATCATTATTGAGTATCACCTAAAAATATTAACTTGAAAGTATTTTTGGGCTCATGGACAACCACATAAATACATATAATCTTCCCAAAGTATACCTGATATGGGACTTAAGACATTATATAAATAGTATATATTTCTAAATATATTCTACTTTTCATAAGAAAGCTAGCTTAATCACTACAATCAAAACTCTTAGGGCTAAATTGCGACAAGTTGGCTAGCTTAGAGACTATTTGTGTCTTTAACTTAAAATTAGAACTGAAATATCAAAATTTTCTTTGTCTATTTGATAGAAAACCCTGAAGTCTAACCAATTTGGTAAAATTGATCCTAAATTCACTTTCTTTAGAGAAAAATCCTCTAATATTAAGAATGTTAGTTATATTACACTTATTTGTAATAGAAAGTTCACTTGGTATAAAATCAAAGAGCATAACTGATATTTCACATAATTTATTCTACAATTTCTCAATTTTATTTTTAATAATTCAGGAACTATAAGAAGTTTACAGGAAATGAGGATAGTTGGGTTTTTTCTGAGGATTCTATTGCATGGTGATTAGACTATTATTTCTGTCGGTCATTGACTGGTGCCACTTGCTGTTACTCTTTCCCAAACTATAAACACCCGAACTAGATTTTTTGAATTCTTTTCACACTATGTTAATGACTCATAATTTTTTCTTACAAAAAATAATTTGTGCTTATGTTATGAACTTTCAGCTATATAATGATTTCTTGAGTTGATATATATATATATATAAAAGAGATTTTACATTTTAAAAGTGCACATATATACGTAATATATATTAAGAGCATATACCAACCGGTAGGAAAAATTACTATAATATCTGAAAATACCTGTTATACCATTCGACTTCATACCACAAAATATTTTTGTTATAATATTGAGTGTCAAAATAAAAATTTTATAATATTAGGAGTTTTGCTTTCAAAAAATGAGTTTAAGTGAGTTTATGGTTAATTTTACAAATTAGTTTGGATTTTAGAGAATTTTGTATTAAACAATATTTCAAAAAAAGAACATATGTAGAGTCATAAACATAGAAAGTTATATACGTAAATAACTTGGAAAGCGAACTGCAGTCGAAACCTCGTGATATCTGGATCCCTTGTCACAAAATGGATTTTTAATATATATACCCACACATTGCGATGGGATTTATATCTTGTTGAAGGCTTACTTAATAAAACAACTTTTTTTTTGAAGGACTTCTCTATAAGTTCTCTCACACTTATGCTAATTTAAATTTTACCCTTCTGTCTATTCTTCCTACACTTTGTTTTAATAATATTTTTTATTACCAAAAGAACCTCTAATAAAATTACTTTTATTTTTAGAAAAAAAGAAAAATCTTTTCACACACATTTCTCAAAATAATTTAAAATTTTCACATCAAAATTATTAACAATATGAGATCTTGGTATATTCGATTACTAAGTATTATTTTTAAGATTTCTGGTTTATTTTGAATATTTATTTTTTAATTAGGGGAAACCTCTATTTTATTGAAAGAAAATAAATATGTGATAAATGAATAGTGGGTTGAAAAAATATTTGGTGATTACTTTTTCTTCAGTAAAATATTCGTTTGGATTATCCATGCAACCATATAACTTTATCTTCTTTATATTGTTTAATAGGAAAAGATCTTAATAAACAATACTTAATTTAAATTAAATATAATTTTTATTTTTAGTAATCTCAAAATAGCTACAAGGATTTGATTTGTTTTCCTGCTATATGAATGATCGTTTACATATCTATTACAAGTATTGAAAGCAATCTACTCAAGGAAAAAAAATCTGAATTGAGTCTTCTTCTTCAAATCTAAACATTAGAGGAAGAGATTATAAAATAGTTAAAAAATTTTGCAGAGGACATCAAGATAAATACTATAATAAAATAGAAATATAGAAAAAATAATATAAATTTTTCTTTCAGTTGTATAAACATAGACGTTAAATCAATGGATGACGAGAAAATGAGAAAAGAAGTAAGGAGAGGAGGGTGAATATTGGTGAAAATAGAAGAGAAATGATGAAGGGTGGGAAAAGTAAATGCTAAAATTAAAATGAAGAATATTTTCGGAAAAATTAGAGTGTAATAAGTGCTATTTAAAATTAAAATTTGAATAGAGAATGTGGTTTTAGAATTAATGTTAAAATAATTAAAAAAAAAAAAGCGACAATAGAACCACTTTTTAAGTTTTAGTAAACGATTAAATGTAGATGGTCAGCAGTTTAGGCAATATTTCTGACGGTTAATGGACTCAAAATTTCAAAAGAGATAATTAAGAACTTAATGAATTAATTGACTTTTGTAGCGCGAGGTAAGTCATCCATAATTTCATTTCATTTCGGAAGGGGGTACGCGTATGAGCACATTGTTAGGTAAACATATGTATCCAATGAACGAATCAAAAGACCAAGTCTTTAAATTACAAAATAAAGACCACAACTAATTGATCCATTCTAGAAAGTCTCTCTCTTAGTACAATTTCTTTAATCTGTGCGTGTTTATTTGAATGGTCAACTCATGGTGTGGTTTGAGTTTAATTGATGGAGTGTTTCACCCTGAGAAATAGCTATATTCTTATTCACTCCAGCCTCAAAGGCTTGTCTTTTCTTCCTATTTCCTAATCATTAATTGACAACAAAGTGGAAGCCACTAGATTCTAGAACGGAAGTCTGCGTTAAATTTAGCCCATCAAAATTTGTCATTTGGGCTAGCTCAGTTGGTTCAAAATTTGAAAGATGTGTGTGTGAGTTTAGAAAGGTTAGAGATTCAAACTTTGATAGAGTGTGTGTTTGTTATTTTTCTTTAAATTTATAGTAAGTGGTGGTTATTAATTAAGCCCAACTTTTTAAAAAAAAAAAAAAACTTAATAAAGTTTTTTTAAAAAAATTCTAATTACTTTATTGGCATAACATATGAAACTATTAAAGAAAACAATATGTACAAAATTATAACACTTGTAATATCTTTTATATGCTCTCTATATATATTATTACTATTCCTAGATGTGCCCAAGATGATATTTTTTTAGCCAAATAATTAAATGTACATTAGTGGCTTACTTTTATTTTTATTTGAGATTATTTTATTTTGTTCGTTTTTAAATTAAATTTGATATTCTGTATTTTTTTTTTCATTTTTGCTTTCATCCATAGCAATAATAATAGGGGCATTTTCAAAATAATGCGAAAGTTTGAGTTGTAACTCTGTATATTGTATGAGTAAAGTGAAACAATGTATATACATCGGAAAAAAAAAAAAAAAAAAAAAAAAAAAAAAGAGACAAGAAAATTGCTAGTAACTTAAACTCATAATTTAGGTTCTGCGCTCTAATTTTTTTTTTGTTCCAATTAAGAAATTAAAGGGTATTTACACTTAAGGAGTTTACCGAGGAAAAAAAGAAGACTCATTCATAAATATTTTCAAAATTAATCATCATTGTTATATCACTTAACTAAAATTATTTTGATACTATATTTTTTTACAAACCTAACAAACTCCAAAATATATTGTTCTCCGATAAATCTCAAACTACTTCTGCTACCACTATTGATCTCGATCCCCACTACGACTCTGGTCAACTAGAGTCAATCAACTAGAGTCAACAAATTTCAGCTTCCTAACCATTTCAATCCGTGGCTCGACCTAAGTAGAAAACTTTTGAACAGTGGTAAAACATTTTGACCCCGGTCAAATATGATTGGCCACCTTTCCAACACTATCTTCTTCACTTTTACCTTTTTCGACATGGTCGAAAATTTTCGAACAGAGGTAAGTTAGCAATAATTTTAGAATTCTAAGTTTTTTATTAAATAAAAGTCCTAATTTTATATATAATTTATAATTTGTCTATTTTTTTTATCACATACTTTAAAAAGGGGTCAAAATTGTTAATGTCAAAGAAAAAAATAGTGGGTCACACAAAATTAGTTATCTAATTTATAACACTAAATTTTGGTATATCGACAATATTAGGATCTCAACAAGTTATACAAACTACAATTATATCCACAACATTTAAGACGAAGAGAATGCTTGCTCAACTTGAATACCAAAAAAATAAATGTAACAGTATAACCTATTATTTATAATAATTATTATATATTAGAATAATACTATTTATCTTAATTGAGAAAAAACACCATCAGTTTTTAAGATTCTTACTCAGAAAAGTGGTTTTTTCTTTGACAAAAAAAAACAAAGCACTTTTATCTAAAATTTAACATCGTTCAATATAACGTCAGATATACAATCAATTAACTCATTTATCCTAGCATAAGAAGTAGAAACACTTAAAGCAAAACAGGCTAGGTTATGTGCTACAACATTGCCTAAACAAAGAACAAAGTTGCAAAAAAAATATTTCCTAGTTGAGATAATAACAAGACATAAATGTCTTTAATAATGAGATTTTCTAGAGCAAGAGAACTATGCTGTGTAATTGCTGTAATAACATTCTTAGCATCAGTCTCGATCTCACTCAAGAGGAAACCATGTTGAATTGTGAATTGGAGTCCTCTAAAAGCCAAACACTTTGCAAGGAAGGGTGGAAAAATGGGTTGTTAAAATCTTCAATTCATTTAGTAGGATTCATAATTATTTTATTTTATTTTTCTAAAGAAGGACTCACGATACTTTAAATTCTTCATAATTATCAATAATATATCAAATCATAAATAAAATTGATATGGGTTATCTTAACATTAATGGAAACAAGCAAAATTTGAGCAATGCTACGGAGATATGCCCGAAATTTAAGTGGATATCTCACACTTTTATTACTAATTAGTATGTACTATTTAATATTATTAGTGTTTTTTAACATTGTTAGGGAAGTTTGCTAAGAATCGGGTACACATTGCCAAATGCATACTTTGGCCTCTATCCTTCGACCCAAAAAATTTTGCTTAACGTCTCCTGTAAGTCAATAATATAACTGACTCCATTCTATTGGGCAGATGGATTGGAACAGAATAGGCTACATTTTCTGTTGGGAAAAAAGTGGAGAAAAAGTACTAAACATTGCATTTGTGTACTTATTATTAAGTTGTTGTCATGTATGGACACTGTTGAAAGAAGTTTCGTTAACACAATAAATTATGGGATTGCGAATAATGAATTGTGTATCAAGAAATGAAAAGTAAAGTAAATAAAAGGAGAATAAGATTTTATAGTGGTTCAACTCTAAAAAAATGAGTCTACGTTTATTATTCTTCATTATTTTCTAGAGAATTACAAAGATCTCTTAAGTTATGTTTGGTAGGAAGGAAAAGAAAAAAAAAAAAAAAGGAAAAAAATTTGATGGAAAAGTGGAGGGAAATTGAAAAATTAGCTTTTTTGGTAAGGGGGAAAAGAGAAGGGAAAGGAAAAGATGAGAGAAAATAAGAAGGAAAATATTTTGTTAGCGTATTAGTAAGTTAAATTACAAAACTATCATTGTACTTAATTTTAAATAATAGTAATATCGAAATAAAATTATTATTTTAAATTAAACTAACTTGACGAAATAGGTTGGCTCAAGTGGTAAGAGTACCCACCACCTACTATCTTGGTTCTAGGTTCGAGTCACGTCAAGGGTAGGCGTGAAAACCTATTATCCCTAATCGGGTAGGGTAGGGATTGGGTAGTAGTAGATATTTTCTTTTAATTTGTAACAAGTAGAGGTCATTAGTTAAGCCCAACTTTTTTAAAAAAAAAAATTAAACTAATTTTTTTTCTCCTTTCATACCAAACAACTAGGAAAAATATATTTTTTCCATCTTACATATTTTCTTTCCCCTACTTTTTTCTTTCCTCTTATTTTCTTTCATCTCTATCAAAAATAGCCTAAGTCTCAATGTGAGAGTAAAGATTATTACATAGCATAAGTGTAGAGTAAAGTAAATTATGAGATACCAAAATAATGAGATTGAGTATATATATATATATATATATAGTTACCAATCCAATAGGTCTTTTTTTTTACCTATGGGTAGGCATTTTTTTTTTAGCCATTGGATCATCATCTAAAGGTGATCCAATGGCTATAATGAAGTACATGAAAAGACATGTATCATTAATGCTCTTTCTCTCTCTTACTTTTTACAATAAAAAAACGTGCATGCTAAATTTTCATTGGTTAAATTGATACGTATGCATAGGTAAAAAAAAAAATACCTACTGGATTGGTGTCCTATATATATATATATGAAATGGCTCAATATTTCTCAATTGTGAGAATAAAAAACTATACGATATGAATACAATTTTGAGTAACAATACAAAATTAGGCTATAGGTGATTTTGATGCTCTACTGTGAGAAACTCGTACAGTCATAGATGCAACTATAGCCTCTTCATCTAAGTTTAAGTTTGTATCTTTTGAATGGCTACCCAGAATATTCAATGAAGAGGCGCATCAAGTGTGTAGATGGGGTGCAAATAAACTTTGTACAGAACTTGATTCCAATCCTCAACCAGATTTGGTGACTTCTTTAGTTACCAGCTGGAATGAGGATTTTTTGTACCGATGTAATTAAACTTTGAGTATAGTGAAGCTTTTTAAGCAACCAACAAAAAAAAAAAGAAAAAAAAAACATCTCTATTATTTTACCAAAAATAATAAAATAAAAAACAAAAATAAGAATACACAAATTTGTGATTTTGAAAAATACACTTATTTTCCACTGTATTATAGATTTTCACTATAATGATGAAAAAATATTATTAAAAAAAAAAAGCAACTTCTTCTTAGACTATGTGTTTCTCTTTAATTTCATTTTTTTAATGCGTTACAAACTTCCACTATGATGACGAAGAAATTATTACCAAAAAAAAAAACCCTAAATCCTTATACTTTTTTTAGACTTTGCCTAATCTCACTTAACTAAATTCGGCATCCTAATACATTATATATATATATATATATATATATTATTTTTAAATAAAAGTAGGGCTTAACTAATGACCACTACTTACTACAAATTTAAAAGAAAATAACATATTGAACCTTGATTCCTTCAAACTCACACACACATCCCTCAAACTTTCGACCAACTAAACTAGCTCCGAATTGGCATCCTAATACATTATATATATAAAACAACTAGCGAAATACATTGGTAAATTTCCAAAAATATACCTCTAACTAATATCCTAACATGTGTGCGACTGTGCGTAGTACACGCAACCTATTTTATGATATTACATATTGATCAAATTATTAGCTTAGTCATAATGTCTGCATTTTTTTTAGTTGCCCCTTAAATAGAGAGAAAGGAACCCAACAAAAAATATAACACAGAAATAAAATTTGAATAACCATGTTAAAGTTTTCTTTTTTAATATTGTGTTCTCAGATGAAAGTTGCTCGCTGAAAGGTAAACTTGTAAATATAACCATTTCTATACACAAAACTGATGGAAAATATACTTCTGAAACGATTTGAAAGCTTAAGAGTTTTTTTTATGTAACTTTTCATATTATAAGGACAAAGTGACACAATATGTATATATATATAAGCAAAAAAGAGAAAAGAAAAAAAAAAAGCTTAATTTTAACTTGGTGACGCACCAATTTGACTTGGGTAATACTAATTTTTTTTTTTTTTGAAAGGATTCGGTAATACTAAAATAAACGTCTTGTGGTCTAATTCACCTCTTATCAACAATGATAAGAGGCAATTCAAAACTCTCTTTATCTCTTGCAAAAAAAAATGCAAAAAAAAGCTTGTTTTAATCTAGATTACTATGTAATGACTTTTTAAGTGTTTTTTTTTTTTTTCTGGGATTAGTTTAAAGTGATTTTGTTTATGATGTTGCTAATATAAAATCCTCAACTTCGTTAGTTCTTTGAAACGAATTTGGATATTTTATTTATCACTAATTGGGCCACTTTAATAGTGATCCAGTGCACCGTCAGGACGAACATAAGCACTCGTATAGCCAACAGAGTTTTTATAATAAATTAATAATTAATAAAATAGTTGTTTGTATTAGTTATTTAGTTTAATCTGGAATTTACTGTATTAGTTATTTAGTTTAATATGGAATTTAACCGTGCTATATATTATATATCAGTGTATAAGAGCTGGATTCCATTATTGTTTGTGATTTATTTGAATTGGTTTCAATCTATCGTACAACGTTTTGGTGGATATCACACCAATAGTCATATCTTACCCTATAAAATTACCATAGTTACTTTTTAGGTGTACGTTTTGAGGGCTCATGATTCATGAATCGCTCGCCCGGTGGCTCTTATAATATGTTTGGGTTATTCTAGTAAATCAATTAAAGGTTTTAACTTTTAACACTTTATTTTACTATTTATTATTTCTATTACTACTTATATCGACTAATATATTGGATTATATACAAAGTATATGACCTTTTATATTAAGTAAATTAATTTATATATTTTGTATATCATATTCATGTTATATGTTTAAATCATACAATACATAATATCTCAACCGAACACTGATATAATTAATAAATTGGTCAAAATCTTAAATCTAAATACAACATAATTAATAATTATATAATACAAGATAATACATATAATTTATTTAATAAATATATCATATATTTATTATAACCTATTTGATACGACTAGTTAACATTGAAACAATTACACTAATTAATTCAACTAAACACATATAAATAAATTTAGAATTGATTAAAATCACATTTAAAATATTAAAATAATTCTAAATATATTATATTTGTGTTTGTCATGTTGACACAAAAATAACTCGTTTAATTAAACTTTTATGTGTGTCGTTTATGTGTTACATAAATTAGCTCAAAATTATTTATTTATTAATCATGTTACATATAAAATTAACTCAAAATTGATATAAAAATTAAAAATATTACCCATATTTATTTATTTTATATCACTTTCATGTCTCATCGCCGTATCGAAAATTACTGGCCATCGCTATAAGCACCATAAAATAGACATTGATTACACTTGAAGGTTCAAAATTTGCCATTTTTCCGAAAACCTCTATATATCATCTCGTTTCATGTTATGTACAAGCTCTTTGACGCAATAGTCTATTTAATGCGCAATTATGCCGTTTTATTTAATTTTTATTTTTTTTCAAAATTTAAAACGCGGTTTCAGCTTTATTCATGGTAACCAAAATAATATAAGGTGATGTAAATTAAGAAAGGATAGGAATCAATTCAGAATGATCTTTTAAAGAACTAAGGCTCATTTATTTCAATCATTTCATTTTATTGGAATGAAAACCTATTTGAATTGATGTTTGTTTCAATAACTCTATTTTTTTTATTCAAATGGTCTTTTAGAATAAGTATTTGTTTCAACAATTCAATTTTTTTTATTCAAATGGTTCATTAGTCAAATCAATTATTGGAATCAGTTTTTTGTGTCTTGAATGAGAATAGAGGGGAGAAGATGTTTTTGAATGGTCCAATTCTAATGCTCTCATTCTAAT